>OZ030012.1:51071155-51386155 GCA_964023405.1 Apodemus agrarius
CCTTGTCCCCAGAGCCACTCAGGGGTGGAACAGTTAACTACATGGGGAAGAAGCTGCAAACAGGGCTCAGTAGTCCAGGCTAGTATCCCAACAGTTACATTGGCCTTGGTGAAATTTCAGCTCTCCTCAGTCTCAAGCTGTTAACTCATAGAAGAGCTTAAATGCGCTTGGGAAATGAGAGTCCTATACTCTTTGTGCTAAAATTGTGTTCCCTGGTTAATAATAAATAATAACACTTTAAATATTTTATTGTGTCTAAGACTGAACATCTCATTCTCACTGTGTTCTGCCATCTACAGAAAAGCAATGGGATTGTGATCTTCTTTCTTAACACTCCACTGTTCTATATCTCAAACTGTCTTCCTCAACCCATACTGAGTGTTCCACCCAGGAAGGTGTCAACTTGGCAGAGAAAAACCACCTGAGAAGGGCAGTCTCAACTGAGGAGCACCAGAGTCATATTGGCCTGTGGGCATGTCCCTTGATTATTAAGTGATGTAAGAGGAACCGGCCCACAGTGGGTGGTTCCATTCCCTTGAAATATGGGCTGTATAAGAAAGCTAGCTGAGCAGGAGCCTGGGAGCAAGCTAATGAGCAGATTTCTCCATAGCTCCTGCTCTACTGCTTTGGCTGAGAAATGAGTTCTTTAGCCAGAGGCAATTCTTTGTAGAATATTAAGCAGACTTCATTCCAGTCTGCCCTGGCTCCCCTCCGTAACAGAACCTAGACGTATAAGCCAAATAAACCTTCCTCTCCTAAGTTGCTTTTTCTCTTGGTGTTTGTCACAGCAACAAAGGAAACTAGGGTAGGCAGCGTTATATATGTTACTTTAGAAAACACAATTTCATCTTTGGGGTTGAGGGAGTTACATTCATCCGTATTGAATTGCATATATATCAGATATGTTAGTGACTCTAATAATTATTACTGTGATGACAATGAGAACAATAGCAACAACAGCTGCCATTATCTCATTAGAAACTTCCCGACTTTAATAGAAATTGGCAAGAGATGGGATGTGAGCTCATCTGTGATGACAACTCGAGTTGCTGCAAGAGATGATGAACTGTCTTTCTTATAAATATTGGCCATGGCTAGTGGTTTCCCAAGTGGAGAAAGGTCTGCTTTTCTTAGAGACTGTGAACTGCAAGACCCATGGCTTATTTCCGCCTATGCCCTCCGCTTGGCTTAACAGAATAGTTTTTATACAGTATGTCTTCCCTTTCTGAATTTGCTGAATGCATAAAAAGAAAGGGTAATGAGTCCATGTGTACCTGTTGGCTGGCGTAGTAGTAGTTAACTTTTCTGAAATTCACTCGGATTCCAGGACAACAGAAACACTTTACAAACAGGCTAACCTTGTACTAGCCACAACAGTCCATGCGTTAAAAAGCTGAGCCACAGAATTGCCAGCTCATAGAACTTTTTTGGGGGGCGGGGGGCTTCTTTGAGACAGGGTTTCTCTGTGTAGCCCTGACTGTCCTGGAACTCACTCTGTAAACCAGGCTGGCCTCAAACTCAGAAATCTGCCTGCCTCTGCCTCCCAAGTGCTGGGATTAAAGGCGTGTGCCATCACCACCCGGCTCAGCTCATAAAATATTAAGGGGTATAGTTTAACTGAAAGGGAAATTACAATACAATGGAGAAATTGTACAATTTTTTCCTCAGCACTTTGGAGATATTTTAGCATAGTACCAGCACCCAACTGTTGATTTTGAAGGATAGCCCTCAAATGTAAATACATATAGCCTGAACATTTTGAGTAGGGGGCAGCTGTAATTCCCTAGAATTTTGTTATCTTATTCATGATGAAAATTACTGTGAAAATACTTTCTGAGACTTTGCTTCTCCTACAGAAGACCAGAGTTCAACTCCAGCAACCACACAATAGCTCACAACCATCTTCTAACTCCAAGAGATCTTTTGCCCTCTTCTGATTTCTTCCAGCATTGTACACACATGATACACACATATATATATATAGGCAGGCAAAACACACATAAAATAAAATAAATATATTTTTAAAAATTTTAAATATTTTCCAAGCAGAAAATCCCTTGTTAAAAAACCCAGGGTATCTCATTTGTCCCATTAATAAGTTGGTAAGAACACACTGGACTTACTGTTACATGGTAAGACCATGATGGACAAATTCTTTACCACTTCAACTGCTATGTTGAACCTTCAAGAAATGGAAAGATAAGAATGAGTCTCTGGTTAAGATGGATTGAAGCACTCTGTGAATGTTGTTGTTATTATTATATTTGACACATGTAAAGCATTCTGATAAAAGAAATGGGTCACTATTTTAGAAAATGGTTTCCCAACTAATGGTGGGGAAATCTGGAAATCCAGGGTGTCACGTATCCTCTGTATGCAATCACCCAAATCTCTCTGTGCATCTACATTTCCAGCTGGCTACCCATCCTTTCATTTTTAGCTCTCAGGCATATCCAACCTGATGCTTCATGAATCCCAAGTGAAAAACGTGGCCAAGCATATTTGTAGAGCACAATGTCACGGTGTCCAAGGGTTGGACACTCCTGTGTGATTGTTGAATGCCAGCTAATCACTTTACCTTTGCCACCTGTAGTAAGTCAGGCCCTCACCAAACTTTTTTGGGACAATGCGTCTCCCACTGAAGAGCCTCGCTCTCAGAATTTCTGATTCTGTGTTCCACCTCAAATTCAAGAACTTGGTTTTTTTCACTTCTTGGGTGAAGCTGAAGCTACAGGGACATTCATTACTCTGACAACACTAACATAGGTTATTGGACCTTTCTGGTCCTTTGCTTGAGCCCAACCTATTTCATTATCCCTTATATGACTTCTCTTTGATGGCCTACAGAATAAATACTAGGCCACACATCACCTCCTATGCATCTCCACCTCTCCAGCTTCGTACTCACCAGTTTTTCCCAAGTCCTTTGGGAGTCTGCTTTCCATAGTTGAATATCTCCTTGAGAGTAGGAATGAGGTCACTCTTATGTGCTATAATATTTCCAAATGTCTAGCCTCATAAGCACCACCTCCAGGCATCAGTTCTAAAAACTCAACTGGTGACTATATCATATGAGATCAGACTTAATTTGCTTAAGAGTGAATTCTGGCTGGAGGAAGGTGAGATTCTGCAGAATTAGAGCTGAGGGAGAGGTAGGAACTGCAAAACCAGCTCTGCCGAGACATCCGACAAAGACAAAGGAGATATTGTCCAACACCAAAGAAGATTGAGAATCCCAAGAAAGGGGCTTTCAGGCCAAGTGAGAATAGTGTGTATCACAGTCTAGGATGTATTCTCCTTCATCCAACCCAGGTAAGGCTGAATACTGTAAGCTATCATGACCTGGCCATGTTGTCAATTTGGTTCCAAAAGCCAAATTTGACATTATCTTACAATTAGGATTAAAGTATGTGCTGGTTGTATAAGTGTACTTATTTTAATGTGTCTTTTTAATAATTATGTGTGCATGCATTTTTATAGAAAAGTACTGTAATATTACATAGAGAGTTTCCAGGTACTTGGGAACTTTGGATTTCCTGACACATAACCAGGAGACTATATCAGGATGAGTCTTCCAATCCAGGCTTGATGAAGTCTACCTTAAGAGAGAGGTTGAGATGTGGCCAGTGAGAAGGACAGAAATTAAACATAAATGACCCATTCTCTGAGGATAAGAGGTGGTTCTGAGATAGTCACTGAAAAAAAATTATTTCTATATCCGTATGATCATCTTTTCTTTTTTAAATTTCTGTTTGTAGCTTTAATTTTTATTTTATTTTATGCATGTGGGTGTTTTATCTACATATGTATCTGTGCCCCTGGAGGCCAGAAAATAACATTGAATCCCCTGGATCTAGAATTCTAGAATACTGTAAACTGCCGTGTGGGTGCTAAGAATTGAACCCAGGTCCTCTGAAGAGCACTAAGTACTCTTAACCACTGAGACATCTCTCTCATAATCCCATTATCATCATTTTTCAAATTAAAAATAAACATTTGAGCCAGGTGGTGGTGGTGCACGCCTTTAATCCTAGCACTTGGGAGGCAGAGGCAAGCGGATTTCTGAGTTCAAGGCCAACCTGTTCTACAAAGTGAGTTCCAGGACAGCCAGAGCTACACAGAGAAACCCTGTCTCAGGAAAAAAAAAATTGAAAAGGCCAGCAGCCTCTTTTAGCTGATCCGTAGGACAAAACTATAGATCTCTTCATGAGTTTTGGGAGGAAACCAAGAGAAGGGGGGGGCGGGGAGACGTGGAGTCTGATAGAGAGGGAGAGTCAGTTGTACCCTACTCTCTTATGTCCCCATGTTTGAACTCGATTTGAACTTGAATTTCCAGGACAATGATCTGTCCAGTTGCTCTCCTGGACACATCATAAAAACAGGTCCTCCCAACAGCAGTAGTTCTTGGGATGTGGAGCCAAAGGCTCTTCAAAGGAGTGATCAGGAAACAACCCAAGGGCTTGGAAAGGCAGCTCGTGAAATAGGTGTTCAGCTTGATCGACAGAGAGGAGAACAAAACAGACGTGAAACAAGCAGCCTGTAGACGGGTTAGAGTCTGAGTTCCACCCTCAGAACCGTGCAGCCATAGGAATGGTTTTAAGCAAGGAAAAGTTAATATATTATTAACAAATATGCATTTTAGAGACATAAGCTTTGATGTGGAGCAAAGATCAAGAGACACATGGGTGAGGACAGAGTGCAGCATCACAGATCACTGGTACCATCTAACTGAAGCCAGTGATAGCTCATCTATGAGAGACACCAGTGACAGACAGAAGTCAGTGAATTCAGGAGGCCATTCGGAGGTACAATTTCTAAGAGTTGATGTTTAGTTGGATTGAATCACAGAGTAAACCGAGGGATTATCCTACTCATTTACTTACTAGTACATGGGACAGTATTTCATGAATACATTATAGGCAATACTGGCTCATAAAAAAAGAAGTATTGAATCTGGAATCAGCATACACGGTGGGAAACTAGACATCTATAGCGTGTAGGGCATGTCACCGCTGCACACCTTTCAGCCAGCAGTCCCAGTGGTGACCCTGAGTGCCAGCTGAGCTATCTCTGGAGGATGGGCCTAACGATAACTCAATCAAAACTCACCTACCTATCAGCTTGGTGAGTCACTGTTAATGAATTCAACAGCTCAGTGAGATTCAGTCTACCTTCCTGTAGTCCTTAATGAATTTGAAGCCATGTTTACCTCCGGAAAAGGAGCTTCTCCTTAAGGCTGAGGTAAGAGATGTCACTATTCTTGCTTGTCATGTGGGTCAGGGCCTCACAGGGGACACCTGGAAGCTTCAAGCAGTAGAAGGCTTCGTGATCTCGGTCATCCAGATATTGGCACAGTTCCGCACTTGTGTTTAAGGCAAGGCCACATTCGGTGAGGACAGGGGAGGTGCCATTAAGGAACTGGCCAGTGAAGATAATTCTGCCATAGCCTTGGTTCCTTGCTCTCCAGAGAGCTGACACCCCTTCACTGGGGTGCATGAGCAGGATAGACAGGGAGACCAGGCCCTTCCAGAACAGAGTGAAGCTCACGAGGTAGGTGCCATTGTTGAAGTCTGTCACCTTTCCAGAAGCACCTGCCTTCAGGGCTGGGGAGGACATCCTGGCCCTCAGGAAGTCCCCACCATACTCCTTCCTGTGACCAAAATAGTCCTTGGCCACCAGCAAGACGTCCAGCTGGTCTCCTACGCAGTACGTGCGCTGAGGGTTGAGGATGGTGGCCGTGCTCTGTTTGGCACTGGTAGTGCTGCTCTGGTTGAAGAAAGGTCTGGGTGGGATCTGCTGGTTAAGCTTCTCCAGGATTTCTGTGACTTCCAGCTCTGCCTCTACTGAGGCTGGTGTGTTATGGAGCTCTTCCGAGTCCAAGAACTCCTTGAAGATGCGCCATCGTCTCAGAATGATGGGGTTGTTTAAGTGAAACATAAACTGAGGTATTGAAAAGGACACATTTACTAACAGCAGATAAGAGAGCATGCTTTCAATATAAGCTAGTATGGCCCATTTTGTGCCTTTTAGTGGGATGAAATTACATTAGATACCAGTTCTCATTAGTTTTCTGTTAGGGAATGAGAGGAATTGATTTCCACATAGTGTGTCTAGCAGATACTTTCTTTTGGAATCATTGCCTTCAAATTGTGTGTGTGTGTGTGTGTGTGTGTGTGTGTGTGCCTGTGCATGCATATGTGTATATTATTTTATTATTGAACCTAAGTTTGTTCATCTTCCCATCCTTTCATCTATCTTCCTTTTTAAATGAAATTCATGTAAAGATATCATACAAAATCTGGAAAACAAAGCAAATATTTAAAATTATGATCTCACCTAAGTTCTATTTTATAGTATTATATATTTTATGTTCCCTATTTTGCCTCTCATTTGTATTTTTTACTACATTGTAATTATAGCAAACATAGTTTTAACATTTTTTGGCAACTATACTGTAGACTATAACTACTTAAAGCTTGCTAAATAATTTTTGTGATCTTTATCTTTGTTGAGTTTGGCATATTCCATCAGGCAAACACCATAGACCATGAGTCCTATGATTAAGACAACCGGTTGATTGTATCTACTAGTTATCATTTTATATAACACTTGGATATTTCTCAATTTTTCATGTATAGAATTACCTCTTTATGGTAGAGTCCTGGGGATGAAATTACCCAATTATACATTACTGGAGAAAGTGCCAACCAGTCAAATAAGATGGTATTTTGACTGCTAAGTATGTGTGTTCATCCATTCTTCCTTCCTTCCTTCCTTTCTTCCTTCCTTCCTTTCTTTCGTTCTTCTTTTATTTCTTTCTTCCTTTCTGTGACAGAATCTCTCTATATAGCCCTGGATATACTGGAGCTCCCTGTGTAGACCAGGTTGACCTTAAATTCAGACACATTTGCCTGCCACTGCCTCCCAAGTGGTGCAATTAAAGTCATGAGCCATCATTCCCAGCTGCCAAATATGTTCAATGATAAGATTTTAAATTGCCACCAACAACATATCAACCTTCATGCCACACCTGCCTCACTGGTCATTGTAGTAAACAAATCAGAAGGATTATAACTAATGACCTTTTTCTAGACTACTAAGAGAAAGACTTAATTGAACAAACTATTTACTTACCAGTCAATACATGCCATTTTAAGTATCTGAATGGTGAATTAGGAAGAAATGTACCTCCCAGCTTCAGATCCTTTCAAGTCTCTGGAGCCTCCCCCGCCTACAGAGGCCTGCATTTACCCAGCAAGTTAAAATGATGCAGAGGTGCCAGGTTTGGAAATGTACTTGTGTTTGCCCACTAGGTTATTTGAGTTTTGCTTTTTAGTAGTCTCAACATTAACTGATGTCTCTCTGATGATTAGCTATGTTGAGGATTTACATACCTATTGGTTATTCATATTTCTTCCTCTGAAAATTATCTATTCCATCCCTCTATGCATTTTTTTAGTAGTGTTGTTTACTTTCTTGCGACTGAATTTTGGGTTCCTTACACATATGGACCCCCTTATCTAATGTACAGCTTGCAAATGCCTTCCCATGTGGTATGTGGCTGCTTTACTCTGTAGATTGTTTTCTTGGCCACATGGGTTTAGGATGCAGTCCCATTTGTCTTAACTTTTCATATCTCTTTGGAGTTCTATACAAAAAAATCTTTGCCAATAACAATGTCAAGAAACTACCCTTGTTTGCTTCTAGTGTTCTATAATTTCAAACCTTGCCTCTTTGCTTCCTCCTGCATGAATATATGCATGGTGTTCTTATGCTTAGATTTTCGGTTTTTCCAATACAATTTCATAGACTGTCCTTCTTCCACTGTACATTCTTGGCATTTTTGTCACAGAACAACTGGCAATAAATGCATGGATTTGTTTCTGGGCTCTCTATGCTGTTTTGATGACTTATGGTAGATGTGGACAGCAGATGTGTAAATGCTTCCAGCTTTGTTAATTTGGAAGGTTCAGAGATTTTAATGATACTTTACAAATTTTATAGATTTTTTTTATATTTCTATTAAAAATAGCTTTGGAGTTCTGATCAATATTTCATTGACTCTGTCCATGGTTTGGGGTCATATGGAAACTTTAACATTCATGGTTATCCATGAACACACTCTAGCTTTCTATTCAGTGTACCTTCTTCAGTTTCTTCCATTAATGTTTTACAGTGTTCAGTGTACTGGTCTTTTATCTATGTGGTTTAATATATCCTTAAATATATTATTGTTTCTCATGCATACATGAGTTTCTTATCTTAAGTTCTTTACTGAGCAGTTTGTGGCTCATATACAGCCATGCTTCTGGTTGTTATATGTTGATGTATCTTTTTTCATGCTCACCAATACGTCTGACTCAATGTGACCAATCACTCTGTACATTTCCTTTATTGTTTTATAATTCCTTCTATTGTATCATTACCATACAATTTTAAATCTGTTCAAGTATCTCTATTCTGTTTGTTTATTTGGGAGGGAGCATGTGCCACAGCACATACTTGGAGATCAAAGAACAACTTCGGGAAGTCAGTTCTCTCCTTCTACCATGTGGGTCTTGGGAGTAAACTCACATCATCAGGTTTGGACCTTTACTGACTGAGCTGTCCCACTGGCCCTCGAGTGTCTTTAATACTAAAGGAGGCAAGCCATGTGAACACTTTCTTCTCCTTTAACTGTGATCCTGTTCTTTTGCCCACACTCTCACATGTCAAGCATCTTGAGAGTTTCTTCCATCCCTGTTGGCAGTCTCTCTGCCACCACTCATGCATTATTTGACTTACTCTCTACTTTTTTACCTCATTATTAATGGTGCTTTCTTCTCGCTTGACAGTTCACTCATGGCAATGTCTCAGATTCCCAAACTCAACTCTCTAATGCGTAATAGATCTATTATTTTTAAACCCGAACATTTCCAACAGCAGATTTGTATATTCGATCATGTGTCTAAGGAAGACCTCCACTTAGATGACTTTAAAAGGCCCTAAAGGTAAACACTCACATCTGAATGTATCCTTTGTGCTTCAGTATTATTCCTCCTACTTTACTTCAATAGGTGGTACAAACCTCATACACAGCACCAGGTTAACTCCAAGTCTTCACCTCCCACAGTCAATCAGACTTGCCTTCAATTCATTAATTACTAAATGAGCCAGCCTCTTTGAAGCTATGCCCCATTAAAAGATAATGGATGTCTATCCCTTCCAAGCCATCCTTCCTTCTCGTTATTCAACTAAACTGTAATGAAAAACCAATGCACCAGCTAAAGTCACCAAGTCACTCTGATTCCTGATACCTCTGTGTGTATGTGTATATGTGTGTGTGCAAATATTCTGTACACATTCATGTATGCATACATATGTATGTGCAGGTACATGTAAAGGCCAGAAGTTAATATCAGTTGTCTTCTTCAATTGCTCTTCGCCTTGTTCTCTGAAATAGGCTCTCTCTCCAAATCTGAAAAACACAGATTAAGCTAGTCTGCCTGGCCAGCAAGCCCCAGGCGTCCTCCTGTCCTCTCCAGCTCTGGGATTACAAACAGATGCTACCACACCCTGCTTTGCCTTTTTTCTTTAGATAAACTTTGAGGAACCAAACTCAGGTCTTTATGTTTACGTGGCAAACACTTTACCAACTGAATCATCTCCCCAGCCCTCTGGCCTTTTGAGGAAGCCTTGAGCTAAGCATACCAATACATGTTCCTTTCTGGACTCGATTTATGAGTGTACCCTGAGCATTTTCAGAAAAGTGTCCGGCCTTACCTTCCACTTTCCTATAAGAATGTGTTTATGGCTTCCATATAAAATCCTCATGCTTACTTTATTTAGAGAGAACATTGCTTTGCAAATAGCTTGGTACTTTCCTTATCTGCTGCAAATAACTCTTCATTTACTTTCTTTCTTTATGGCTTTGTACTCACAAACATGCAAATCCACTGCCTTTGACTACAAAATTGGTGGCCCAGCTAGGATCATTTGCTTGAAGGCCACTGGGCTTTTGCTACTCAGTTCCTCTTAGAAGAAGCCAGTGAACAATGGCACTTTATCCTAGGCAATCTTTCCTCCTTGCTGGAAGCAGATCCTGAGCCTATAAGGAAGGAAAAACCCCTTCAGGAAGACTAATTCACCATCATGTCAACTGCTACTGGGAAAATTCTTTAATCACTCTGACTCTTTTGTTCAGACGTTTCCTTGAATCAGAACATGATGTTGGAGCCATCAATGTACTCGTGGAGAAGGACTGAGTGGGTTGAAGTATGTGTGAGGGTTATTAGCAAATTTAGCAGATTGCATCTGACAACATTTAGGGTTCCGGGGGAACTGGGGGAAAAACTGTCCTGACTGGTCTGCTCAGAGATGCCACAAGAAGCCTCAGAGCAGACCAGGGAAATCAAAAGGAATCTGTCTTTGCCGCTGATGGTTTCAGTCTAGGGAGACAGAGCGACATTTCCACCTTGAAGACCTAAACCGAAGTCAGGGAGATTATGGTGGTTTTGTTCTGTTTGATTTTTCAAGTCTAAAGACGCGGGAGGCATAATACTACAGTTTACATAGTCTGAAATCCTTTGACAATGGATCAAATTCAAACTTCACACCCAAGTAAAGAAGTGTAAAACTTACATTCTAACAAACTCAGTCCAACCTTAATTCGGAAGGACTCCCTCTTGAGAAACTGATGCCCACACTTGGGCATCTCTCTCTCTCTCTCTCTCTCTCTCTCTCTCTCTCTCTCTCTCTCTCTGTAGTAATTCCTGAAACTCCATTCTGCCTCATAATGACTCATTCCAAATTTTTTTCTGCTGCAAAGTCAAGAATCATGGCTTTTTTCTGAATAGACGTCTCTAAAAAGAATTCAGCCTGTAAGAAGCAGCAGGATGAGGCTCCTGCTCCTGCCCCTGCCCCTCCCCCGCCACCCCCCACTCCCCCTCCTCTGCTCCTGCCACCACCACACACCCCACCCCACCCCACCCCTGCTCTCACCCCTCCCCCTGCCCCTGCCATTAACACACACACACACACACACACACACACACACACACACGGCATCCCCCCCAAGCCCCCCTCCTACTCCCAGCGTCTTTACAAGTTTACACTCCACACAAGCACTGACCCCAACGAATGATTGTGATGTGCTTTGACTGGCTCTTAGCCACTCTGCCCTGCCCTACTCTGCTCTGCTGGGTTTGTATTTTGTCTTGCTTACTTTGCTTTGGTTTTCTGAAGCTAGGACTCCTGTGAGCTCTCCCCTGATATCCTGTAGGGAGCAGAGGAGGTGTGTATTGTGAGTGAAGTGTGTATTTTGACACAGGGTTAGCCTGGTCTGCTGATTGAGCTGTGCTAATTAGTAAAGCCATTACCTGCATAGGCCAGGCTCAAGAGGGATGGCAAAGATTTCCTGGGGAGTTCGAGTATGAGTGTTCTCAAAGGATTAGTGTGCACAAAGACTAGAAACCACAGCTTCCTCCTCCTGGATGTTTGAAGCTTGAGAACTGGCCTACAGAGACCTCCTTAGCAAGCCTAGCCTATCCAACTCCCTGCTGTACTTAAGAAACATGCCGAGGTTCCAGGTTGCGGTGGTAGGAATAACTGTAGAAGCAGTGGTAATAGAAGCAGTTAGAAGAACCCACCTGTTCCCAGATTCATTGTATGGTGTCTACATGTCTGTCCTTCATTTCCCATTGCCCCAGGGAGGACCTTGGGATGTGACAAGGCCCACTCCTAATATAAACAACTCCATTGCATGCATGATAGCTCCCAAGGCTTTGTCAAGGTGACCAGTTCTGGGGTGATGCCCAGGTGAGTGGACCTCATCGGGCAGCTCAATCTAGAATTCAAAGCACACTAGGGATGGCTGCTTTGTGTGCAGCATTCTTGACCCTCCTCTCTTGACCTTGAGAGCTTCCTCTGGGTGCTCCTTGCTAGTCCTGTCCTGTCTTCTTCCTGGAGACCAGGTTTTTCCCTCCACTTTTGGTTACATTGTAGCCACAAGTGAAGGGTCAATGCCCTTTGGTCAAGGCAGTTTCTAAGTGCTCGTTTTATATGGGCTGCATTCCTTAACAAATAGGTCATCAAAATCTGTTCTCAAGAGAGAACAGAGCTTTCTCCAAACCAGTATAGTGCTTTACTAGCCCTTAGCTGTTTAAGATGCAACACTCTCGCCTTCTGCTTCAGCTCCCTGTGTTCTCATTAGAAATACAATGTTATTTTATTAAAAAGTTTTCTCAGTTCTGGAACAAAAAACAAAACAAAACAAAACAACAAAAAAAAAAAAAAAACCAAACCAAGGGTAAGAAAGACCAAAAGGAACCATAGAATTTTAAAAGATATATAAAATCATTATGAGCATAAACCACATATTTTGTTTAAAAATGGACTTAGATGAAAGAAGCACTTGAGTGGTAAACTAGTTGTGCCTTTGAGTAAAGGCTTACTTCAAAGGAAACAGAAGAAATTAAGAACAAAACCAGAAATTCCAAGCATACTTCAGAAGGTCCAAAAAACTTAGGAAAAAAAAAAAGCTAAAATATAAAGTATAATTGTGTGTATGTGCTTGAGTTGCTGTCAATAAATGGTATCTAAAACTTGCCAAGCTGGGTTTTACCCATACTTCTTATTACATTTCATCAGTCAGTCCACCCAGAACTGAGAAGAAGATACAAAAGCACACAGTGAGATGTGCCACCCCACCCCAACTCCTCCCCTCCTCCCTTCCCCCCCAACCTCCCCTCCACACGTAATCAAGTTTTTATTTTGTACTATTGCATTTTCAACCTGGAGATTAAAAATAATAACAGTCCAAAGGTCTGAAGCAAATGATTACAGGCAAGAAAAGGATCCCAATTGACAGACTTAGCCCTGGGGAAGAGCTAAGGCCAGTAAGAACTTGTCTGTACAAAGAAAGCTCACAGAAGCAGGAAAAGATCCTAAAGGGACTGATGTTTGCCACAGCTATGGGGAAACCAGAGATCTAGAAAGTAACTGTCCTCGGCCACTGTGGAGGGTAGGAATGCCTTGACCCCTTGGTAGGATGGAGGGTGGGGGTGGGGGTGCCTTGACTCTTCAGTAGGGTGGCAGTGGGGGTGCCTTGACCCCTTGGTGGGGTGGGGGTGAAGGGAGCCTGACCCTTCTGAAGGTGCAGTGAGGATTACCAGTGTGAGGGAGGATGCCTTGCCCTCCGAACACCAGCTCCCACCAAAGCCCAAAGTTTCCCAAGCTCTCCTAAGAAAAGCTCACTCAAGCAACTGGAGACTACCTCGGAGGTTCCTCCAGTAACTCTTGACCTGGCAGATGAAACTACTAATTTTCTTCTCACTAATGGACCTTACAAAGTGAATCTTTGGGATGATAAATATAGTTGTCTATACGTCAAAGCCAAAGGGAGTTATTATTGTTAGAATTGCTTTGCATGGGATGGAAATCCCAGATGGACTCTAAAGCTAAGATGCTGATGGTGAGACAGTATCAGCTACAGGAGTGCTGGGTGGCTTCCAGAACAGTTCCAATAATAACACTTCTCCCAAATTCATCGTAAGCTCATCTTGCACATAAACCAAAGAAACAGATGACCCAGCAAGGATGTAGACTGACCCTGGAAGACTCATGCCAACACGAGTTGTTTGGACCTTATGATTCATGGCGCCCCAAATCACAGGCGTTTGCTGTGCTAGTCGCTTGCCATTTAGGAAATTAAAATGAGCACAAAGTTCATAATCTACAAACTCAGAGGACTTGTCCATTCTGTCTCTCTAATAAGCCAAGAGGAAGAACCAAGTCCTGAACCTAGGACACCATGGGACAGGTTCATTCTGAGGAACAGAGAGACAATTAGATGTATACTAACAATCACCATGGAATATATAAATACTGTCTGATGTTTGCTGATACTGTCTCAGGATGGATGGGGAGACTTGACAAGGCCATCTTCCTGGGTTTGGGTTTGTTTTGTTTTTATTTTTAATTTGCTTGTTTTTTATTTTCACTTTTTGTTTTTTTGGGGGGGGGGGTGGGGTGGGGGGGGAGGGTTGTTTTGTTTTAACACAAGGGATCTCATTCTTAAATTCAAAAACCAACAGCCACTCAGTATTCTGACAGTCTCATGAGGTAGATCTGAGTCATAATGAAAGTAGAAATGCTATGTATATAGACCTAACCCTAAACGCGACTAGTGTACACTACACAGTGCGTCATATGGGAAGAGGAAGATGTGCTAATAACAGGGCTATTCACAAAGCCTCCTTCCGGCCTGACTCTCCAGTTTCTCTGGATCTCCTCTCCCACTCCCCACCCCCTGCAGCTCTGTTCTGCTTCGAGCAAACAAACAGAAGAGAGACGCTTGAGTGTTTCCTGGCTGAGGGAGATTGACAGACAAACAGGTAAAAGTTCGCTCTGCTAAAAAGTGTTCCTGGGCAATTACTAAACATTCCCATAGTTCAATTCATTATGAAAAAAGAAACCCTATCGAAGTAGCTCACGTTTAAAGAAGACCACACAGCTAACCTAACTGAGCATATTGCTGATATGACATTCTGATGGGGCCAACATCACTACCCTTCACAGAGCAGCATTAGACGGAAGCCTGCTGTCTGGGGCCATGGACTTCATAGTCATGCCACCAGCTTAGGCTGCACGAAAGATCCTTATATTCTGAGGTAAAGATTGAGCTCACAATAAAGCACACAAACAATCAACAGCTGGTCACATCTTCTCAAAATAGTCTCCTACAGAGTCAAGTCTCCATGTGAGCTAAGAGGTTGGGTGTATGTTGAAATCTGAAGGGAGGAGAATCCCTTCGGATGAACATAATTTGATAGTACCATATTTGGTCTTACCAATTACTTAATCCCAGAGTCAAGATGGAACAGAAACGACAGGATTCAAATGAACCCACAAACATCTGCTTCTTCAGACTGGGGTCATGGCTCCCAGAGAAGCCCTTAAGAAGTCATGTAGGTACAGCAGAGAAGACTTCCTCTGCCACATCATTGCTCTGCTCCCTCCTCTCTTTCTGTGTGT
The DNA here is from genome assembly GCA_964023405.1 of Apodemus agrarius. NCBI lineage: Eukaryota > Metazoa > Chordata > Mammalia > Rodentia > Muridae > Apodemus > Apodemus agrarius. Next base: position 51,086,168 of record OZ030012.1, read on the forward strand.
GTGTGTGTGTGTAAGCCTGTGTAAGTGTGTGTATGTGTGTATGTGAGTGAATATGTGCACATGCACATGTGACACATGCGGATATCACATACAGCATGTGTACAGAGATAAAAGATGAATCTTGCCTGTCAGTTCTCCCTACACCTTGTTTTGAGACAGGGTCTCTTTTACTGTTCACCACTCCTCTGTACACTAGACTAACTGGACCATGGGCGGCTAGGGTTCTCCTGTCTCTGCCTCCATCTCCCTGGAGGAGTGCTGGGATTGCAGACACGCCCTGCTACGATGCCAGCTTTCTGCGGGTCCTGAAGATCGGAACTCAGGTTCTCACGCTTACACAGCAAGCACTTCACCCACAGAGCCGTCGTCTCCTCAGCCCCTATCAACATAGTTTTAATTTCCCACCTACACGTCTCACTAGAAACATAACATATTCAGTGCAGTTGTGCTCTAACTAATAAGATGAACATGCTACTGTAAAGAAGATAAAACAACAAACAGCTCTTTTTGTCTTGTTCATCTCATTGGCGGTCTATGTCTTATCCCACTTACGATGGCTATTCTTGGTTATCAACTCAACAACATCTGGAATTAACTAAAACCCAATGGCTAGATACACCTGTGAGGGATTTTTTTTCTTCTTAATTAAATCATTTGAAGTGGGAAGATCCCTTTCTAATATGATCCTTTGACCCTTTGATGTGGGAATATACACTTTTAATCTGGATATTTTGATCTGAGCCACACCTTCTGGTGGCAGCTTACACTGAAGAAATGAAGGAAGGACACTTGCTCTCTCCCTGCTTGCTCTTGCTCTGGATAGCCAATCTCTTCTTTCACTGGCATTAGAGACTATTTCTTTGTGATTCCAGTGTATACTGAAGATCAGCTGAGACATGCAGCCTCATAGACTGAACAACTGGATTCTTGAATCTTCCATGATAGATAGCCATTGTTGGACTGGCTAGACCATAACCTCTAAGCCATGATAGCAAATCCTCTTGATAGATGATAGATAGATGAGAGAGAGAGAGAGAGAGAGAGAGAGAGAGAGAGAGATGATAAATTGATTCTCTAAGTTCTGTTTTTCTATACACCAGGGTACTGGTTTTTTTTATTTTGTTTTGAGATAGGTTTGTCATGTACCCCAATCTAGTATCAAATTCACTATGTAGCCAAGGCTGGTTTCAGACTTATTAAGTAGCCCAGACCTCGTCTCAAGTGCATGGTCTTCTTGCCTTGGCCTCCAGAGGGCTGGAATTACGGGTGTTTTCCATATCACTCAGTTACTATGAGGCAACTCTAGGGGCAAACTCCTCTGCTTACAGAGGAGAGAGCTTCCATCTGCTCTAAAGGACAACAGGAACCTTCAGAGTTGTTTGTTTCCTTAAAGAAGCTTCTGAGAAATCAGCCAGGGTCACCAACTCAGTCTGATTCTTTCCTTTTTTTTATTTGGTTTTTTCTAGACAGGGTTTCTCTGTATAGCCCTGGCTGTCCTGGAACTCACTCTGTAGACCAGGCTGGCCTCGAACTCAGAAATCCGCCTGCCTCTGCCTCCCAGAGTGCTGGGATTACAGGCGTGTGCCACCACTGCCCGGCAGTCTGATTCTTTCCTAAAGGTAGTGTGGAGTAGACATGACCTATTACAATGTTAAACTGTACAAGCCAAGGTGGTCATGTCCACCATCTTTCCTTTTTGGGCACCTGACCTAGGACCTACATTGAGCATGCTCAGAAATGTTCATCTTAAACTGGGGAACTCCAAGACTGTGCCTGTGTCTGCACAGACTTTTCTGTCTAAATAAGGATAGGCTCCTCAAATAATATCCTCACGTGTCCATCATTCTGAGAGAACAGTGCCTTGCAAGCAATTCCAGCATCTCCTTACTTGCAACAGGTATTTCTTTTCTCCACTCTTTTATGGCTAGGTTGTACTTTTTGTCTCTGTAATTGCCAAGATATAAGCCTGTGGCATTTGGTTATAAATCCTGCCTTAAATTGGTTGACTTTTCTGCCTTTCTTTACTTTGTTACTCAGAAATTACTTGTCTAGCATCTGTTATGGGTCAGACTCAGGCTTACGGCATCAAGTAAGCACACAGCAAAATCCTTGTTGTCCTAGAGGTTGCCATATGTTATCAGAGATAGACCAGCAATCAATGGTTGTAATGACTGGTTAAATCCTACAGTACAGGAGTAGCAAGCAAAAGGTATTTCGAAAAAGAAGTCAAGTCGAGAAAGAGAAATCCAGAGGTGGAGAGGGAGCTGCAACATCTGTGCCAAGAAGATAACATCTGAGCAATCAGATGATTGGAGAGAGGAGAAATGGAGAGTCCAGTCAAATCAGACTGCAGAAAGGAAAGAATCCAAGCAACACTCAGTGAGCGATACAAAGAATAACAAAACCTCCGTGAAGGAGGAAGGAAACCGGAACAGATAGGGTTGGTTTGTAGCCTCTGAGGCTATAGGAGGAGATAAGGTTGAGGCAGGTGGCAGTGCCAAGCAGTAAGGAGAGGCACAAACCCACCAGCCACTAAAAAAACAAGAACTGCTGGGCAGTCCTCATACAGACCCTAAGAGAACACAAATGCCAGCTCAGGTTACTATACCCAGCAAAACTCTCAATCATCATAGATGGAGAAACCAAGATATTCCATGATAAAACCAAATTTACACAATATCTGTCCACAAATCCAGCCCTACAAAGGATAATTGACAGAAAATGCCAACACAAGGAGGGAAACTACACCTTAAAAAAAGCAAGAAAGTAATCTTCTTCCAACAAACCCCAAAGAAGATACCCACACAGACATAAAAATAACATAAAAAGTAACAGGAAGCAACAATCACTATTCCTTAATATCTCTTAACAACAGTGGACTCAACTCCCCAATAAAAAGACATAGACTAAGGAAATATTTCTCATGTAAATCTTCAATTTTATCAGAAAATGTTTCTAATTCCCTTTTAAATTAATTTAGTAGTTTTTTATGTTTACCATTTTATCTGAATTATTTTTCATGATACTCTATTATAATGTCTATATACTTCCTCCATTTTATCTGAAATATTTTCCATGTAAATCTTTAATTTTATCATAAAGTGTTGTTACTTCCATTTCCAATAAATAGGAAAAAAAAAGGAACAACAACTGCATATGTACATATACTGTGCAAGGGAGCAGTGTCAAATAGAGACCTTCTTACAGTGCCTTGCTAAGATGATAGCGCTGTTAACATTTACTTTATGCGTTTACAAAGAATATCATTCTAGTGAAGCCGCCCTGACCCTCCCCCGGGAGATTATGGACTAGGAAACAATTCTTACCTCTGTGTGGTCTTTTGAAGCCATGAAGACTACGCAGAAAACAAAGATAATTAACACCATCAGGAACAGCTTCCGAGCTGAGGCATTTGGAAGCGAAGAGAGCAGTATCCTATGGGTGAAGATAGGAAACTTCATTGCAGGGTAAAGAAAAATGGCCTGGCTCCTCCTAGTGCTTCTCTTGCTCCTCTCTAGTTTCAGAGTGGGATCCCTTGGGATTTTGCCAAGTCACTATTGAAAATCAGATAGAGAGCTTTTCCTTGAGGCAGGGAGCAAAACAGGTTGAGAGACTGAAGGTTTCTGACTCAGGAGAGATTTCCGGGCTGTGCCAGAACAGATCTGAAAGCTTTCCTCATATTCAAGACTTTGTGTGGACAGTCAGATCAAGTCAGCAATCATTTGCACAGAGAATCTCCTCCCCTGAAACTCTCCCATGGTGCTGCTCGTCTGACGCGTGTCTCCCTGGTGCAGTAATCAATCTCTCGTTTATTTATTCCATTTATATTGAGGTGAATTTCCTCCCACCTCAGGTTATGTCACAATAGCTGATCAACAATTTCCCCCAAAGAACAGCAGTTTGAGAAAAACTCAGCGTTGAGTGGCCAAAGTTTGCATCTTACATTTTCTTTTTAAAAATCAGAATCTCAAAAAACAAAACAAAACAAAACAAAACAAAACAAAAAGTAAAGAACTAAATTCTGACAGTGGTCCTCAAAAGTTTTTTTTACTAAAGTCACAGTGGATGAAGGACCTCCATTCAACACATCTCCACATACATACATACATACATACATGCATACATGCATACATACATATATTATTCATATAGAGTTGGCATAAATCAACACTTATCCTCACTATACATGAAGCAATAATTTTTCCTGGCTATTCTACATAGTCCCACACCATTCTTTACAACTTACAAGTATTTTCAAGCCCATATCACATAACTTTGCAATCCCCTGCAGCAAAGCCCCAGCTAGTCCGTAGTCCTCCCGCTGGTCCCCTGTAGCGAAGCCAATAGGGAAGATTAGAAAGTACATACCTGTGGCTGAGCATCCTCCTCATGGTCTCATGCTCTCCTACAGCACTTAGAGCTACCTAGAGAGGCTCCTCGGTGCACGGGCTCTTTACATTTCTTTCTGCGTTGGAGTTTCTATATAAAGCTTCAAAGATCAAAGCTGACCTTCAGTTTGTAGGCACAGTGCCACCTCAGAGATTGCCAACCTTAGTAGCCTGTCCCTGTTCACCACGAATCGGGAGGAAGCTCTGGAATTTGCTTTTAGAGAGGTCCTGATGGCAGGGTATGTGGAGCGAGCTTTTAGTCACTTCCAGCCAGACTTTCCATGCTCGTGATTGATAGTGCCCCCCCACTCCACCCCACCCCACCGCTGCTTATGCTAGGGCTCTCCCTACCTCACCACTCCACTCCCTCCTCAGGTTTTGTCCAGCTGTCCAGACAGTCTGTAGTCCCCACCTCCAACACAGCAAAAGTATCTGAACCATTGGGAAAAAGACAAAGCAAGCCCCGGACCACAGGACTGCCTCAGAGTTGTGAGCCTCATTCCTGGCAGTATTTCAAGAACTTTCTTTGTAAACTTCTTCCTTCTAAACTTTTATAGATGCCTCAAACCTTCCAACAATGTCAATAAAATCCAAGACCATATGCAGAGCACCCACAGATTCCAATCCCACTCTAACCTGTGGGATGCGAGGACTGCGGCAGGCAGAGGTGACAGGACCCCAGGAACGCTAAGCAGTCACAGAGAGCTACCTGTCAGGGGACCTCGTATCACCACAGGACATGGGGCCAAATGTGGATGCACTCTCTGCTCCTCAAGAGGATGGTCCATATCTACATCTCTTTGTATAAAGATATAGATCTAGATACAGTTATGTACATGCATGCCTGTATGGAACATACACATATAGATATAAATGCATATAGCATTTGTTCACTTACAACTATACCAGTTCTTCTAGGCATGTGACCATGTGACTGTATATTCATCAATGGCTATGGTCACAGCACACTGAAAACATGCATAGAGCTTCAGAAGATAATTTGGGGAAATGAAGAAAAGCTGTCCATCCTGTCAACCCTCCCCTCCCATGTTCTCATTCTCCGTCATGTGTATGCTGTATGAAGTATGAGAACTACAGCCATACACCACATTATGCCACCATTCCAGTCAACAATGGCTAGCTTCCAATGGTGGTGTCATAAGACTATGTCATCTGGTGAGGTTGCACCAGTCTTACTGTATACAGGTACACACTATGATGCTCACACAGTCACCTATGTGATTTTCATAGCTTACCTCTCTTGACTGCAGTGAACACGAGAAGATGAACATCTCCTAGGTGAAACACCTATAATGCCTTTGCATATATATCAAGCAGCTGAATTGCTGGGTCATAAGGAAGTCACTTTTCATTTTTTGAGGAACTGCCATACTGCATTCCTATCAGCACATGAATAGAAGTCTCCTTCCTTCCTTCCTTCCTTCCTTCTTGTCCTTCTTACAAAAACCTTTGTGACACAGGGATAATCTTTAGCCATATCTCTTCATCAGTTGTTTGACATTATTTCTTTCCTAATCTTTGGCAGAAGTCATCGATGAAGCAATTTAGTCCTAAGCTTGTGTTGGCTGAGATTTTTTTTTAGATGTTTTCTATGGGTATGAGTGTTTGCATATTGTGTCTGTGCTCCACATGTCTACAATGCCCACAGAGAACAGAAGAAGGGATCCGGTCCCTGGAACCAGAGTTACAAATGAATGAGTCATTGTGTGGGTCCTGGGAATCAAACCAGTCTCTGGAGGAGCAACAAGTCCTCTTGACCCCAGAGCCATCTCTCCTGCCCTGCTGGGAGGCTTTTCTTTGCTATGTATGCTATGTAAACTCCTCACCTAGTAAGGCTCTATTCAGACGTTCTGATTCGTGATTTGGTCTGGGCATTTTGTGAAATGTGAAAGTTTCTAGAACTTCGTCCATTTCTTAACATCAGATGTGCTGACATACAACTATTCACAATAATCTCTCCTATCGTGTTTCATTTTATCTGTTGAAATGTCTTTTTCTTTTACGATTAATTAGTTAATTTACAATTGTTGAATACACCCCCTTTCTCTGCATCTCACTCTCACCTCTTTCTGCAATTGGTCTGTTGGGGATGGGTGGCCACGCTTAAGCTCTTAGAACTACCTGGGCTTGGCCCCTGAGGTCTTCAGTGGTGTTAGTATGTTGGCTCTCACAAGCAGGAGCATGAAACAGACTGACAAGAGAAATCCATTCCTCCCTTTCAGCCTGAAGTCTCACTATAATGCTCTTAGGGGACAGATCCTAATGAACAAACAGATAAAGTCCCTGCCCCAGAACCACAAGAGCAGATGGTAGCTTGGAGGGAAAGGGAAACAGATTAATAACAGACATGCTATCAACCTGGTTAGATTTACTCAGACTTTATTTACTTATTTATTATATGTGAAGTTCTGTGAGTTACACTTAGACCCTGGCGTGTACTGGGAAAGATTTTTGTCACTAAAGTAGACCCCTCCCACACGTTCTCATTTCTTTGAGGAAGAGGGTTGCATATGTAGGTAATGTGCGTGCATGTGTATATGCATGTTTGAATGTATATGTGCATATGAGTGTGTGTGCATGTGTGTGTGCTCATGCACATGGAGACCTGAGGTTGACATTGCGTATATTTCTCCACTGTTCTCTACTTTATTTATTGAGGCAGAATCTCTGAGTATAAATAGGAGCTTACCAATTTGTCTAGTCTGTATACCCAGCCTGTCTCCTGAGTGCCAGGATTATAAGTACTGGTCATACCTACAAGCTCTACATGGGTTCTGGGGATCAAATTTCAGTCCTCATGCTATGTGGCAAGTGCTTTACCCTTCAGACTCTCTCCCCAGCCCTCATTGGTCACTTCTGAGAAAATTTCCATAGCTGGGCAATGGTGGTATATACCTTTAATCTCAGTACTCAGGAGGCATAGGCAGGTGGATCTTTGTGAGTTGCAGGCCAGCCTGGTCTACAGAGCAAGTTCCAGGACAGCCAGAGCTGACACACAGAGAAACCCTGTCTCAAAAAACTACAAAATATAAACCACAACCAAAAACCAAACCAAACCAAACCAAAATAAAACAAAAACCAACCAAAGGAAAAAGAGAAATTGTCCCAAATCCCCTACTGTCTGGTTCAGTCTTGGCCTCTCTCATTGCTTGCCCAGAGAACCTTTCTTATTTTCATCACATCTCCACAGGTTTTGCATCCATTGACTCATGTATATGTATTTCTAAAGCAAGATTGCATCTTTTAATTTTTATACCCTTTGTGTATCTAAGCTTGTGTAGTTCAGTAGTTTAGAACATTGTCTCACAGTATGTGGTGGTTGGGAATTAAGGATTGTCTTAGCTGAATACCTACCTATGCCTCCCTCTCTTTCATGGGGTTCCTGTCAAGATGGGGGCTGCAAGAAACCCCTCCCCTCTGCCCTCAGCTAGTGCGGGGTACCTGTTTTCAAGATGACACTCTCCTGTGGCTGTCACAAGTCAGGCTTCTTGGCTGTATGTTTGTAAGAGGTATCGGTCCCTCTTGATGATACAGACATCACCACAGGCTGCATGAACACCTTTACAATGGCACAATAGGCTTCTTCCAAAGCAAGCAAGCAAGAACAAAGTCAGGGGAAACTGCAATTCTTTTTAGGACTGACCCACATGCATCAGTCCCATCAAACTGCCCTGGTTAGAAGCCCTACTCAAAAGAAGAGAGATTCAACTATAGAGAAGTTCAAAGAATTTATAAACAGCTCTTTGTAGCATGTTTTAATTAAGAATGGCTTCTAACTGAAAGGCTATTTGGAAGTATACTATATCACAACTAAGCCTCAAATCATTGTTTTAGGATAAATGTGTCCAGTTATTAAGTATGACTATATTATAAAACTTTGTTTTATATGTACTATGTTATTCTTATTTGTTTTTTAACTTGTAAACTAAGGATATATTAGAAAAGTTCATAAAGACTTTTTTAGTTTCCTAAAAAACAAAAAACAAAAAAAACAAAAACAAACAAAAATACCACCAGTCCCAGCACTTTATGTCAGTTATGATTTAGCATCATGAACATAGTCGTTGATATTTAAACACCTCACTGGACCATATGGTCATCAGAGCACATGTAGAATAGAGCAATGTGACGTACATAATAAGTGCTTAGTAAAGTTTTATTGAATAAATGAAAGAATAAAGATGAAACAGCGCTTAGCTGTACATTAGCACTCTAAGTACTGTGTATATGAGTGTGGCCTGTGTAGGGGTGGGTAAGGGTGCATCTTATGTATGTGTGACCTGTGTAGTGTTTGTTTTCACCTTGGTGCTCTTGCCAATTATGATTTAAATTAGATCAAAGGCTTAAATACAAGAAAACATAAATACTCTAAGAGTATTTCAAGACAAGTTTATGCTATTCTAAGTGTATATGGATTTCTTGGATGCACATACCAGCAATGTTAGTCTTCAAGACCGCTCGCTTGAGAAGTTAACTGTTCACACCATGGCTGAATTCTCATACCACAAAACCAAAGGCCAAAGCAATGGTGTGGTTTAAGGCCCTTGGTTTTGTCCGGACACTGAAACTGGCTTTTGTTTGTTATGTTTTCTTAATGGATTACAATCTTGGCTGATGACTGACAGTCTTTTAGAAATAATTGGGTCATAAGGACTCTTATCATTGGGTTGAACTATGAATTAATTCATTATTTGGTGGCATTATTGAGAAAAGGAGCCTAATTGGAAGAGAAGTAGGTCACAGGGGACTTGCCTGGAACAATATAGCTTGTCACTAGATATACTCACTCCTGCCTGTTCCCACCCCTCTTCTTCCTCCTCCCTCCCACACACAGCCCTGTTGAAGTAATCCTCTTGTGCCCAACTGTGATGTTCTTCCTTCCTCACCATACCATAAAGCAACAGAGCCAGACAAACATGGACTGAAGCCATGGGCCAAAATGAGCCTTTCTTAGAAGCTGATTTCCATCCTCAAGTTTTCAGTCACAAAGATGTAAAGTCAATGGACATGGCCATTTAAAAAATGTTTAAAAGATGTACAGTCTGGTGGACTTCAGTTGTAAGGTTCTAACTCTATTAGGGGGTGCTTTTGCTTTAAACTTTACAGATGATAACATTTTAAAATGAGTCACCCTAGTCTGTAGATCTGTGTTTGGGTAATGATTAAATGACCTTGATAAAAAATCTCAACTTCAAATATAAGAGCAATTACAGAGACACGAGAACTTTCACTATTGGAAAAAAAAAAAACTTACCAACACTATATCCAACAGAGGGCTTATATTCAAGATATACAAAGAACTCAAGAAGGTAGACTCCAGAGAGCCAAATAACCCCCTTAAATATGTGGTACAGAGCTAAACAAAGAATTTTCACCTGATGAATATTGAATGGCTGAGAAGCACCTAAAAATGTTCAACATCCTTAGTCATCAGGGAAATGCAAATCAAAACAACCCTGAGATTTCACCTCACACCAGTTAAAATGGCTAAGATCAAAAGCTCAGGAGAAAACAGGTGCTGGTGAGGATGTGGACAAAGAGGAACACTCCTCCACTGCTGGTGGGGTTGCAAGCTGGTACAACCACTCTGGAAATCAGTCTGGCGGTTCCTCAGAAAACTTGGAATGATACTTCCAGAGGACCCCACTATACCATTCCTGGGCATATACCCAGAGGATTTCCCAGCATGTAATAAGGATACATGCATGATCCACTATGTTCATAGCGGCCCTATTTATAATAGCCAGAAAGTGGAAAGAACCCAGATGTCCCTCAACGGAGGAATTGATACAGAAAATGTGGTATATACACACAATAGAGCACTATTCAGCCATTAGAAACAATGAATTCATGAAATTCTTAGACAAATGGATGGATGGAACTGGAGAACATCATCCTAAGTGAGGTAACCCAGTCTCAAAAGAACACTCATGGTATGCACTCACTGATAAGCGGATATTAGCCTAGAAGCTTGGAATACCCACGACACAATTCACATATCAAATGATGCCCAAGAAGGAAGGAGTGACTCCTGGTCCTGGAAAGGCTCAGTGCAGCAGTGTAGGGGATTACCAGGACAGGGAAGTGGGAAGGGGTGGATTGGGGAACAGGGGGAGGGAAGAGGGCTTATGGGCCTTTCCAGGAGGGGGGATCCAGGAAAGGGGAAATCATTTGAAATGTAAATAAGGAATATACCAATTAAAAAATTAAAAAAAGAAAATAAATTAAAAATAATAAAAAAAGAAAAAACCCACACAGCTTAATTTAGTGAGAATCAGTGAACCAAAGAGGGTCCGACCATGTCCAGAAAAATGATGTCATGTGAAGGAATGAGTCTCCTGCAAAGGAGTATGGCATGTAGGCTTCAGAAAGCAAAATGGGTCTGGCAAGGTGGCTTGGAGGATAAAGATGCTTTCTACCAAAACTTAAGACCTGATTATTTTGTCCCTGAGATCCACATGTTGAAAGACAGAATCTCCTTCCAGTTGTCCTCTGATCTGAATACACTGCTGGGGCATGTAAATACACACACACACACACACACACACACACACACACACGAAGAGAGATTCAACTATAGAGAAATTCAAATAATTTACAAACAGCTCTTTGTAGCATATTTTAATTAAGAATGGCTTAAATGTGTGTGTGTGTGTGTGTGTGTGTGTGTGTGTGTGTATGCATACATGTATTGAGGGCAACATGGAGAAATATGTCAAGATGAGGGAGAAGGGTCAAGTGGAAAGAATGGAAGAGCTCTCTGGGGAGATGGAAGAGAATCTAGAAGTCTGGAAAATGTGCTCAAGAGTCAAAGATTCGAAAGGCCAAGCGGGTCTTCCTGAGATTCAGGATATTGTGCCTAAGGTAAAGGCGTTAGGATGAGGATGTGAGTTCCTCTCCTGACCCTGATACTTGCTCAGTCTCCTTGATCATAAAATAAAAGTGATAACATGGGTGTGCAGGTGCATCACATAGGTCAAAGTGCATAGTGAGGGTTCAATAAGGGTGGTTTGGATCAGTTTGGGCCCTGTGTTACAGATAGAGCCCTTTCCAGGAAGAAACTTCTGTCCTCCACAGTCCAACCCTTTGTCTGAGTTCCTGGAATCTGGCCTTTACTTCATCTCTGGACATTTGCCACCTACACACTGTGTTTAAGTGACTCCAATTATAAATTCTTCTAATCTACTATCTCGTCTCCCACCTACACTAACTCTCGTACTCTGTCCTGGCTGGCTCTTCACGTCCTGTCCTCCTGATCCTTGATGTCACCCACGTGGGCTTCAGAGAAGCTGCAGAACTCGTTCTTAAGCCCATGTCCCTCTGTGCTTTCAGATCCTCAGATTTTTATGATTTTTTTTATTTTTAACAGATTTTTTTAAACTTTGTTTATCTTATGTATGTGGATGTTTTACTTGAATTTGTGTCTGTGTGCCAATATATGCCCATTGCCTTTGGAGGCCAAGAGAGGACATTGGATACCGTGGGACTAGAATTACAGGCGATTGTGAGCCACCATGTGGGTGCTGGGAATTAAACACAAAGCCTCTGAGGGAGCAACCAGTGAGTGCTCTTAGCCACCAAGCCATCTCTCCAGCCCTGTGCTTTTCATTCCTAACACCAAGACATCAAGTACTGTCTTAAGGACTAATTTGATGAGGTATGTCTTCTGGGAGGCTAGAAACCACAGACATTAGAACTTTGGGCAGTTTGGGGTATACATCATTGTTAAATGACTCTGGATAGGCAATTGGAGACGTTGTCGGGGAAACTGGAATTTTATTTTTTGTGTTTTGTGTGGTTTTTAATTTTTAACAGTATATATTTATTGTGTGTGCATTTGGAAGTGAGAAGATAAGTTATGGGAGCCATTTCTCTCCTTCCATCATGTGGGTCCCAGGGACCAAACTCAGGCTATCAGGCTGGGAAGCAAGCGCCATTACCATGGAACCATCTCTCTGATCCTGTTTTGTTTTGTGATCTGGGATCTTGTACAGCCCAGGCTGATGCAAACTTGCTATGAGGTGGAGGCTGGTCTCGGATCCTCCTGCCTAGACCACCTCAGTGCTGGGATTACAACTATGCACAACCATGCTTGGTGCAAACTGTTCATCATAAAATTGAATGAGAGAATATTTTAGAGATGTGCAAAATAATATGTACATTTTATCCCTAATAGACATTTTCTATATCTTCCAAGATGGTGTTATGACCATACAAAGTGAGAAATAGTAGCAAAGCTGTTCTGTAGATCTATGAGGAGACCCTTCTTTAAGCTTTGTGGGTCAGACAGGAAGGTAAGCTGATAGATGCTATCATCAGCACACAAGGTATGTGGCTGCTGTTACTCTGAGAATGGGTGCTTCCAGGGTCCCTTTCCTCAGTGTTTTCAGAATGGACTCACAGGGAACATATGTGGAAAATGACACAGTCAGGTTTTCGTAAGTCAATTTACCAAGGTGCAATTTATAGGATGTAAACTTCGACATTTTATTATAGTTTCATGATGTTTGAAAAGAATGTAGCCACCACCAGAGCAAAGCTATTGAGTAATATGTCCTCTAAAATATCTGTTGGTTTATGACAACCCCCTGACCCCACTCTCAGTTCCTGGCAACCCGCCTTGTTGGTTTTTCCATTTTCTATTTTAGTTTATGTTCTTTTTCTTAGCATCTGTGATTGAGATCCTGTTTAATTCATGTATATCTTTTTACTGCTTAGTATTTCTTCCTATGGATGTGTCCTGATTGCTCAGTTGGAGTAATATGGAATTGTCTGCTGTTTGAGGCAATTGGACATATAACTGCTCTAGCACTCATGTACAGGGTTTTAGCTGAAGCAGAATTTGTAGTCTTAAGATTATAACAACTTGAGACAAGCCTATTTTAACACTATTTACACTGTAAGAAATTCAAAATGTCTCTCAAAGTCTCTGCACCTGTTTTCCTGTCTGCACCCTGCCTTTTTTTTTTTTTTTTTGACAAGAATTCTACCACAGCACTTCCCCAGCTCCTGATTCTCTGAGACAGACTCTCCATAAGCAGCGCAGACTGGCTTCACCCTCGAAATCCTCCTTCCTCTGCCTCATGGGAGCTGGGTTTAAAGGGTTATGCCAGCATGAAGACTGGGAGCTGATATTCTGATAAGTGTATAATCTCATTGTGTCTCCTTATTGTACGCGACTACTGGAAATCTTTTGAAATGAATTCTTTGTACGAAATAGTAGGTTGGAACCTACTATTTTATTATATTTTACACGTGTGTACACACATTAACCTTCAACTGCTTTTTCTTGCCCCCTTCTCCTCCCACCGATCTCCTTCCATACCCAAATTGGTATGTGTGTGTGTGTGTGTGTGTGTGTGTGTGTGAGAGAGAGAGAGAGAGAGAGAGAGAGAAACACGAGAAACACGTGATGATTTTCCTTCTCTTTCTTCTTTTATCCCCTCCCCTATCCCTTTAGATCTTTTTCTGTCCCTTTATACTCCTCCTGCCATCTTGATATTTTCATTATTATGTGTATCATATTACTATGTATATCTTCTTTGATGAGATATTTTAAAATATCTTCTTTTTATTAACTTGAGTCATTTCATTATTGTTGAGTGTTTGGCAGTATATACATATTCAAGTCTTGGAGAAAAATCTGTTAGTGGAAGTAATCTTTAAAAAAGCAAATTATAATTGGTTTTTTGTTTTTGAAACAGGCCCTCAAGTATCCCATGCTGGCCTTAAATGTTCTACATAGTAAAAGATGGCCTTGAACTTCTGATCCTCCTGTCTCCATCTTCCAAATGCTGGGATGCACCATCACCACTTTATGCAGTGCTGGGGCTTGAGCTCAGGACCGCACTCATACTAGGAAAGCCTTCTGCCAATGGAGTTACATTCCCAACCCCAAAGCTTTCATCTCTGCTAAAGTCAAATTATCAACTTTTTTTTTAAAACCAATAGTGTCATATCAAGGAAATCTTTGCAAAATCCAAAGATTTTCTTCTAGGGTTTGCTACTAGATTGCTTTTGTGTCCTGCATTTAAGTTTATGATACATGTTGAGTTGATTCTTCTATATGGAAACCCAGATCAAGTTTAATGTTCTTTTATACATAGAGATGCCCAAATGTCCAGCATACTTTCTTGAAAAGACAAATTTTCTCTATTAAACTATGGGTCTGCTATTACCAAGAATCTGCTAACCATGCACACGTGCCTGAGTATCTGGAACCTCTACTCCTCTTATTGAGTCATGCCTGTCTTTCCACCAACACCATGTTGTCCTAGTTACTACAGCTCTATGGGAAGTACCAAGATCAGGTGCTGTGAGCCTATACACCAGGTCCTTCAGGAGCCTCAGCCAATCCAGACCATCTCTATCTTGCTCAGCGTTAGAACAAACCACACACAGAATATCATGTCCTAAGTCAAGGAAAGATATGAACAACTCAAGATTATGTCCTGGTTTCTTCTGTAATCAACAGTTACACTCAATGACCCACTGTCTCTAAGAAGTAATTCCCAGGGTGAAATGCTTTGAAGGTTCCTTAGCTTTGGTGTGACAGAGGTATGCTCAGTCAGACTCAGCTCAAACAGCTGCCCAGAGTATCAGGCAAGAGGCTTATTTCAGATGCTGGGTTTCCAGTGTCCTCACTGTGTCTGGGAGACAAAGTCACTTTGCTGGCTAAGTGACAATCTTTTGTCTCAGCACTCTGAGACCAGGGACCTTCACAGAGTCTGTGAGCACTGTTCTTCCGTCTCAAAACTGGGCATGCTACTTCCTTTGCCTTTCTACATGAGTCACAGATTCAGAATAATTATTTCTATAACAAAGCAGCCCATCGGGTTTCAAATTGGATTTTATTGAGTCTGTAGGCTAATCTGGGCAGAACTGATGTCATACTAACATCCAGGGTCCCCACTCCTAAGCATGCCACAACTATTTATGCCTCTTGTGACATCTTTAGCCAGAGTTTGTGCATTACCTGTGGCATACAGGGCTTGTGTGTTTTATTGGTTTTCGCCCTACTATTTCATGCTTTTGCTGCTACTCCAAATCATTCTGTGCTTTTAATTTTAATTTTAAACTGATGATTGGTAAAGTAAATACAACTTTATACTAATTTTGATCCCTCCCCCATACTCTTGTTGAGATTAAATAGCTCTGGTAGTTTTGGGGTTTACTTTGTTTGTTTGTTTGTTTGTTTTTTAATGAATTCTTTGCATTTTTTAAAAATGCAATCAATTATGCTGTTGTCTATGAAGCAAACAGTTTTGTTTTTTTCTCCCCTTAGTTTGCCTTTTTATTTCATTTCTTGATGAGATTCCAAATAAGATATTAGATAAAGGAAGTCAAAGCAACATTGTTGACTTCGTCCTAGTGGGACAGAACAGGTTCAGTCTTCTTACCCAGTAGGACAACATTTAAAACAGGCTCTCCTAATTCACTTAGCAAGTTAATGACACTCTTTTCTATTCCTAGTATATCTCGAGTTTTAACATTCAAAATACTAAATTCCGTCATTTTTTTTTCTACTGAGCTCGCTATATAGAGTATGGAGATTGCACTAATTCATTTTCTAAAGCTTAACCCGACTTGATGCCAGGACAGGCCACACTCCAGCTACTTACTGTGTTGCTGTGACAAAACGCTGACAAAAAGCCATTTGTGGAAGGAGAGGTTTACGTGGCTCATAGTTTAGAAGCAACAGTCCATCGAGGCACGGAAGACATGGCGGCGGGGGGGGGGCACAAAGTCAGGAAGCAGAGAGCAATGAGCGCTCGCTCTGCCTGCTTGCTCTCCTTACCCAGTCCAGGGCCCCAGCCTGTGACACGGAGACCCTCACATTCGGAGAAAATCCTCCCTCTTCAGTTTAGCCTTTCTGGAAACACTACCATAGAGGTGTACTTCCATGGTGATTCTAAATAGAGTCAACTTGGCAGTGAAAAAAAAAAAAAAACAACCATAATGATTATCTGTTCCGTGTTCTGAATTCCGTTTACTAATCTTTCCTTGAGGGTTGTGTTTTGGTTTTTTTTTTTTTTTCATTAATATGACTAAATTCATGGTGGGAACAACTTGAGGGAATTCAGATTTATTTTAACCCCTGGTTTCATCCAGTCACTAGACTCCATGCAGTTGGCCTGTGGTGAGACAGACCATCGAAGAAACAGATGTGCTTGTGGACAAGCTTGCTTACCTCATAAGGGATAAGAACTGGAGAGAGGGAATGGAACAAGGGCTCCAGGCAAGACACAGCTAATCATAGTGACCTCCCTCCCTCTGACTGGTTCCCTCTCCTGTGTCTCGCCACCTCTCAGTAATCCATTATATTATCTATTTTATTAATCCACCAAAGGATTAGCCCATTGATTAGGTCAGAGTCCTCAGAAAACAGTAAGTTTCCCCTCCTTGACTTTATTTCTCCAAATCAGGAGGGGAAGGGACACTTCCTCTCCAGACACTCTCCTGGGTCCTGACAAATCATTGCCAACCACAGAAAACTCAAGCTTGTGAAGTTCTGGAATACTGCATCATATGACCTGTACAATGGTCTTCACTGCTGGAGTACCATCAGCTTCAGAATTCTCAACACAGTGTCCAGGAAGCAACGAGAAATCAGAAGACTGGCGTCTGCTGTGCCATCAAGGTGATGCCTCACCCCCTCCCATTAACCCTCCACTTCTACCACAACTGTAAGGGGAAACAGGGGACAGCCCAGCAAGAATGCAAATGCGGCCCGAGACATGGTCACATGACTCATTATAGACCTTAATTAAGCTTAATTACTATAATGGGTGGAACTTGTCCTGTGTTTCCGACTGAACACCTGTCTCTCATCATTATATCAGAGCTGAACCACTAAGAAGCACCCACTGTCCTTCCCCAGTGAGGTCCTCTCTCCTGAGACTCCCAGTGCACAGCTCCAAAGCAGATCCATTTTCACTCCTAAGCAGAGGTTTGCTTTGCTGGCCTTCTTCAGCAGTTTATACACAAGCCTCTGGTCTTTCCAGTGTCCCCTTGAAAAGAAACTCAGGACAGAAAGCTGTGCTGCCTTATTAGCATAATACCAAAACACTTACTACACCCACTCCCCACCCCCACCCCGTCTTCTTAACTCTTCTCACCGTACCTTCCACACTAAACTTCCCCTGTTCATGGGCTTCTCTTCCCCAAGCTTGTCATTCCCACACCCCTTCCTGCTGTGCATTCCTCTTGGCCTGCTCTCCTTAGTCCCCTCTCCCTTTCCTCCTCCTTCCCCTCCCCCTCCCTTTCCTCTTTCCCCTCCCCCTTTTCTTCCCTCTCCTCCTCCCTCTCCCTTCCCCATCCTCCGCACCCTCTCCATCTCCTGCAGCCATGGTCAGTCTACCACTTTCTTTCCCTGCTCTGGACTCTTACAGAGGCCCCTGGCAGTGAACTCCCTTATATCTACAAAAAAACCCCTTCCCCTGAACCATACCTTGGAGCAGCTATATCCTCAGTTTATATATCCAGCAGGCCTCCACGTGTTTTTGCATCTGTTTTCTTATGGACATTTGCAGGTAGAAAGATCTTTCTGGGTAAACTTAATATCACCTCCCCCAAACTTCAGGTTCTATCTGTCTCAGCTCAAGCCAGTTTCCTGCCTCTCCCAAGCCTGGTTTCCTGCCAGTCCTGACAGCTAACCCTAGCCCTCTGGGGCTCATTTCAAATGAAACAAAATGTGTTAGGAAGACAGGATCCCTGGGAAGAAAATAAGCTTTTATTTTTAATTAATTAATTAATTTTTTAAACTCTCTCACACACCACATCCTGGGGCTCATTTCAAAGGAAAGATCTCTTTTCCTGCTCTGTTTCCCCAGTCATGGAGGGTATTTGTAGGAGCTTGGGAATCACAATGTTTGCTGCCCCGCCTCTAACTTCTAGCATAGGCAAAAGGGTCCTGGGAGGGTCTGGCCCCTTCCCTCCCGGAGACCTGACCACAGCAGGAGGCTTTCTGGAGTCCAGTGCATTCACAGGCTCTCCTGAGAGCTCACAGACACAGAAGAGTCCATATCTTTATGGGCAAAGTAAGTCTCAAAAGTTTCCATACTCTCAGGGACCCCCCACTTAACCTTTAAGGATTCCTTTAAAAATTGGGTTCCAATGAGAGGGGCTGACAATAAATAGGTACGCATGACGTGGAAGACGTCAAATAACCTTCACCGGTGTAACAATCTTCTGATTTGTAGATACGTCGTGTTGAGAACTCTGAGAGTATTAATCTCTCGGCTCAGATCGCCTGATCTGCAACGTGTGTTATTAAACATAAGCCATGGCGAATATATGCAAGAAACCGTGGCCTGATTATCCTGACCCACTGTGCGGCCATTTGACTTGCTTTCTGCTCCCTCCAACCCTGGGTCTGCTGTGTTCCAGCTGTCCTCACTGCTCAGGGTTTCCAGTTACACAGAGTCTGGCTATAACCTTGGTTTCTGAGAAGTCAGACAAAACTAGCTTATCCAGACAGGTTCACATTACTATGGGAACAGTGGTGCTTGAGACAGCCATCCGTAGCCCTTTGGGGCTCATTCCAAATTAAACAAAATTAATTTTTAACATTCTCTCATATATTACATCCTGACAGCTGTTTCCCACCTAGCTCCTCACTCACCTCTCTCTCCCCTAGATCCACTCATGAGAGAGAGAGAGAGAGAGAGAGAGAGAGAGAGAGAGAGAGAAACAGGCCTCCCAGAAATATATAATAAGTTACATAAAAAGTTACAATAAGACTAGGCACGCAGATCCTCATATCAAGGCTGGATGAGGCAATCCAGTAGGACGAAAAGGATTCTAAGAACAGGATTCCAGAGATAGCCCTCACCCCCCACACACACACTATTAAAATTCCCACCAGAAGACCAAGCTACACCACCATCACATGTATGCAGAGGACCCTAGCTCAGACCCATACAGCCTCCGTGGTTGTCGGTTCAGTGTCTGTGAGGCCCTACTAAGCTGAGTTCTGCTAAGCTGACTCTGTTGGGCCTTGGTCTTACAGTATCTTCAGCTCCTACAATCCTTCCTCCTCCTCTTCTGCAGGGTTCCCTGGCTCCACCTAATGTCTGGCTGTGGTCTCTGTATCTGCTCCCATCTGTGGCTGGATGAAGCCTCTTTGATGGCAGTTGGGTTAAGTCCAGTTGTCTATGAGCATGGGCAGAATATCATTAGGAGTCATTTCATTTACTTTTTTTATTTTTTATTTATTTATTTTTTTGCCAGTCTTGTTTCTTTTGTGAGTCTCTGGACTGGACTGTCCAGCCTCTGGTTCCTGGCCATCCAGGCCGAGTCAGGCATGGGCTCTCTCTCATGGTATAGGTCTCAAGTTGGAGACCTACCAGTCATTTGTGGGCCTCCCCACAAATTCTGTGCCACCATCACCCCAGCACACCTAGCGGGTAGGACAGAATGTAGGTCAAAAGTTTTGTGACTGAGTTTATGTCAGCCCTACTGCTGGGAGCTGTGCCTAGTTATGAAAGATGGGCAGTCTAGGTTTTGTATCCCCCATTACAAGGAGACTTGTAGATTCCAGGAAAGTACCAGTATATAGTTTTCTATATCATCCTCCAAATGTGCCCTAATCACAGTTGTCTCTCCCAGTACTCTCCCTCCATCCCCCTCCCTTCCCACAGGATCCCTCCTGTTCCCATCCACACCAGCCCTCAGGAATCTCAATTATCTAAAAACATTTGAAGAAATGTTCATCATCCTTAGCCATCAGGGAAATGGAATCAAAACAACTCTGAGATTCCATCTTAACACCTGTCAGAATGGCTAAGATCGAAAACACAAGTGACAGCTCACGCTGGCAAAGATGTGGAGCAAGGGGAGTCATCCTCCACTGTTGGTGGGAGTGCAAACTTGTACAGCAACTATGGAAATCAGTATGGCACTTCCTCAGAAAACTGGGAATCTATCTCAATACCCAACTATAGCACTCCTGGGTATATACATACCCAAAGGATGCTCCATCGTACCACAAGTATACCTGCTCAATTATGTTCATAATAGTTTTATTCATAATAGCCAGAAACTAGAAACAATCTAGATGTCCCTCAACAGAGAATGGATAAAGAAAAGGTGGTACATTTGCACAATGAAGTATTACTCAGCTGTTTTTAAAATGGCATCATGAAATTTGCAGGCAAATGGATGGAATTAGAAAAATAAATAATTCTGAGTAAGGTAACCCAGACTCAGAAAGACAATAATGATATGTATTCACTCTAAGTGGATATTACCTGTTAAGTAAGGGATCATCATTCTACAATCCACAGACCCACCTAGGATAAGAAACAAGGAGGGCTCAATGTGGGACTCATGGATCTCCCTGGGAAGGGGAAATAGAATAGATTTTGTAGAAAATTAAGCTTTAAAGGATATGCATGTAGGGGCTGGAGAGATGACTCTGAGGTGGAAGGCTCTTGCTGTTCTTGCAGAAGACCCCGGTTCAGTTTCTCACACACGTATAGCTGTGTATAGCTGTTTGTAACCCCAGTTCCAGAGGAACCCACACTTTCCACTGTCCTCTGTGGGCAGCAGGTACACACATGGTATACATGTGTGTGTGTGTGTGTGTGTGTGTGTGTGTATGCAAAAACTCATATACTTTAAAGAAACAATTTAAAAGGAAAAGAAGGCATGTGTTCTTGAAGCTAACCCATTCTGCAGAATGGTCTGCAGCTAAGACTGTCCTTATGGTCTGCTCTACTTTGGTCTGAAAACAAGATTTAAATGAGAAAGATATATTCTGGCTGTAAATTTGGGGACAGGGATTGGCTTGTAAATGGCTTATTAAAGTTAGCAGAATGATATTATGGTGTATACAAAGGTCTTGAATGTTCTGTTGTTTGGTGCATGGAACTTTATGGTGGCCTGTGGGTTCCACCCCTCCACACAGTGTTCTTAGAAGTATGGATTAAAATATTACAAAATTGCATTGAAAAAGAATTTTCAAACTCTTTTACTTACATGAGTAGAAGCAGATGCCTTTGCTATCTAAAAGGCTACAGTGATATTTAGTGATATTTAGTGGTTTGTCAAATAAATAATTATTGTTATTTAAAAGTAGGGGTGAGAGTAAATGGCTTTGGTGGGAAGAGATCAAGACAAGGCCTCACTCTGAAGCCCATGCTAGTTTTGAACTCATGGAAATCCCCCTTACTCAGTCTCCTGAGTGTTAGGGTTACAGTCATATCCTATCATACCCAGCTGTAATACCATTTGTGAAATCTGGAACAGTTGCAGCATGCCACGTAGTACTGTGGTTTCTGTTGAGCGGGGTATGTATGAGGGGGTGTGTCTCAGATATCTAGTGCCTGAAGCCATGGAGAGTACCTACTCCCTTATATACAGGCAGCTCCTGATTCATGATTCATCCTTCTAGTTTTAGATTTTTTTGACGATGGGAAGCAATACACAGCCAGAGTAAAGCATTCTTTGAATTTTGATTATGTCCTGGGCCACATGCAGTACAATACTCTCTTGTGAGGCTGTACTCTCACAGTCATTTCTGCAACCACAAGGGAAACTGGATCAGTAAGATAGCTCTGTGGATAAGAGTATTTGCTGAACAACCCTGGTGATCTGAGTTTGATCTGTGAAACCTACAGCACGAGGCAGCGAACAGGCTCTGGAAAATTGTCTCTGACCACCACACACATGCCGTGGCACAGATGCACCTGTGCACATGCACAGAGTAACAATAATAAATAAAACTGATTTTTAAAAAGAGGTCCAGTACTTGGAAAGCACAGTCAGGTTGATCTGTGTGTGTTCAAGGCCCGCCTCCTCTATAATGAAAGTTTCAGGCCAGCCAGGGAGACCCCATCTCAAAGAAACAAACAAACAAACAAACAAAAAACAAACAAGAAAGGGGATAGGGGATGGAGAAGTGCTTAGGAGTTAAAAGCATGTACAACTCTTATAGAAGACCAGAGTTTGGATCCCAGCACCTACCTTAGGCATTTTACAGTATAGCCCCCTGTAACTCCAGATCCAGGGGAATTTCATATCCACAGGCATGCCGTGTATCACGAACATACACATACATAAACATAAGCCCTTTCTTAGGAGAAAAAGGGAGAAACAGAGCCAATGCTCTGCAATGCACTGTGCTGTTAATGTTGACCACTTGGTAAGACAGCTGTAAACAATGTATGTATGACTCCTGATATTATCAGTTTACGGTGAGACTTAGACCCACCGTAAGTTAAAGAACATCTACTATTTTTTTCATATGCATGTATTCATATCCATATTAAAGCTTATTTTATAAGCCAGATGCAGTAAGATACCAACTATAACAGCTAATTATAAATTAGACAGTGTGATTGAAGTTATGTCAATGTGACCTATCTATCTATCTATCTATCTATCTATCTATCTATCTATCTTACTACCTCAGTGTGTCTTACTGTATTGTCCTTGTAATGATGTGGACGGCACAATTTTGCAGTTGGCTGTAGGATAAGAAGCAGATACATGGATTTGGGGGGGGGCATTCTATGGCAGAACAAGTATTTCAACTCAGGTATGTCTCACCAAAGCTGGTGACCAGTGTGAACTGTGTCTTTATCAGAGGCAGGCATCTCAGTCTGGATAAAAAGCAGAGGAGAGTGACCCTATACTGAGATCCAGCACAGGTCTTCTGTCCAGCTTCAAATGCCGCCTCGGTGAACACACATGGCGGTGCCACCTTCACCAAGCCTAGCTTGGTCTTAGCAGCCTCTGCCCTTTAGACCTGCTCTGTCAAGGGTGCTCATCTCTTTCCTTGTGCTCCCTGGAGCACATCCTTCAAGACTTACAGAAATTGCCTCTCTAACCTACAAATGCATGAGCTATTCCTTGTTTAGGAAAGCTGGAGTTCTGAACTTTCCAGAAGCAGGTAGAAAGAACAGACAAGAACACTGCCAACCACCAGTCGTGGACTTGGACTATGAACAGCAAAGACCTTTAAAATCTTTTTAAAGCTGCCTTGGGAAGGACACATAGAGCCCCAAGAAGAGGAAATGCAAGTTTCTTATTGCCTATAAAACAAGACCATTGAGTTTACTTGGAAAATAAAAGTGTCATGTGTAGACACTGTCACCTCCAGGACAGTTTTTCCTAGGGGTTTGGTCCAGTAAATATGTTTATAGTATTTACCTAGGAGTCTTTCTCATCTTTAATCTTAAATTGTTAAATCAAGGATAAGAGAGATTTTTACATTTAAAAAAATCTCTTTCTCCAAACACTTTTATACATTTGAAAGTTGTAACTCCAGCCAGTGTGTCAATCTGTGAGTCTTGGAAACTCATTTCTCAAGAACTCCTGTTTCCAACCAGTAAAACAGCGCAGAATACTAGGCGTGGTTTTTGAATACAAATGGCTCCTTAGACTAATATAGGCATGGCCTTGTTGGAGAAAGTATGATACCAGGAATGGATGGGCTTTGAGCTCCCTCCCTTCCCCTCCATCTCCACCACCCACCCACCCCCGCATCAGGATATAAAGCTCTCAGCCACTGCTCTATCACATGAGTGCCACCATGCTTCCCACCATGATAATAATGGACTCACCCTCTGAAACTGTAAGCAAGCCCCCAATTAAGTTGTTTCTTCTGCAAGACTCATTCATGGTGTCTCTCGGAAGCAATGGAACAGTGACTGAGGCACTAGGGGACATCTAATCAGGAAGGTCACAGCATGTGTCATCTTTCGCTCCCTGTCATCTTTCTCTGCTCAAGACGTTCAAGAACATTAAAAATTCAGAGCCAAAAGTGCTGGGTCAAACCTATAATCCCAGCACTCAGAGGCTGAGGCAGGGGGAAATCCTCATGTGTCAGACTCAAGCCTAGGCCACATAACAAGTTCCAGATCATCCTGGACTACAAGAGTAAAATTCTGTCTTTAAAAAAATATAGACAAATCAAATTTTACATAAACATCTTGATCTCGGGCTTCCGCTGAAACGTGTTTGCTTGGATTGGCACGGTCACAGGATGGGACAAGCTAAACGGACACTCTTAATTGACTAGAGTCAACTCTTTTGCCCCAAACCATCTGCTCCCTCTCCTCAGGGCAAATCTAACTTCCAGAATGACTCCCTCTCAAAACTGTGGCCACCTAGATAAGACCAGTCACATGCAGGTGTGGATGGGGGAGATGTCACAAGGCCCCGAGTGCAGGTGAGAAGCTTCAGATGATTAATTAAAAACTGCATTAGAAGGAATTGGTCTTCTCTAGGGAAGAGCCCCAGATAGGTTACCCAGTTCCAAGTGGTCAATACGGGCACATAGGAGCAACACTAAATAGACTCAGCAAGCTGGAGAGAGAGAGAGAGAGAGAGAGAGAGAGAGAGAGAGAGAGAATGTTTGTGTGTGTGAGTATGAATGTGTGTGCAAGTGAGAGTGTGTGAGTGTGTATGTGTGTATGTGTGAGTGTAGATATGAGTGTGTGTATGTCTGTGTATGTCTGTTTGAGAGAGTGTGTGTGAGTATGTGTATACATGTGTATGTATGTAGGTATGTGTGAATATATATGAGAATGTGTGACTGTGTATGTGAGAGCGTGTATATTGTGAGTGTGTGTGTGTGTGTGTGTGTGTGTGTGTGTGTGTGAGAGAGAGAGAGAGAGAGAGAGAGAGAGAGAGAGAGAGAAAATAATTAAATAAGAGGGCATGAGTGGGCGAGAATACCGGGAGACATGGGAGGAGTTGGAAGGGACAAAAAGAAGAGGTGGAAATGTATAAAATTCTAAAAAAAAAAAAAAATCCTTGTAAACATTAACTAGGTGCTGTGGGGGTGGCGCCGTGTTTAAGAGCGCTGGCTGCTCTCCCAGAGCACACAGGTTTGATTCCAGCACCCACACGGCACCTCAGTCAGCTTGACCTCCATCTTCAGAGGTTCCCACACCCTCTGCTGGCTTCCACAGGGACGGCATGCACGTGGAATACTGACATACATGCAGGCAAACACCCACACGTGAGACCCTGTGTCAACAGTGAGAGAAAAGAGAGGAGGTGGTAGGGGGGAAGGGTCCAGAACACAGGCTATCCCAACCAATCAGCAAGACATTTTTAAACCGTCAAAATGGAACAGAGTGCAGGTTTTCTCCTGACACCAAGTGGCCTTCACCCAACCGCCTGCAGGTAGCTCAGGAACAGTGAGTGGGTATGCTAAAGTACCACTAGACTGTGACTCTGACGATCAGCCCAGACACTCCACCCCAGCCTTGTCCCCAGATTAAGATTCCACGTCACAAGGTGGCCAACGCTTTTCACCACATTTGCAAATGCACACAGCCACCCCATGTGAATTAACTGCTGGGCACTGAGCTGTCCAAACTCCCTCTCTTCATCTTTGTGTCAACTGAAGTTTCCAAGGGGTTGGGGGGGGGTCACATGTAAAGATTCTGCCAGGGTGATTGACTGATTAGAACTTCATTTTTGTTACCAGTTGGAATGTTGCACATTCAGAGCCAGAATTATCTTAGACCAACTTGTCCCTTTGCCCTGATCTGATTATTAGGTAAAGAATCTCTGGAATGTATCAACTTAGCAGACCACTGGCTTCCATCAGCTAAAACGGAGACTTTCTTATCAGGTTGCATCTGAAAATGCAAAAGGCATGCTTGGAGGTCTGCCGTTACCCTCCTTCCCAGCATTCCGGTGGAGTACCTGAAAGTACTTTGATTTATGGCTTGTTCTTGTTCTGTAATTCTCAAAGACTTTTTACAAACCTTTCCCACACTGGAACACATTATTCAGGACAACCCGACTCTGCCTCCCTGGGTCACCATTATTCCTAATTGACTCCGACATAAACGGTCTCAGGCTCCCTTTGAAAGGAAAGCTGTGCTCTGCACTGCCGTGTGACGATCTCACTGGACAACTGGTGGCACTCGGGTAAGCTTCCGAGTTATTGTTATCGGTGTATTATAAATGATGCAAAGACAAAAAGGCAATGCAGTCACACAAGGGGAGGGATTAGGAGGAGGGGCCCCCATGCCTCCCCAGACTCTTCTACAAATGCTATCTTTCTAGAACACAGGGGCCTTAGCCAACCCATTCTCTCCCGCATTTCACTGTCGGAGAGTTTCTATCCCTCACTCTTTGTTGCTCTGCCCCTCTCCAGAATGTGGCAGAATGTTGTTATTTTCTAAATGTGTTTTTGGCAGTGTAAAGGTCTCATACTAGGTCAGTCTCTTGGCGTGAGTTTAAATATGACCAAACAGTTTCATATGACTAGCAAGTGACACTTGTGTCTTACCGTTAGGAACACTGTGTCTGGAAGTCAGAGACAAAGACCAAATGTGTCTTGTACATGGAGCAGGTAGTTGACAAAGCTGAAATTAGGTTCACTGAAAACACTTGAAACATGATTCTCTTAAAGGCTGGTCGGGAAAAAGAAAGATGTGGGACTGGAAGAAGGCACAGAGGGTGTGTGGGAGAGAGGGAGAAGGTCATTATAAACTTATCAACCAGCAAAGTTTAAACAAGTAGACAAGACGATTTTTCTGAAAAATAATAGACAGTGCCACAATTCGCTTAAGGAGAAATAAACAGCCTTAAACAGCAGTAGACACGAAAGAAACAGAAATGGTGAAAAGAAAAGCGAAAGAAAGAAAAGAGAAAAGAAAGCATAAAGCCCCGGGGGTCCTCTAAGAGAGTGGGAACTTTAGGTAGCTTTGTCAGTGGTCAGGGAACAGAAACACAGCTGCACACTGCCCTACACTGAGGAACTCCCGTAGATTTTCAGGGCCCTCAACTCAGGCCAAACTAGAATTCACAGCTTGGACACTGAAAAGAATCTCAGGACAAAAGGGTTGGAGGGAGGCAGAAATGGAGATGCTGTTGAAGAGATTTTAATACGGGCCTCAGCGCTGAGAGAAAGACCCATCCAAGTGGCAGTATGAGTTTCCTGCAAGAGAGTAGGGGAAAATAACACGGACTCAAGTGTGGGCACAGGCTCATCTCCTGAGAGGGTAGTAGCCATAGATGCCATTTTGGTGACTTTCAAGTTACCTCTCAAGAGGTTGCTAGGAAACCCTCTCTCCACCTCCCTCTATAAGAGAAGATACATGAGGTGGCTCTGGAGATGTCTTGGATAGGGTTAGTCTGACAAGGCAGAACCAGGAACCACTAGGTTTGCACAAGGAGTTTAGCAGAAGTCTTTTCCCTGCAGACGGGACTTCTGGGGAGAGTCCTGGAAAACTGCAGCTTTGTGGCTGCAAACCAAAAAAAATGGTCTCTGGCAGTTGGTGGTGGCTCTGGGATTTACACTGCTCACTAGAGGTTTCAACCAGGTAAGTGTTTAACTTCAACTTGAAGAATGAGCATTGATGTAAAACAGTTGGGGGGGGGCGTCCCTTTGAAACGTGTTTCCATCATCGTGACAAGACGGCTGGTGGACACTCCTTAAGGGAGAAAGGGCCTGTGTCTGCTCATCGCTCACTGATTTGGATCTATCATGGAAGAGTGTGGCAAGAAGAACAATTCACATTATGACAGCCAGGGAGCAGAGAAGGGGAAGAGTTTCCTCCTCAATGGCTCCTTTTGAAAAGCATTGGTCCCCTTGAAAAGGAACCGTCCCTCGGAGGGATTTGTCCGGTGCTCCTCTCTTCATTACACTGGCTTCCGTGGGCTCAGAGAAAGAACACCAGAGAAGAGCCATTTTCCTTCCTCTGTACTGGGGGGCAAACAGCTGTGATTTAATCCTCTAGTGCTCCAACAGAGGCACCAGGAGCCACAGCTGGAGACACGGCCCAACCTAGGAAGTCTCTTCAGAGACCTCAACTCACTGACGACAGGATTCTCGACTGTATTGCAGGAAAGAACTCCAGGGCCAGTTAGTATGCGCCAGAGTTGGACTTTCAGGGGATGGAGAGAAGGCTCTGTGGAGCAGAGTCTGCAGGGCTCTGACAGAGGAACCTTTGTTTACCAGCATCCAGGGTGGGGGTGGGGGGGGCACACAACCACGGAACTCCGGCTCCACATGGATCCAAAGCCTCCGTCTTCTGAGGGCGCTAGCACAGAGTGCACATAACTAAATATAAAGTAACTCTTTCAGAAGAGCCCGACCCAGACTTGAGCATGATTATTAACAGATGTATTTAGGTTAGTATGCACCTGGGTATGAGTGTGAGCTGCTCAAGACAGCAACTGCTTAAAAAATGTCTTAATAATAGCTGCATGTACTGCCAAGATATCTTAACAGTAGCTGTATATATGGCTTAACTGTCTTAACAATAGCTGTATGTATGATTTCAGTGGCTGCTGAAGTCACCATTGCTCAAAGAACTTTAAGGGATACCTCCTTCCCCCCCCACACACACACATACACACACATATACACACACACACACACACACACACACACACACTTCTTTTTTTTCTCAGTGAGATCATAGGTTGGCTCCTTGGATATGATTATAGTTACAGGAAGTAATAAGAGCTGCACAAGAGGGCTGTAAACCAAGTCATAAATAAATAAATAAATAAATAAATAAATAAATAAATAATTCCCAGGGCATTGCAGTTTTGAATCTGGGAAAGGAGTAATGTGTCCTTGAAGGTCATCAGAACTTACCTTAAGCATGGTTTACAGCTATCTAAACATTCACTTTTGAAGCATGGCTCTGCAAAAGGTATCCTGTCTTGTGTGACTTCCCAGGAGACTGTTTATCATGTTGTAATTCTTTTCTCATTGAATTTTTTTCTCACACAGTATATTCTGATTACAGTCTCACTTCTCTCTAATCTTCCCAGTTCCTCTCCACCTCTCTTTCATCCTGATCCTCATTAGAAAGCAAGCTGGCTTCTGAAGGATAATAGTATAATAGAAAACAATACAATATAATAATATGACATGATATTATATAACAAAAACTAACTCACTGGAAAGGACAAAGCAGACAGAAGAAAAGAGGCCAAGAGAAGTCGTAAGAAACAGATATAGACAGAGACCCATTCATTTGCACACTCAGGAATTCAATAAAAACACTTAACCGGAATCTATAATATATATGCAGAGGATCTGTAAGGAAAATAGAATGAAACCTAATAATGTATGTGTAAATAAAGTAAAGATTAAAAATGTTATAAAAAATTTTAAAGCCTTGACATATTCTGAAAGGAGACTTAATAGTTCCAGGAAAAGAGGCCCCTCCCCCTCCCATCTACCTTCAGTGCCCATCTTTCTGCCCTCCCCACCCAGTTAGTGTTGATCACTCGGCTGCAGTGGAGCCCAGGTTTCCATAGGGCGCAAGTTTCTTACCCTCCCTTCATGGCCACACTCTGGAGGGAGCTCACTGTGCACAAAATAATTACTGTTGCTGTTGTTTTAAGTTGATCCCTTTTTATTTCTCCTCCAATCCGTTTTGTAATGATGTGCCTCAAAAACCAGATCCCCCCCCCCGCCCCCATGTCAAACTATGCAAATTGCCAGCCCAAAGTTATTCCAATTTTCCCTCATGATAAAAAACAAAACCTTCCAACATTATGTGCGAGAGGCACTTTTTACACCCCCCAATTAGTTGTATAATTCTTTAATTCTCAACTTCACTTGAATTGCTCACTTTACCCCCACGTTTTCCCTAAGAATTGGCTTGTATTGTGTTGACGACTTTTCCTGTCTCTCGCTGTCCTAACTGGTATTGGTACCTTGATATCTTCACAACCTCCTCTCTTCCATTTTTCTCAGGCTCATTGTGTTGCTTTCTGCCCTTGGGTTGGGTTTATTTGGTCTTTCCTGGCACCGAGGTTGTGCAAATCTTCCATCTCTTGCCCATTTTAGTGCATGCGCTGCCAAAGTCAGAACCGTTTAGTCACATTGCTACTCAATAACTGCATTTACACATACGTATTTCCTTCTTGACGTAATCTGGTGGCATGTTCAAGGCTCAATATAAAGTGCTCTCATCATTATTCACTGCCAAAGACTTTACATTTTCATTCTTATTTACATTTAAATGAGGAATTTGCAAGTTGTCTAGATTTCCTTTGTGACTCCCTGTGGTATTTGAGCGACTTTTTGTCTTCGTGTGCACTTGAAGATAATGAATTGCTCTGTTTCTTTGAGGTTTCCCCCACTCTTTACTTTGCTGGGATTTCCATTTGATATATATATTGAGGGCTGGAGACATGGCTCAACTATTAAAAGCTCTTGTAGAGGAGCTGGGTTCAATTCCCAGCATTTGCATGGTGATTCACTAGTCAGTAAGTCAGTATCCCCAGTTTCAGTTTCAGGAAGTCCAGTGCCCTCTTCTGGCCTCCACGGGAACTGCACTCACAGGGTACAGAAACATGCAGGCAACCAGCTGTACACATAAAATTTAAATAAATATTTTAAAGTATAGATTAGGTACACACTGATGTTTTTATTCCTCTGTTCCATACATTTTAGCTGACCTTTCTTATTCTCTCAACTCTACTCTCCTTGGGTTCTTGGAGAGCTCTTTAATCTGATCTTCTAGCTCCCTCGTTGACTTTCAGATTTAGATTCCTCCTCTAGTTTTTTTTCCCTCTGAACACCTGTTCCTCTTTACATTTTACATTACACCCTGTAATGATGCTCAGGCTTGACGCTGATCTGTATGGTCCATTACCTTTCCCCTTTCATATACAGTAATCTTCAGAGGTTATAACACACACACACACACACACACACACACACACACACCCATAGGTCACCCACAGCTTTAGATTGTCTATTATTTTTATGGTAATGTCTCTAAAAGGGAATAGTACAATAGCTTGTGCCATTGTTAATGAATTTATGGATCTGAAAAGATTCTTTAGCACTCAGAACATCTGTTTTGACCTGCCATCTTCCATTCTCATCCCCTTATATGCGTAATTACCTCAAGTGACTCGTTCACCCCTCCACAGAAACAGCTTTATGAAAGGCTGTTTCCTCTTACAATCTCATCGTCTAGACTAGGTGAGATCTGGAAACCCTAGAGATTGCTGTAAAGACTATGGCTTCCTACGGGAGCTTGGGGCAAGAGGCAAAGAGCAGAGAACATCCTGGATGCACCAGAATGTCCCATAGAATGGAGTACCACCTCAAACAAAATGGCAGTAGAGTCCTCATGGGTAGTGATAAGGAAATAAAGTTTAGATGTGCCTCATTCATTTGCACTGGTTCGGTTTCTTTTCTAATTTCAGGGCACTCTGATGGTGACTTGTGCCACCAAAATCTCTATCGTTAGTAATGAATGATGATGTGAATTTTGTCTACTTTTTTGTGGCAAGACAACAATGGATGTTCTAATGACTCACTATTAGGGATCTCTACACACACACACATATGTGTGTGTGTTTGTGTGTGTGTGTGTGTCTGTCTGTCTTTCTGTCTTCTCTCTCTCTCTCTCTCTCTCTCTCTCTCTCTCTCTCTCTCTCTCTCTCTCTCTCTCTCTCTCTCTCTCTCTCTCTCTGTGTGTGTGTGTGTGTGTGTGTGTGTGTGTGTATGTGTGTCAGTTTCCTTAAAGGTTGTTCCTCCCTCCCATGATCTACAGATCTACAAGGCCTCTTAGGATTTGAATACAAAACTCAAATATTGAATGTTTGCTGCCAAGCTAGGCAGCAGTGGCACATGGCTTTAATCTCTGATTTCTAGCCAGCCTAGTCTACAGAGTGAGGTCCAGGTCAGCCAGGTCTACACAGAGAAACTCTGTCTCTAAATTCAAAAGAAAGAAAGAAAGAAAGAAAGAAAGAAAGAAAGAAAGAAAGAAAGAGAGAAGGAGGAGGGAGGGAGGGAGGGAAGGAGGAAGGAAGGAAGGAGAAAGGAAGGAAGGAAGGAAGGAAGGAAGGAAGGAAGGAAGGAAGGAAGGAAGACTGTCAGATGGTGGACTTTGGGGAGGCGATCGGATCATAAGGGCCCTACCGCTCCCTGTGGATTGATCCACTGATATTTATTATTTATAATAATATTATTATTATTAGAAGGTGGGTAATGAGGAAGCAGAACCTAGGTAGCAAGTAGGTGAGTCATGGTCTTAAAGGGATAGCTTTCCCCTGCCCTCTTTTCTCTCTGTCTTTCTCTCTGTTTCCTGGCCACTATGAGATAAGCAGCTCTCCCTGCTGTGCCTTTTTGCCTTTATGATGCCCAGCCTCATCCATACTCCCAAGACAATGGAGCCAGCTGTCATGGTTTGTATATGCTCTGCCCAGGGAGTGGCACTATTAGAAGGTGTGGCCCTGTTGGAGTAGGTATGTCACTGTGGGTGTGGCCTTTAAGACTCTCATCCTAGCTGCCTGGAAGCCAGTATTCTGCTAGCAGCCTTCAGATGAAGGCTGTAGCTCCTCTGTACCACGCCTACCTGGATGCCATCATGCTCCCACTTTAATGATACTAGACTGAACCTCTGAACCTGTAAGCCAGCCCCAACCAAATGTTGTTTTTATAAAAGTTGCCTTGGTCATGGTATCTGTTCATAGCAGTAAAACCCTAAGATACCAGCCAACCTTAGACTGAAACCATGAGCCAAAGTAAATATTTTAATTTTTATTCTTCCTTTTTTAATGCGTGCATGTAGGTACATTTCTGTGTGGGCATACATCCCAGGACCAGTGTTGATGTCTTTACTATTCCTCTATTGCTCTTCTGACTTATTCATTGAGGCAAGGTCTCTACCAAACCCAGAGCTCACCGAGATGGCTAGTTTGGTAGCCAGCCTGCTCTAGCCGTTCCCAGTATCTACTTTTAGACCCTGAAAAATTACAGATGTGTGACCACAGCCACCCAGCATTGACATGGGGTCTGGGGTTTTCAACTCTGGTTTTCACGGCATGACACTTTGACCCTGAACCATTTCCCCAACCCAAAATATCCTTTTAAAGTTAGATTTCTTGTCATGACAATAGTAATCTAAGGCTCCACCTCTCAAAGGCTTCATGAATTACTAGTCAAACCATCTTGGGGACCAAACCTTTAACAAATGTGCCTTAGGCGTCAGCCACCATCAAACACTTTTAGAATTATAGAAAAGTGGCAGAACTAGTGCACAGGGTGCCCACACATGCCTCATACAGTTTCAGACAGCAGTGTTCGAATCATAAATATAATACTGATGCGCCAGCAGCTATCAACCAAACTATAACCTTAATTCTGACTCCATATGCTTTTTTACTAGTATCCCTTTTCCATCCCCACATCCAGTCTGATTTATGCTGCACTTATGAGCACTTGTCACTTTTCCTTCCTCTCCTTCACTCCGACAGGCACTTGCCATGATAGCTTTTCACGATCGTACATTTTGGAAGATGGCCCATAAGATGGGTCAGTGGGTAAACGTGCTCTCCTGGTGACCTGAGTTTGATACCCAGGTGGCACATGGTGGCAGGAGAGAACCTAGTCCTGGAGGTTGTCCTCTGACCAACCCAGGCACACCTTAGTGATTTCCCCCTCCCCCACCAAGTAAATGTAACACAAAACTTAAAGAGTGGAGCATATTCATGACAGTTCATACATTTTGGAAGACAGAGCCAGATGTTTTGCAGAATGCCTATCAAATTTCTTCCACCTCCAATCTCCCTGAGTACATTGACGTTATTTTTCTCGGGAATATCACAGAATCGGCACGCCCTTCTCTACTCAGCAGGCCGGAAGTAGGACACCCTAATGACGTTAACCTTGATTCATGAGGCACGGTGAGATCTAGCGATCTCCACCATTGGAAAATGACATTTTTCCATTTTGAAAGTAGAAAATATGCTGGTAGAAAGACGTCCTTGTTTCTTCTCAAACGTGGATCTACTGTTCTTAGGATTTATCGCAATCACTTTTTAAAAAAGGATTTATTATTTTCAAGCATATGCAGTTATGAGTGCCTGAGTGTGTGGGTCTATACACTGCAGACAAATGCTCATGGAATCCAGGAGAGGGAATTGGATCCCCTGAAGCTGGAGTTGCAGACAGTTGGGAACCACCCAATATGGTTCTGGGAACTAAACCCAGCACCTCTTCAAGAACGGTACATGGTCTTCACTGCTGAGCCAGCCTCAGACCCAGCAGATCTTAACTACAGCAATTATTATTACCCAGACACTCTGCATTCTCTTTACTCTGACTGTTGCTTAGAATCCTCCTGCAGTAGACAGCTACTTCACCTCTGACACATCACAATGTATTTGTTTATTTTTATCAGAACAGACTGACTGGTTTTACATTTATTTTAGGTGTATCTGACCACCAATGCTCCCCCGCTTTGTGACTTGCTCTTTAATAACTTGGAATTCTCACAGGTTAGATTTCTGTGCCATTTTGACCTGACCTCTAAGTAACTCCGAAACCTTGGAAGGTGCTCCGGGGTCTTCTCATGTCCCATGTCAAAGTTCCAGAGTGAACCAAACGCTTCTCCAAGGAATTCTGATTCTCTTTATTGGAGAGTTTTGAAATCATGATCTGGCACTGGGTGTTGTTATAGTAGAGTAACTCAGAGATCAGAGCTTGGGAATACATTTGTGTGCAAACCCTTGGGCCAATGGATGTGGAGGTTGGCCGTATTCACGTGGTTTGTCTTTCTCTGGATTGAATCATTCAGAGCTCAGGTTGCTCTTCCTATTTTTGGAATAAAGATTGAGATCTTGCAGGTCACTTTCCAAGCTCCATTTCCTTCCTTTGGCTGCACCTTTTCTTTTTCTTGTCTTCTAGTAAGACAATCGGATATGTCTACTTTTATCATTTCATTTCATTCACTCTCCATAACACCTTGTTATCAATTCCTCTTTTTAAAACTGATGTTCAGTGCTCCCACAAAGGATCAACTAAGGAAATTAAGTGTTGTCGTGGTCTGAATGAGAATGTCCCCATGGACTCCAACATTTGAACACTTGATCCCCGGTTGCTTGCACAGCCTTCTTAGAGGAAGTACATCACTGGGGCTGGCCACACGCTTGGGTTGCGGATCTCTCCTCTCGGCGCTCTGCTGCCGGTGGTACGCTGCTCTGCATCCTCCTCGGATGACCTCTTAGCCCTGACTTAACCCCCGACTGAAGTAAGCTTTCTTCCATCGGCTGCTTTTGGACATGGTGCTCTATCACAGCAACGGGGAAACCAGCTCAGCTGACCTACTGTATTCCTTAGAGCACAAAATGTCTGCATAGGCAAACATATGGCACAGATAAATTTTTTTGTTTCAAAACTTTTGATCATTGGTTAGTGAGCACACTGTGAGAGGGCCAATGGGTGTGGAGGGCTGGCTGTACTCACATCAACCCAGTCTCGGCTTTAGTTTAGTTTATCTGGTTTATTTTTCCAAATTATTGAGTTTCTTCCTCCCTTCTCCCTCCCTCCTTTCTTTCCTTCCTCACTTTCTTTTTCTTTCTTTCTTTTTTAATCTTTTAATTTTATGTATATGGATATTTTGCCTATATGTCTGTCTGTACACTGTATGAGTGCAGTGTCCATGAAGGCCAATAGAGGGCATCAGATTCCGCCAGGGCAGGAGTTATAGATGGCTGTGAGCTGTCAAGTGGTGCTGGAAATTGAACCTGAGTCCTCTGGAAATATAGTCAGTGCTCTTAACCACTGAATTATCTCTCCAGTCTCTGAATTTGTTTTCTTATCCTGATGTTTGTAGTAATCTTCAAGTGTAATATTTTAGAAGTATTTCTTGCCAAGCAAAACTTCCTCTTTAGGACCCACAATTGTATATAACGTCTTGGTATAAGTTTATAAGCTGGATGACCCTCTTGAATTTGATCTGCAGAAACCACACTACCTAATCTCTCTGTGAATGTGACACTAATCTTGCAAGTTAGAATTCATGAATATACCCAGGAACAGGCTTGAGGTTTCTTTGGTTGGAGATAATTATCACTTGGACTGCAAAAGCCCAGTACTTTGCTTGCTCACAGATGGCTGATTGCAGATAAGAATTGGGGGGGGGAGAGTTACATTCCTGAAGACATAAACAACTCACACCACTTTTTTAAAAGTGTGAGTCTCTGCTCAGCTACAGTAAAAGGCTGAGAGTTCTGAAGTCTACCATTATTTCAACATTTCAAGAGGGTCGGGCTTCATGGTGTAGGCCTATAATCCCAGCTACTTGGGAGACTGAGGCAGACAGGTAAGGAAGGCAGGGAGGGCAGACAGGGGAGAGGAGGAGGCAGGAAGAGAAGGCAGGGGAGAAGGGGCAAACAGGAAGAGAGGCTTCGAGAAGGAGGCAGAGCAGGAGAGACCGCAGGGAGGGGCAGTGGGGAGGAGACAGTCATGGGGGGGGATGTAGGGGTAGGGGTGGGGGAGGAGAATTCTGTCTTCTGAACTACCTGATTTGTCCAAGGTGGCTGCACAGGCTTCCACTGATTAGGAAGAATTCGCCCTTGTATATCCACACCCAGGAGAATTGCTGATGTAACTGGTTCCAAACTCAAGAGGTCAGCTAGACACCAACTGCCTTCAAGCTCAGAAAGGCATCATGAAGGCTATCAGAAGAGAGTAGAGAACTGCTAACGTCATCCATCCCTCCATCCTCGACCTCCTTTGAGATAAAGGGCATAAAGCAACATAGCGGATGAGCACGGATACGGTGAACAATGGGGACACCTCAACCTTGGCTGCCAGCCAAGAGAGAAAGCCCTGGGGAGTGGCACGTGCCTGCCCTGTCTGGGAAGCATCAGGTGCTTTCAGGCATAAAGAACACAGCACGCTTTGAACGCGGCAGCTGCGGCAGCTGGTAGACATTGGTGGTAGCTTCTGTTCAGATCAGTTCTATTCTTGTCCCTAGAGAAGATGCCATTTTCTCAGAAAGAGCAAGGTGTGATACTCTCACCTGCCACTTCCAAACCCTGACCTGGGGAATGTCGGGAGCTGTTCCAGGTTGACTGGTTTTGTCTTTGTTTCTGTTTTGAGTGGACATGTGACTCACAGATGATCCTTTAATATTTTGACAGATGAGGAAAACCTGGCACTTGACGATCAATCAGGTGAGGAGTGAACACAAACACAGCACCATGAGTTTCTATGGCACTGTCCCGAAATGGGGTCCTAACAAAGTATCCTTGGCCTGAATGTCATCTGACTCACTGGAATGCCTTAAGTGGGATCTGACCAGGAACTCTGACCTTGCTGAGGAATCCTTCTATGGTATGACTTTGTTGAATGACTCACAGAACTATCATGGGTAACTAATATACTACTTCCTCTACAACATAAGGATTTCAAGACCAGTTTCCTGACTTGCCCTGTTGCACTGTTCCAGCCTTTCTTGTGTGTTTGACTTTAGCAGGCACTGGGCACACGGGCAGCACCTATTTTCTACAAAATGTACCATTATCAACTGCAAAATGAAACAATGTGGAAAGGCAGAGGAGAAAATGACACATTCCTGTGGCATGGGGCAAACAACAGGTCCAGGCCAGGTGTGTAGAGCCTTAGCAATATGACATTTAGAGATGGAATATAATTTTTTTTAAGATAAGCAAGGACATAATTCTTTACCTGATGTTCTTTATCCCGAGGGAGTACGAAGCCAGTGGTCAAGTTAGTTATGTACAAAGAAATATTATTGTGAAAATTTATAAAAGTGAAGTAGAATTGATTTTCCTGTGCTTTCAATTTCTCTAAAAAATAAACTGCTTTACAAAGTGATTTTTAACTTTCTGCTAGAAAATCCCTGTCTCCGTGACATAGCTGGATCTGGACCTGTTATTTGCCCCCATGCTATACGAAGAATGTGCCATTTTCTCCTCTACCTTTCTATATGTTTCATTTTGGGGTTGGAATTAGTACATTTTGAACAAAATAGTACAGACTCGAGTAACATTATTATATGGTCATAGAACACCTTCCCCCTCTCTTCCCTCCTTCCCTCCCTCTCTCCCTCCTGCTCTCACCATGCTGTCTTATAGTGTCTATCTTCTCGTGACTTTTCTCATCTACCTCTCTTCACAAAGCTCATCTCCAGGTTTAATTGTTATTTGTTGTTACATTTAGTGTGTGTGTGTGTGTGTGTGTGTGTGTGTGTGTGCATGTGCACACCTGTGTGTACATATGTGCTACAGTGCATGTGTAGGGGTCAGAGGGCAACTTTCAGGACTTGGTTTTCTCCTTCCATCAGTACGGTTCCCGGGGAACTAAACTAGGGTGGCAGCCTTGGTGACGGGCACCCTTAGTTCTGAACCTTAGTCACACCAAGCATCCTCTGGAAGTTGAAGAGAAGCCTCCATCTCCCATTGGGACCCTGTCATACTGTCTCTGATAGGATGTTCCTACCTTTCTGATTGATATTCTACCTCAAGGCTCCATGGTTACAAGGTCCTCTCTCCTCACAGGCTCATTCCTCAAGGGTAATCTTTTGTCAACTCTTTTCCTAAACCAGACAGTTAAGCTTTAAATGTGCATGTGCTTCCTGGTGTTAGGTCATCGGTGTGCGGAGCTGTGTTAATCTATGCAGGAACTGGGCTGGACCTAAAATTTACAACTACTGCGCTTGCCCTCCACACACCACAGTCTTTGACTCCTTACCTCTATACAGTGTGTGAAATGGAGGCTACCTGGACCTAGAGGTTTTCACTGTTTCTCTCACACCTAGAGATCATTCTAATGCATTTTCTAAAAGGTAGTGCTATATCTTAGGAGAGGGTCTTTGATTTTTCAATGCCAGAAAATCTCAGGGCGCACAGATAGCACAAAGGTCATCAGGCTAGAGAGTATGTCCTCTCCAGCCTTCTGTCCATCCCACCGCTGTGGGCACCCAGACCTCTGTGCCTCCTACAGAGATGTATCAGCCCAACACTGCCACCGGAGCACGTGCCCGCGTGCCCAGCCTTTTGCTTGACTGCCTTATTTTTTATTGAGGGTTTAATCGTTAATATGAGTCTGCAACTATCATTCCAATGTTATCAAAAGGATACTATAAAGCAAAATAATAATAATAATAATAATAATAATAATAATAATAATTCCATAGCTCTAGGAACCGTTACACTGAAGACTCAGAGCCCAAACTCGCATTTTACTGCATCTCCCTGGACAGAACTTGTCCTTTAACAAGAAGAGAATTTCAGAATCATCCTCATCTTGTACTCCAGTGCAAAGTGGTGCCCAGGATCCTACCTCTAAAACCAGGACCTTCTGTCCTACTTAACTTTGTGAACTCGACATAGCCTAGAGTCATTTTAGAGAAAACGTCTCAGTGAGGGCATGCCTGTGGGGTACTTGTGTCACTGATGGTAGAGGGCCCCCTGTGGAGCCCGCCATCCCTAGGCAGGTGGTCCTTGCCTAAGAAGGGAAGGAAGGAGCCAGAGGGAGCCTGCAAGCAGTGCTTCCTGCCTCCAGGCTCCTGCCTTTAGTTCCTGTGTTGACTTCCCTCAGTGATGACTTACACTACAGATGTGAGAGGAAACAGCACCCTCCTGCTCTGACAGTGCTGTTGGTCAGAACATCTTATCATCACAACAGTAGGAAACTGGGATGCTCCCCAAGCTCGTAGGTCTTGCCCAGGATGGAGGTCTTTCTAGAATAAATGGCAGCAGACACTATTTCCTTGAGGTCAAGTCTACACCTCTTAAATAGGGACCTGACTGCTCCAGGGATTCTAAAAGGCAGTCACACAATCACCCATCTCCAGTACTTTCCAAGACAGTATTTTCTCAGTTGCAAATAATACAGATCCCAGACTTCAGAAGCCCAGGCCCAGACAAGGCAGGAGAAACCTAATCCATTGGTCTCTAGAATGCACCAGCCAGAACTGCCTGGACAATCAG
This sequence comes from Apodemus agrarius, assembly GCA_964023405.1. Lineage (NCBI taxonomy): Eukaryota > Metazoa > Chordata > Mammalia > Rodentia > Muridae > Apodemus > Apodemus agrarius. The sequence continues at coordinate 51,126,274 of OZ030012.1, forward strand.
GCCTGTATTTCTTCTTCCTGCCAGTCTAAATCTTCATTCTAATCAGCCATGAGCAGACATCTAACAGAGAATAGAAACACCCCTTCAGGGTTCTCTGAAGGACAGCAGCAATAACTTTCACAAAAGGAGAGATTCAATTCCACATGAAGAACCAGACAAAGTCATCCTGAGAGAAGTAATAAGTCCTGTGGAGAAACACTGCACTTTAAACTATGCATCATTTTATATTCCAAAATGGGAGATGTATATCGTTAACATCAGCATTTAAGTGATTCCACAATAGCTCATATTTTCTTCAAGAAAAGAGGCATGCTCTTATTTTACAATTACATAACTAAAAAGCCCTTAGTGGCAGAGGAGTTCCAGGCACTCCCCAAGGACAAACAAGACTTCTTAGAAATTCTAACTTTAAATCCCTCCTCTTTCATCTTGGGGATAACCAGGCAAACCTACGTGTAAAGTTGATCCAAAGTTAAGCAGCTGTCTAGGTGTTCATACTTGCCTTCTGAGGTGCTGAATCCTTGAGGGTTGTTCGGGAAGCCAACCACATCACAGTCTGAACAAGCAGATCTATCTACTACCTGCTTAGAAAGTTAAGAGACCTTTCCAGAACAAGACGCATGCTGTTAATATTGACGTTTTCTAAGGTTCACTGGGCTGAAGTCAAAGGATGTAGACTTCCTGCTTCGCTTCTCAGCTTCATGGGAAATCACAAAAAAAAAAAAAAAAAATCGAGAGCTAGCATTCTTCTCTCTGAGATTTCTATATTAGTTTCTCTGGGGTGTTGCTCCTATGACAAAATGCTTGACCCAAAGAACGTGAAGGAGGAAGTGTTTCTTTTAGTCCATTGGTCTGTGCTCCTCTGGAGCCGTATGTCTGGGTCTGGCGGAAGGCAGCCCACGAAGGCAGAGGGGCTCTTCACGGCTTCTAGGAATCAGAGAGGAGGAGGGTAAATACAGGAGGCCAGGGCGAGACAGAGCCATAAGGATGCAGAGATGGAGACTCTTTTTTAAGCATAATGGCAGTTGATAAGCAGTGCCTCAGAGCTGCCTGAACCTGTTCGTATCATGTACATTTGAGTGTAGAAAATGCTCTGAGCAACAGAGCCCATGAAAATGGGAACCTGGGATTCACCCTGTTTTGGACCTCACTGGATGACCTTGGTAAATGATTAAAACTCTCTCTTTACTCTTGGTTCATGGAGCTGGGAAGACATAGTAAGCCTGTCTCGTAAAACTGCTGTCAATTCACATGGCCAATGTCTATATGACTAAAGCCCATGAAATCTGTAATGAATCAGAGGGCCCGGGAGCTTGGGAAGTTGTTACTGCCTGCCTTCCCAGGAGCGGCTGAACCAAAACCATTGCAAATACTTTCCCTTCTTAGAGACTCCTTTAGAGCCCACTTGAGGGATCCAGACCCAAAAGGGTTAGTTCAAAAGTCATCCTATGGAAACGAGGTCTTGTTACAGTTCATTTGCTAGAACATGACTAGCGTGCTGAAAAGTCTGCATTTTCTTTCTGGAAAAAGGTCTATCTTATTGGGTTTTATGTGGTTTTGTTTTGTTGTTGTTAAGATTAGGCAGGTAAAGAGACAAGAACTGGAGTCTAAGGCTAGCCAGGGCTACATGAGACTCCAAAAAGAGGGGGAAAAAAACAGCAAGAAGATAGGAAAATTGGTGACCTGTTCAAATGTACATAAGCCCTTATAAAGGGTCACGAAAACAAGACTTATAAAAGGGGCCCTGACAGGGTCCAGGAATAACCACACAAAGCACTCCGACACCAATCCCAGTTCGGTATCAGGATTCGGGATCCAAACACTGTTAGCCAAGGCAGTCCTCAGAACCAGTTTTTACATGGGGTAAACACAACGAAGCACATTCACAACATTTACAACACATAGGCTATCTAGATGAAGCAGCGCTGTGTGACCTTTAAGCTGATGGGCTGGGTCTAGAGCCAAGGAGACTAGGGGATCTCTAAAGTCCATGAGGCTCCATGACAAAGTTCAACAGCAGGATGTCTTTGTCAGGGCAAGGAACATTAAATCAAGTAGGTTCTGAGCTACAAAGGTTGAGAGAATGTGTCAGAGCTGTTGTCAAGTTTTAATATTTAACAGGCCCCACGAGACCAACCGCTGTTTCCTGTGGGCCCTATGTGTGTGTCTGAGGCACCTGCCCTTCCTGGGGCTCTATCAGAACAAGAACAGAAATCCAACTGGATCAGAACATGTGACTCTGTCCTCTTCTTGACCTGAGGTATGATCACTATTATTGTTTTCTCTTTATCATATTCGAGGCGGTTCCCCCTTTGAATCCTGTTTTTGCATAGAATGTACCGTTCACCGTGTAATGTGCATTTTAACTTTGGTAACTGGATCTGCACAGCGATGCTCAGGTAGGAAGAGGTTCCACCTCCCACGGGAGTATTTCCTGTCTGCTTCTCAGACTTAAACCCCTGATGTTTCAGTCTACCAAGACCATTCCACGTGCTGTGCAGAGAACTCTGTTCCTGCTTGACTCGGTCACTGCAGTCTGTCAACCAGATTCCTGCTTAGGGTAAAGGGCATGAATCCCACGGGAAAGCAGTTTGTCCCTGTGCTGTGTTTTGGTGCGGGAAGGCTGTACACTGGTAACACCGTACTGTCCACAGAAGCAGGCTCTCCACCAAACTCACCCAGTTTCTTGAAATGAGATCAAAACGAGCCTTTATATTACAGGTAAGATGATCACTGGGGTTGAGAGAGGGCAATATTCATTCCTGGGTGCTAAATCCTTTGGTGTATAAACTGGGATCCAGGACAGAGGGTGCTTCTAAGAAGAAAGTTTTGAGAAGTAGCAAATTTTGTAAGGATGGTGTTCATTCAAAATGACACTTTTTTTCTTACAGTCCTGGGCTGACATCCACCATCTATATGCTGACCAGTATCCCTGCCCGGGTTATCTAACCTAAAGAAACAAGCTCAGAGTTTCCGATCAAAGACAAATGTTCATATACACTTGGGGGAGAGGGATGCGCAGGGGGAGGACCGCCTAAAGCTTCAAGATTTTTAGAAAGAAAGTAATACATAGGCATTTTAAAGTAATTCTTTTTGAGGTTGAGAGGTGCCAGAAAATCTGGCAATATGGGAAAGGTATCGTATGAAGGCTGGTGGACTGGCTTCTACTAGAAGTTCATGTGGTTCTTAGAGTCAATATTTGTAAAGAATTAAGAATCCATAAAGGTGCAGAGCCAGGAGGACCGACCTAGATAACAGTGTCCTGCCTATTTCCCTCTCTTGGTGTCTTGGCTGAGGTGGGCTCCAAGCTGACTACTAATGGAGAGACTGCAGCCGGAGGTGGGGGGAGGGGGAGCCTGGAGGGCCAAGATGTTACCTTGGGAATAACTTAAGCAATGAACAAAATATCCAAGGGCTGAGTGTGTTACACTTTTGTGTGATTTACTTCCTGTTTCAGTTTTTGTGATAAGCGTCTGTAATTGTCTTGTAGGAGTTGAACCATGAAAACGATCGCCAATCGTAGATCACTGTGGGTGCTGCTCTTTATCGTGATCTTCTGGGTCTCCTTCACAGTTTTCAGAAACCCCGTAAAGGTAGGAGTCAATCGCTTTTTCTCTTTTGCTTGATATTGTTTGCCTACAAACCGATGTAGTTCACAGTGGTTAACACAGCATTGTCTGAGCAGAGTGCCTTACAAACCTTCATGTGTAAGCTGGGAACCGGGGCAGAGGGTGCTTCTCACAGATAGGAAATCATGAGGGATGGAAAGCTTTGTAAGATAGTCATTTGAGTGTGTGTGCGTGTGTGTGTGTGTGTGTGTGTGTGTGTGTGTGTGTGTGTGTGTGTATGTCTGTGTGTGTCTCTGTATATGTCTGTGTCTGTGGTGTGTATGTGTGTCTCTGTGTATGTCTGTGTCTGTGTATGTGTCTGTGTCTGTGTGTGTGTGCCTGTGTGTCTCTGCATGTGTGTCTGTGTATGTGTCTACATGTGTGTCTGTGTGTGTGTGTATGTCTGTGTGTGTCTCTGTATATGTCTGTGTCTGTGGTGTGTATGTGTGTCTCTGTGTATGTCTGTGTCTGTGTATGTGTCTGTGTCTGTGTGTGTGTGCCTGTGTGTCTCTGCATGTGTGTCTGTGTATGTGTCTACATGTGTGTCTGTGTGTGTCTTTGTGTGTCTGTGTGTCTGCATGTGTGTCTGTGTCTGTGTGTGCGCTTGCACAGACCTATGCTGCTTGCATGTGAATGTGTTAATGTTACATATCATCTACATCTTGTGTTTGCACCTGCTATAAGGAAGGTCTGAAGAAGAGAATATATGTACATTTCTGTGTACTGTCCAGTTCCAGGCTGTCTAAATATCTTTTCAGACATCTGTATGCTGTTTCTGACGGTGTGCTGTTTGTAAGGCTTATGTCTCAGTGTGCTGCTGTTGGTTTTGCTGCTGTTGGTTTTGCTGCTGTTGGTTTTGCTGCTGCTGCTGCTGCTGCTGCTGCTGCTGCTGCTGCTGCTGCTGCTGGATTGCCCTCTTCCATTGGTTGCTTCTCAGCTTTGGAGCTGAGATTTTGGTGGTGACTGGCTGCTTTTGTGTGTTTGTTTGTTTGCAGGACTGTTTTGTTTTTTTAATACGTGGTTTCACTCTGTAGCACAGGCTAGCCCTTCTTTGGCTGCACAGCTCAAGCTGAGCTCACAGTTGCCGCTGTCCAGCTTCAGGGCTCACTGCTCTTAGGGAGCTGTCTTATTACAAATATTTTTGTTCATAGCTTATCATTATTATCTACACAAGAATTGGACTCATGCAAACTACTTTGGCTTTACCAAAGATTCTAATTAGTGACTGATGACAATGATCCATTATCATTACTTCATTTGATACATTTCAATATTTTTAAATATCTTTTTGAACAACAGAGACAGTCCCAATAAGTATCTGCCATGTGCCCAATGCTTTTCTTTCTTTTGTTTTTTTTTTTTGCACATTTATTTTTTTTTATTAGATACATTCTTTATTTACATTTCAAATGATTTCCCCTTTCCTGTACCCCACCCCAGAAAGTCCCATAAGCCATCTCCCCTCCCACTTCCCTGTCCTGGTATTCCTCTACACTGCTGCATCAAACTTTTCCAGGACCAGGGGCCTCTCCTCCCTTTGATGTCCAACAAGGCCATCCTCTGCTGCCTATGCGTCTGGAGCCATAGGTAACACCATGTGTACTACCTAGTTGATGTTTTTGTTCCTGGGAGCTCTGAGAGTACTGAGTAGCTTATATCATTGTTCCTTCTATGGTGCTGCAAACCCCTTCAGCTCCTTGGGTCCTTTCTCTAGCTCCCCCATTGGGGACCCTGTGCTCAGTTCAAGGGCTGGCTGAGAGTGTCTGGGCATGATACTATCGGAGGACCCTGTTATACTACTCCTGGGCATATACCCAGAGGATTCCCCAGCATGTAATAAGGACACATGCTCCACTATGTTCATAGCAGCCCTATTTATAATAGCCAGAAGCTGGAAAGAACCCAGATGTCCCTCAATGGAGGAATAGATACAGAAAATGTGGTATATTTACACAATGGAATACTACTCAGCTATTAAAAATAATGAATTCATAAAATTCTTAGGCAAGTGGGTGGAACTGGAAAATATCCTGAGTGAGGTGACCCAATTACAAAAGAACACACATGGTATGCACTCACTGGTAAGTGGATATTAGCCCAATGCTTTTCTAATGTCCACATATCTCCTAGTTAGGAGATCTATTGCTGTGATGAGACACCATGACCAAAAGCAAGATGGGGAAGAAAGGGTCTATTGGGCTTACACTTCCACATCATAGTTCATCACTGAAGGGAATCGGGATGGGAACTCAAACATGGCTGGCCCCTGGAGGCAGGAGCTGATGCAGAGGTTATGGAGGGATGCTGCTTACTGGCTTACTCCACATGGCTTGCTTAGCTTCCTTTCTTATAGACCTCAGGATCACCAGCCTAAGGATGACCCCACCCACCATGGGTTGAGCCCTCCCACATCAATCACTGTATAGGTTTATGGACAGCCCGCTCTTATGGAACTGAGGCTTCCTCCTCTCTGATAACTATAGCTTGTGTCAAGTTGACATAAAGTTATCCAGCACACCGTGTTATTCCGTAATCCTCCCAACAACCGTTCAAGGCACCTGACAGTCTGTTGGTAAAACAGATTCCCAGTTGTGAGAGTGCAGGGTCCACAGAGACCGGAGATGGTGTCAGCTCTCCTGGAGCTGGAGTCCCAGTTGGTTGTTAGCCATGGGGAATTGAACTCAGGTTCTCCTTAGGAGCAGGAAGAACTCTTGACGGCAAGGAAATTTCGGCGGCCTCACATCACCACCATTTTGAAGATGATTCTAGCTATTTGGGGCTGAATAGGTTTTCCAAAATAAGCCATTGGAAACCAGGGTAACACTGACTGTTTTTAAACAAAGCTACCTGTGTGTGTGAAATATATATGGCCACAAAATATCAAGTATATGATTTCTATACCTCTCATTGGTCTGTAAAAGACAAAAGTTAGTTAACCTACCAAAACTCGTTACATTAAATAGCGACTTTTTTCTTTGCTCCCTGTTCTGTTTCTTGCCCATCCAGCTATGGACTGTGTTCAAGTTGCCCGTGTCTTTCAATCGCTGGAACGTGATCATGAAATCCTCATGCCCTGCAGTGCCTCTGAACCCACCAGTTTCACCAAAAGAGACAGAACTGAGAATCAGGGAGGTCCTAGAGAAACTGGACAAACAGATCCCTCCCAGACCCTTCACCCACCTCAACAACACCACAAGCGCCACGCACAGCACGGCCACCATCCTCAACCCTCGAGATACGTACTGTGTAGGGGACCACCTGGACGTCCTGGTAGAGGCTAGAGACTACCTAAGAAACAGGAAGGGGTATGGTGGGGACTTCCTGAGGGCCAGGATGTCCTCCCCAGCCCTGAAGGCAGGTGCTTCTGGAAAGGTGACAGACTTCAACAATGGCACCTACCTCGTGAGCTTCACTCTGTTCTGGGAGGGTCCGGTCTCCCTGTCTATCCTGCTCATGCACCCCAGTGAAGGGGTGTCAGCTCTCTGGAGAGCAAGGAAACTGGGCTACGACAGGATCATCTTCTCAGGCCAGTTTGTCAGTGGTGCTTCTCAGGTCCACACCGAATGTGCCCTGGTTCTAAATTCAAGTGCCGAGCTGTGCCAGTATCTGGATGCCCAGGACCAAGAAGCTTTCTACTGTGTGAAGCCTCCAAATGTGCCCTGTGCGGCCCTCACCCACATGCATTCGAAGAACAAGGACGTTTCCTATCTTAGCAAACAAGAAAGGAGCCTCTTTGAAAGGTAAATAAGTATCATTTCCCATTACCGAGGGGGAAGTGGTAATTTAGCCTGCAGGGAATGTATTCCAAGCACATTAACTTAGGACTCTATAAGAAGAGCCCTTTAAGAAGGGAGCAAGAAATTCATTTGGAGATAATATTCATTCTCCAAGAGTCCTCTGACTTTTATGATAGATGATCCTTAACAATGAACCCCAAAACACGGGTTGAGTACAAACAAAAAGAATGAGAAATATCCGTGTGTGCGTGTGTGTGTGTGCGCGCGCGCGTGTGCGCGTGCGCGTGCGTGCGTGCGTGCGTGCGTGCGTGCGTGCGTGTGTGTGTGTGTGTGTGTGTGTGTGTATGTGCATGTTCTAATACATTCTGTGCCCATACATTACCTTGCACACATAGTCTGGGTCCCTGTCTCCTATGGACTAAGAAATGAATAAATGGAAACTTACTAAGTGGCCTGAAATTCTAGATGGAAAAACTGGATTATCACTAAGAACTCACAGAAGGACTAGCCAATCTGGGATCTGGACCTTTGCCTGAGTTGAAGCCACTATAGATTAATTTCTGTATTTGTCTCTTTAAGGTCAAATATAGGTGTGGAGATCATGGGAAAATCCAAAGTGATTAGTGTCTCCAAATGCAACAGTAAGTGGTTCTGTGCTGGCAGGGGATGATTAACACTGGATTAACCCATTTCAAGCTCTTTCTCTTTCTGTTGGGCTTGGTCACTGTCCCAGGTCTTGTAAGGCGGGCCAAGGCACCAAGTCCATGAGCGAACACATGAGATGATTACTAGAACGTTATGCAGGTGCCATGGCAGCCACTCTTATCAGCAATCTATCAGGTCGAAGGTCACCTCCCTGTCTAACCCTGGAACCTTCAGAGGGTAAAACTCTCCTAAGTCTTTACCTAGTTCCTTATGCTCCCCTACCCTCTTCATATCCTCCCTAGGGATATCACTTATGATGATGTCCCCAGTGTGACATCGACTGCCATCTTAATACCAACTTACACCATTCTTCTCTTGGTTTTTGAAGACTTTTTTTTTTTTAAGCAAAGAAGAGCTTTCTTCTTTGCATTGTGTTTTTACTCTGAGCAGCTCACAAACCCCACCTAAAATGACTTCAGGCAGCAGTATCTTTGTCTCTCTAGGTTCACCATGAAAAGCTTGCTAATTGCTAAGACAATTTTCCACTGAAAACCTTTCCACTAAAGGAAAGTGTGTTTCCGATTGCAGAAGTGACCTGTAGCGCTTACCCAGCATGCACAAAGCCCAAGGCTGGACCAGCAGCACCACATAAGCACACACATGAGATTGTCAGACTCTGGAATTGGAGGCAGGAAGACAAAGCAGTCAAGGTCATCCTCGGCTACATAGCAAATTGAAGGCAAGTCTCGGCTGCATTAGACCATGTCTCAAAGACACACAGAAACAGACTTAAAGAGGGAAAGAAAGAGAAGTTGTTAAAATACTAATTTAGCCTTTTGGAGTGGTAAATAATTGTAACCCCAAACCTGCCACCTCACCAGCCCAGTTCCCCAGTCTCTTCATTACCCAGTCACTACAGTTGATGATATGGTCCTTCATGGGCCACCAGTCTACTTATTCTCCAGGACACAGCTAGTATTGATGCACAGAGACAATCTCTAAGCCAAGTTCATCCTGCCTTATCTCAAAGCATGTTGTCATGCTTTAATGATGACATTTTAGACACTGAGAGCATTTGACAATCTCTGAAGCAAAGTTGGCAAAAATTGTACTAGGATAATCTTTATGCTTCTCCACCTAGACAAGAATTGATGAAGTCGGTCTCATGACAAGGTCATCAACACATTTTATTTTATAAGGCCTTTTGTATTCTGAGAGGAAAAACGCATGTAGTTTCATAATAAGCACTAATAGGTATCAATTAAGAGGCACACATCAGAGGAAGTTTTACTGAGAATAAATACTCCATTATAAAAATTCTTTAATAAGCTTTTTATTGTCACCACCATCTACACACGTATCCAGTGGGTTCTTTGAAAAAGATGGAAGGCACTTAATAAATACAGATGGCTAGACCTGGTATCTTAGAAGATCCTATCTTCCTGATTCCTTGGCAGAAGCAGTTCCAGAGAAGGAGAAATGCAAGCTCGGGATGGTATCATCAATCCCTAGTGGGCATGTCTGGAAAAACACATGGACTCCGGCCTCCTGCAGTCTGGCTCCGATCAAAATGAAAGACTGCCTGAGAGGAAAATTCATCTATCTTATGGGTGATTCCACAATCCGCCAGTGGATGGAGTACTTCAAAAGCAAAATCAACAGTATGTCTCAGTATAAGCTATCCACGTCTCATTCAGAAACTGTTTCCATTTCTAGGAAAAAGAAAAATACAGGAAGTGCCTCTTTACCATAGTTGTTAACCACAAACCACCAGCACGATTCACAAAAGGTTACTATCATTCTCTAGAACAATGTTCATCACCCCTAGTGTTTGTTTTGAATGAAATAAAGTAATGGATAGAAGAGTATTTAAGACATGCCAGACACACTAACACATAGGAGGTAGACAGAAAGCAACAGCAAATTGGATCTCTGATAATATTAGTATAGAGTTGAGGCTAGACTCTTGCTGTAAGAACTTTAGTTTGAGTGCTGTGTTCACTAAGGCAAGATTTACCAGAATGTCATATCCCACCTGAGATAAACCACATATTAAATCATTGCTTTCTGTCTATGTCTTTGGACTCTGGCTTGTGTCGCTGAATGCAAGGTTGAGTCTATGTTTCCATACTGGCCCATCTTGTAGTCTCCAATATTTAAAAAGTTGATCCCCTCAATGGAAGGGTGAACTTGGTAGGGCTTGGGCTCTAAATCACCAAAGTATTCCCAGCAGAGAGGACATGCTAGACCATGACCACAGGTAAATAATCAGCTCTTCGTTACTTTGTTTCTCTCAAAGCGACAAAATTGAGATTCTAGTGACAACCTTTACCATCACATAGTTTGATATTGTAGTTTTTTTTCTTCCTTCTGAGGTTTGAGTGGTCCTCCTTCTCGGCATATATGTTGTAGTGGGAAGACATCTCTTGTGTATTTCATGCAATGTTAAATTCTATAGCCAGAGTGTGCTTTTGGAAAAGAGAACTGAAGTTAGCGGGAAGCAATGATGCAAGTTATACCACTTGCCCCCAGCGAGTCTCCCACACTTCTCTTTGAAAGCCTCAGCCATTGGCTGGAGACTTCCAGCCCAGCCCTTCCAGCAGAGCATGGTACAAGCACCATGATCGCAGAGCATGGTACAAGCACCATGATCGCAGAGCATGGTACAAGCACCATGATCACACACTGCATATTTTCTCAGAAGCTGTAGCAGAACAGCTCACCTTGCTGTGAAGGATTGAAAGTGCCTTCTGATGAGATACTTTGCTCTTCTTCGGCCATTCGGATTGAACTGTATGGGGAATAGCTTTGGCATTTAATTCTGCTCCCCTGGAAGATGACGTGAGCAGTTGTATACCTGCCGTGTTGTGTAGGGCTTGCTAACTCTGCGTTTACCGTATCTGAGGATAAATAGGGAAGGCTATTGATGTGAAACACAGTGGAACTCTGTCTTGACCTGTTCACACTGCACTTATTTTGTTATTTTCAGAGGTGTCTGAATTAGATTATTTTCCCCAAGCACTGAAGGGGGGATTTTAAGTGCTTGTTCAGCCACAAACTGTAATCTTACCCAAACAAATTGGGTAATTTGACATCTTGTCTTTACTTTCTTTCCTACAACATTCTCTCTCTCTCTCTCTCTCTCTCTCTCTCTCTCTCTCTCTCTCTCTCTCTCACACACACACACACACACACACACACACACACACACACACACACACGTTGAGACAAATGGCTGCATCAGTCTAAACAAATGCGGTTTGCTTAGATTCTTTTTGCACACAACATCAATAGCCTTCCCTATTTATCCTCAGAAACGGTAAACGCAGAGTTTGCAAGTCCTACACAACACGGCAGGTATACAACTGTTCACGTCATCTTCCAGGGACGCAGAATTAAATGCGAAAGCTATTCCCCATACAATTCAATCTGAATGGCCGAAGAAGGGCAAAGTACCTCATCAGAAGGCACTTTCAATCCTTAGGGTAATTTTCAAAACCACTCCTTAGTCAGATATGATAAGTTTATAGGCTCAAACACCAGTTCTTTTCTCCTGTGTTTGTGGCAAACTGACCTTTGTAACTGTATTCTCCTTTTGTTTTGGGATTGCCTGTTTGCTGTCAGCGCTGAGGTCCGTGGACTTGCACGAGACTGGGAAACTACAACACCAACTTGCTGTGGACTTGGATGAGAAAATCAGCATCCAGTGGCAAAAACACGGTTACCCTCTTATCGGGTCATTGGTCTACTCAGTCAAAGAAATAGAGAACATTGCTCGGATAATTGACAGAACTGGAGGAGAGAAAAACACAGTCCTCGTCATTTCTCTGGGCCAGCATTTCAGACCTTTTCCCATTGATGTTTTTATCCGAAGGGCCCTCAATGTTCACAAAGCTCTTCAGCGTCTTCTCCTGAGAAGCCCGGATACTCTGGTGGTCTTCAAAACAGAAAACATCAGGGAGTTGAACAGCGATGTGGAGAGGTTTAGTGATTTCCATGGTTACACCCAGTATCTTGCCTTAAAGGATATTTTCCAGGATCTCAATGTGGGTGTCATTGATGCCTGGGATATGACAATTGCATATGGCATAAACAATGTCCATCCACCAGAGGATGTAGTTAGAAGTCAAATTAATATATTCTTAAACTACATTTGCTAGCAAACACATAACTTTGAAAGTCACTCCTTGAACTTAAAAGATACAGTGAACCCTACAGCTGTTCCAAGTGCCAGGATGTCCCAGTTAATCCAAGGACACAATCTGTATTGTGGTCCATATGGTCCACCTGGTTCATCCTAACAAGGCATTCATACACTGGCCTTCTGCCCAAAGTTGAAGCTCATTAATAGAGCCACGATGCTCTTTGTCAATTGGAAGTTAGGATTCCTGTGCATAAGACCTTCTCCTTGTTGCTGTGAGTTCAGAACAATGAAGTCGTTTTGATAAAATTCTTAAAATGTATTTGATTCAACTTGTAAATATTTTGTGATAATTTTTACATCCATGCTCACCAGGAAAATTGATCTGTACCTTTCTTTCTTGGCCATGTCTCAGAGTCTGACATCAGGCCAATACAGACTTCAAAACAATGACTTGGGTGGTGTTCTTCCTGGTTGTAGCTTATGGAAGGTATGGAGAAGTGTTTTGAATAGATTTTCTTTACAAGTTTCATGGTATTCAGCACTTAGTCTGCCCAAGTCTGGGCTCTTTTTGGAGAGAGACTTTTTAATAACTGCTTCAATCTCATTGCTTATTACAGATTTATTTAAATTGTTTCTATTTTCTAGATTTAACTTTGATAGGCCAAATGCATTTAGAAATGTATCTTTCTTCTAGGTTTTCCAGCTTTTTTGGATATAAGATTTTTGGATAAACAAAACCAAAATATGCCCCAAACACCATCATGAAACCTGATATTTTGTACACTAATTTTAGAACAAATAAAAATAAAATTTTTAAATGAAAAACATATTAAAACAATATGCAAAATATTTTAGTGACTTTACTTTTATATAAATTTAAATACAAAATTATAGTTTGTTTTTCATAAATATTATAAATTATATTCTTTATATTTCCCTTTTGTGTTTGTTGTTTGTTTTTCATGGCAGGGTTTCTTTGTGTAGCCCTGACTGTCCCGGAACTCATTCTGTAGAAACAGGCTGGTCTTGAATGCAGAGATCTGCCTGCCTCTGGCTCCAAGGGCTGGGATTAAAGGCGTGCGCTTCCATTGCCTGACTATATCTTTTGTGTTTCTATATTATCTTTATTTATTTGGAGATGAGATATATGCCACAGTGTACATGTAGGAGTCAGAAAACAATATTTAAGACTCAGTTCTCTCCTTCCACCATGTTGGTCCCAATAATTGAACTCAGGTTATCAGGCTCACTGACCCTAAACTATACCTTTTAAAATGAAGAAAGGTGGTTAAAGAGGTGGCTCAGAGGTTACTTGTTACTCTCCCAGAGGACCCGGGATTGATTTGCAGCACACATACATACTGGTTCTATTTCCAGGGGTGTTGCAAGATATTTGATCACACTGTGGATCTCAAGAGTGTGTTAGTTACTGGGGGGAAAAAAACCTGCTTTTAGTATGGTGTGACTCAGACTCTATTACACACCTTTAATCCCTCTGACTAGAATACATATGTGCCCTTAGTACACACCTTTAATTCCAAACAAGGAAGGTAAAGTCAGTTTGAAGAAGGAGGCAGCCATGTTTGAAAGTGATGTCTAATTGAGTGGCAGACAAAGTGATGAATCAGAGAAATATTTGACAGACGAGGATATCTCCAACCTCACAGGAAGAGAGAGGAAGTGGTAGCTACTTAAGAGAGCAGTGCAGAGTCAGAGAGAGAAGAAGACAGTTTTACCAGGACAGTTGGGCAGACAAGTTACAGAGAGAAAACAGGCTAGACAAAGGTGAAAACACGACACGACAGAGACTGAGAAGGAGCCAGAAGATGAGAACATATTGCCAAAGTTAGTATGAAGCCAAGCAGAGCGATTTGGGAACAGCTGAGAGAGAAGCCAGATTGAATCACTTATCGTGGAGAAGAGTTTGAACCAGAACAACTGAGTTGGCCAGCCAGCAAGAGTTCAGAAAGAGCTAGGAAGGGGTGAGCTTATTCAGCAGTAAGTCTCATAGGATGAAAACATCCTAGGCCTAGATAAGATTATACAAAGGCTAGAAGCTTCCAGACCAGGCCTAGGTTACCAGATGGAGGCAATAAGCCTCTGAGACAATTACCTTGGGAAAATAAAAGTTTCTATTACACAGGGGACCTGATTCTCTCTTCTGACTTCCACAGATACCAGGCATGCACATGATACACAGATGTAAATGCAGGCAAAACCCCAATCCACATAAAAATTTAAATGAAATCACTTTGCTTGCAATCAACAGTTATAGTAAGATATATCAACTTAGTGAGGGACTTATAGAACTCTTTGAATAAAGAGTCTTATTTCTTTTTCCACCACTAACTACCAGTTCCAGGTGATTTTTACATGCTAGGTTATCCCACACAGTCATAGAATAGCAGAATGCTAAATGAAGCTCCAGGATCTCAAAGTTCTGACTCTACTCTCCCATAGGAACTCTTTCCATGAGATTCCAGTTGAATCTATAGTCTCACTGTCCAGGAACAGGACTGACAGAATGAAACACACTGGAGTTCAGAGTTCAGAGACTTCGGCCCTATTACCAGCCATAATTTTAAGACTTTGGATAAGTCAGGTCGCCTCCCTAGGCCTCGGGTTTTCCCAATGAAGGAGTTGGTCTAAGATTTTCAATCACAAAACTCTGTTCTATGTAGCTGTGGTTGGTCCTGGGGACACTGTTTAGAGATGCAGGGGACAGGAGGTGGTGCTGGTAGGCTGAGTACAGGTTCCGCTGTGCCTCTAACCAAAGTATCAGGCACTTTTGTGTGTGTGTGTGTGTGTGTGTGTGTGTGTGTGGTGTTGTTGTTGTCATTGTTGTCGTTGTTGTTGTTCTGGGTGAGTCTTGGTTTAAAGAAGTAGTTCTGTACCTTGATACACTTTGAAAGCCATTTTGATTACGTACAATCAGCAGCATTGATTACACCTACCTATTAAGTGTTCAAACAGTTGGATAAGGTAATGGAATTCTCATCAAGTCCTTCATTACTACATTCTTCAACTCTGCACCTATTCACTGAACCTCACTGTAGGACCCTGACCTACTCTCGCTGCACCTGAGAGAAAACAAGTACGAAAGAAAACCTCAAGTCTGTGTATCCTATGTTAAGGATTAAGGGCAGGATCTAATACATTCTTTGCATATCTGCCAGGGAATCATTGTTCACAGTCCAAGTGTACACTGGTACACATGAGGGTAGTGTCGATAACACTTGTTAAGTTCCTAACATGTTGCACATACTGTTCTAATCCTTAGAAGTATTGTGAGGTATGGAGAGAGAGCTCATCAGTTAACAGTCCTAACTGTTCTTGCCAAAGACCTAGTTCAGCTTCCAACCCCCACATCAGGCCTCTCACAACTGCCTGTAAGTCTAGTTCTAGATGATCTGACACCCTTCTAAGAACACCCGCACAGGCATGGTGCACACAAACTCAAGTAGATATGTACACATACACATGAATAAAATATCTTTGCTTAAGGACACTGTCAGAAGGACAAAACGGCAACCAACAACGTGGGAAATGATCTTCACCAACCCCACATCCGACAGAGGGCTAATATCCAATATATACAAAGAACTCAAGAAGTTAGACCCCAAAGAACCAAATAACCCTATCAAAAAATGGGGTACAGAGCTAAACAAAGAATTTTCACCAGAAGAAATGAGGATGGCCGAGAAACACCTTAAGAGATGTTCAACATCATTAGTCATCAGGGAAATGCAAATCAAAACAACCCTGAGATTCCACCTCACGCCAGTCAGAATGGCTAAGATTAAAAACTCGAGAGACAACAATTGCTGGCGAGGATGTGGAGAAAGAGGAACACTCCTCCACTGTTGGTGGGATTGCAAAATGGTAAAACCACTCTGGAAATCAGTGTGGCGGTTCCTCAGAAAATTGGGCATGCCACTCCCAGAGGACCCTGGCATACCACTCCTGGGCATATACCCAGAGGATTCCTCTGCACACAACAAAGACACATGCTCCACTATGTTTATAGCAGCCTTGTTTATAATAGCCAGAAATTGGAAGGAGCCCAGATATCCCTCAAAGGAGGAATGGATACAGAAAATGTGGTATATTTATACAATGGAGTACTACTCAGCAATTAAAAATAATGAATTCATGCAATTTGTAGGTAAATGGTTAGATCTGGAAACTATCATCCTAAGTGAGCTAACCCAATCACAAAAGAATACACACGAAATGCAATCACTGATAAGTGGATATTAATGAGCCCAGAAGCCCTAAATACTCAAGGCACAATTAGCAAGTCAAATGACTCTCAAGAAGAAAAAAAGGAGAGGACCCTGGGCCTGTAAAGATTGGATCCAGTATTGTAGACCCAGAACAGAGAAATCGTGGGGGGGGGAAGAGTGGGGAATAGCATGGGGGGAGAGGAATTATGGGACATATGGTGGGGGGTACCTGGGAAAGGGGAAAGCCTTTGGAATGTAAACAAAGAATATAGAAAATAAAAAAAATTATCTTTGCTTTTTAAAAAAAAAAGAAAAGAAAGAAAAGCACTTGAAATATCTACAATCAAGATTTTACCAAATAATGAAGGGACAGGGTAATTAACAAAAAAAGATAAAAAACATTATGTAATGATTAAAAACAAAAAGGTATATCATGCTCCAGTACATGACCCCCACACTCTTAGTATCCGATCAGTACAAGTTGGACTCAGTGAGTTTATTTAAATAAAAAACAAAAGGCATGAAGCTAGGAAGTGGTGGGGTGGATCAGGGAAAAGTTAGGGGAAGAGTAGAGATGAATATGACCAAAACACATGTATCTATGTATGAGTTGGTAAAAATAGTACTGCTAAAGTACATTATAAAATAGTGTGAGAGAGTGTTATGTGGTGTTGACCAATGAATTAGTGTCTTAGTGAAGATTTCAGTGGGGGGAAGGGTGGAAAAGAGGCGGCCATCAGAGAAATAGTGAAGAGAGACACCAGGGAAGGAAGCTTCCCTGATACTTAACTTCTGTAGCACGCTAAAATACTATGCAGGATACTGGGGAGAATTTTCACTAGTGGTTCTACTTGGCTGATGACTGTCTATGCTATATTATCAACCTGTCAGACAAGGACTGTCCACTAGTGTAATAGTGGCATGGTTGTTATAACCACCACAAACAGTTTGCTCATTTGATTTAAGACCTGCACCACAAGAAGCTCCTGATACTATGAGCCAAGGCAAAGACCTATGGCTAGGGAGAGCAGAGGCCCCATGAAAAGGAACAAAAAGGCTCAGTGGCATCACCTCAACTCCACTTCATCTTCAGGGTACTAAGCCACGGTTGAAGTTTATACAGAGGACAAAAAAATGTATGCATAGCTAAACAGTCCCAGTCAAAGCAAGGTCCCCACCCATCATTATCTGGGCATCAGTATGTCATGCAAAGTGGGCTGGTAAGTTGTCAGAATGGTGTGAAATCATTTTCTGGAAGATACTCTCTTCTTCTGGCTGACACCACCTTTCCTTATTCCAGCATGAGGTTCCTGGAAAACGCCAATTTCTTGGGAGCATTTGTTGTGATAGTCTCATAGCCTAAAGGAAAGACACAAGAGTCTCTATAGAACACTTACATCCCTGCCAGGATCATTGCAACATTTCCTTCTAAAATGTTTTTCATATCCATAGATGGCTAGTGGTATCAGAATGTCTAATAAGGAGGGAAATCTCATTTTTGTAGAGGGTCGTGGTTACTGCAAACACTCGCTTAATTGCAGTGGTTATGACTGGTGACTGTTAATGTGGTCCAACACTCAGTCATCAATGGAAAAAATAATCAGAAACCTATGTCACCACCTCCAAGACCCAAGAAACATTGCAGGAGAGGAATGAGCTAGAGTCACTTGGGGCCTGAAGATCCTTCTACCAGCTGCCTATACCAGGACAAATCGGAAGATAGAGGTTGTTGGAGGAGATAGTTTTTTCAAGCTCAATTGGGCAACTGAGATAGAAATCATCTGCCTTGCAGAAAAGTGTTTGTTGAGAGCTTTTGGTGCCATTTCTAGAAATCTATCATTTGTCACTAGGCTCGGACAAGGAAGTAGGCTCAGATAAGAATATTAGAAACAGTGGTCATGAGGCTTTGCTCACTGCTTTGCTGAATGACTATGTGACCTTTGCCCACTACTAATTATCTTATGTGATCCTGTGGCTTACTGCTCTGCTTGATGACTTTCTTGTGTGATCTTTGTGTAACTTTACTTGGTTACTTTGTCTTCGATCTAAGAACAGGCAGTGTTTTTTGGATAGACCTAGAATGATATAAAAGCAGGCTGGAGAGAAATAAAGCTGCTTCAGTCTCAGTACGGGCTGAAGTCATAATTTTGTCTTAACTTTTTCCTTTTCAATCCTCACTCCCTCACTTGAGACCCTGTTGACTGACTGAGCTGGCTTGGTCAAGTGTTCCCACTTTCTAAAAGGGACATCATTTTGAGAAATTATAAGGGATGATGGTTTGAGAATTCCTTGCTTTGAAAAATTCTTTATTTTATTTTAATTTTGAGATCATGATATAAGTATATTATCTCTCTCATCCTTTCCTCCCTCTGGACCATCCCATACATTCCCCCTTTCTCTTTTTCAAATTCATGGCTTTTTTTTAATTGGGTGTTATTATTACATTCCTAATAGTATGACCTGTTTGGTCCATACAATGTTGCTCATATGTGATTTTCAGGGTGGTCATTTGGTATTAGATAACTGATTGGAAGACTGTTTTACCTAGTCCCAGCATTTCCGAGTTTCCTGTGCTTCTTTCTGTAGGGTTGGGGCCTCATGGGTGCATCTCTGTCCTCTGTGCCATGTTTCTTGGTGTCTTCCTTGTTCAGCTCACATTTGAGCAGTCATGTTGATGAGACTTTCTGAGTGTAGCTTCTGACATTTCTAGGAGACACAAGCTCACAGAAAACTCCCTGAGCCTCAGTAAGGAGGATCTGTATTGTCTATGTGTTTTGATTTGGTTTTGGTTATCTGCCAGGAGCCAAACTGACCTTACTTTATTTTTAGATTCCATTTTAAGGATAGGCTTAGGTTTTGACTTCTCCTCAGCTACAGCCCTTGGAGAGATCGGGTGGTCAGTGGTCACTGTGCCCTCCCAGAAGAAGAATATATCTTACAGCTGCCAGAGATTTACCTTGGCAGAATGCCCAGGCTACATGGAAAATCCCACTTGCCTTACTCCTTCCCCTGCCTATATAAATTCCCTAAGAAAATATAGTTTTGGGGGCCTTGAACAAAGTTGGTCTTGGCCTCCTTCTCATCTTCTTTCTCTATTTCTCTGTTCTTCTCTCCTAGGGTCCCCTGTCGAAAACCCCTGCAGGCCGGGGCAACTGGTGCCCAACATGGGGCTCCTTCCTGAGTAAGGATCACTGAGAATGTCATCTTCAAGGAGCAGCCGCTCATCATTTGGAAGCACCAACTCATCAAGTCGTGGTTGATCACCACGGAAGTGCTCATCTGTGGGAGATCCAGGGTGATTGATCACCACAGAAACACCCATCTGTGGGAGATCCAGAGGAAGTCAGACGATGCATTAAGGGGCAGGCATTAAGTAAAGCAGGAGGCATTTCTTTATGGTCTCAAGGAGGCCCTCAAGGTTCAAGGAATAAGGGTTAAAAAATAAGATCTTCACAAATGTTTTATTTTTATATAAAATAAAATAAAAAGACTAAAAAACAAAAAACAACAAAAATAAAAAACAGATGCTAGAAAGATTCTTAGCTCAAGTATATTTGTTCTATGCATGGCTTTTGAAAGTGAAAGTGATGGGTATGTAAATAGAAGGTCTGTGAACGTTGAAGAGAGATTGAGAAAGTTAGAAAAGCCAGGCACCTGCCCAGCAGGAGACTCGGCAAGCCACACTCCCCATATCCAGCGGCCACTGCCGGCATCCTTGCAGTGGTGCGGACTAAGGAGAGCTGACCCAGGTACCTGTGATATCCAGAACTTGGGATCTTTGGGGGCTCAAGACCGCCTGGCAGCCAACCGGTCAGAGCAGGGTTCCTGGGCCCCAACCAGGCGTGGGCTCTGCGCTCTGAGGGGAACCCTGCACTCTGCTCAACCGCGGCCATCTTGGTGTCGGGTGCTTAGACCGAGCAGGCAGAAACAGATACCCGAGATACCCCAAGCTTAAGATCTCAGGGGACTTGGACCACCAGCCAGTCATCTAAGAACGGGAGCTTGGCAGAGCAGCAGTCCTGTGTGCCAGCAGGTGTGCGTTCCCGGCCCTCTGGGAGTCCCTGCACTCCGCACTCCACACTCCCCACTCCCCGAGGCCGCAGACAGCATCCTTGCTGCTGACTGAACTAAGCAAACAGAACCAGAGAAGACAAGCAGCATCAGGTCCACAGAGATAACCGAATATAACATTGCTTAGAGCAAGATACACCAGGGGTCCAACAGCACCCAAGAGGAGAACAACACATCAGCAATCTGTGCCAGGGGAAACCCAGTCATCCAGTGGTGGGGAAATAGCCTTTGGAGCCCACAGCTAGTGACTACAGGACCATCTAAGGCCAGAGATAACCAGATGGCAAAAGGCAAGCGTAGGAACGTTACTAACAGAAATCAAGGCAATATGGCAGCATCTGAACCCAGTATCCCGACAGCAGTAAGTCCCAGATACCCCAACACACCAGAAAAACAAGATTTGGATCTAAAATCACTGGTCAGGATGCTGATAGCTGAACACATAGATAAATCTCTTAAAGAAATACAGGAGAAAATGGATCAAAAATATGAAGCCCTTTCAAGGCAAACAAAAATCACTTAAAGAAATAAAGGAGAACGTGGGCCAACAAGTAGAAGTCATGAAAGAGGAAACACAAAAAACTCTTAAAGAAATACATGAAAATACAAACAAGCAAGTGGAAGATCTGAGCAAAACCATCCAGTAGAAACAACTAAGAAATCACAAAGGGAGACAACTTTGGAGATAGAAAACCTTGGGAAGAAATCAGGGGCCATAGATACAAATATCAACAATAGAATACAAGAGATAGAAGAAAGAATCTCAGATGCCGAAGATACCATAGAAACCATTGATACAACAGTCCAAGAAGATACAAAATGCAAAAAGCTTGTAACTTGCAAAAACATCCAGGAAATCCAGGACACAATGAGAAGACCAAATCTAAGGATTGTAGGCATAAATGAGAGGGAAGATATACAACTTAAAGGGCCAGCAAATATCTTCTACAGAATTATGGAAGAAAACTTCCCCAACCTAAAGAGAGAGATGCCCATGAATATACAAGAAGCCTACAGAATTCCAAGCAAACTGGACCAGAACAGAAATACCTCCCATCACATAATAATCAAAACCCCAAATGTACTAAACAAAGAAAGAATATCAAGGGCAGTAAGAGAAAAAGGCCAAGTAACATATAAAGGAAGACCTATCAGGATTACACCAGACTTCTCACCTGAGACCATGAAAGCTAGAAGATCCTGGGCAGATATCATGCAGACTCTAAGAGAACACAAACTTCAGCCAAAACTACTATACCCAGCAAAACTCTCATTCGTCATAGATGGAGAAACCAAGGTATTCCATGACAAAACCAAATTTGCACATTATCTTTCCACAAACCCAGTCCTACAAAGGATAATAGGGGAAAAACACCAACACAAGGAGGGAAACCACACCCCAGAAGAATCAAGATAGATACCCCCTCTCATCAAACATGAAAGAAGATAATCATGCTAATATACAAAAAAATAACGTCAAAAATTTCAGGAAGTAATAATTACTATTCCTTAATATCTCTCAACATCAATGGGCTCAATTTCCTAATAAAAAGACATAGACTAACAGATTGGATATGGAAACAGGACCCTACATTTTGCTGCATACAGGAAACATAGCTCAGTGTAAAAGACAAACACTACCTTAGAGTAAAAGGCTGGAAGACAATTTTACAAGCAAATGGTCTCAGGAAACAAGCCGGAGTAGCCACTCTAATATTGGATAAAATTGACTTCCAACCTAAAGTCATCAAAAGAGACACAAAAGGTTACTTCTTGCTGGTCAAAGGAAAAATTCACCAAGAAGAACTCTCAATACTGAACATCTATGCTCCAAATGCAAGAGCACCCCCATTTGTAAAAGAAACTCTACTAGAGCTTAAAGCATACATTATACCTCACACAATAATTGTGGGTGACTTCAACACTCCACTATCCTCAAGGGACCAATCAGGAAACCAGAAACTAAACAGAGACACAGTGAAACTAATTGAAGCTTTAGACCAATTGGATTTAACAGATATATATATAGAACATTTCATCCCAAAGCAAAAGAATATACCTTTTTCTCAGCACCACATGGTACCTTCTCCAAAATTGATCATATAATTGGTCACAAGACAGATGTCAACAAATACAAGAAGATCGAACTAATCCCATGCCTCCTATCAGATCACTATGGAGTAAAAGTGGTCTTCAATAGCAAGAAGAACAACAGAAAGCCCACATACACATGGAAACTGAACAATACTCTACTCAATGACACTTTGGTCAAGGAAGAAATAAAGAAAGAAATCAAAGACTTTTTAGAATTCAATGAAAATGAAGATACAACCTATCCAAATCTATGGGACACAATGAAAGCAGTGCTAAGAGGAAAACTCATTGCACTGAGTGCCTCCAAAAAGAAACTGGAGACAGCATACACTAGCAGCTTAACAGCACACCTGAAAGTCCTGGAACAAAAAGAAGCTAATTCACCCAGGAGGAGTAGAAGACAGGAAATCATCAAACTAAGGGCTGAAATCAAACAAGTAGAAATAAAGCGAACCATACAAAGAATCAACAAAACCAGGAGCTGGTTCTTTGAGCAAATCAACAAGATAAATGAACCCTTACCAGACTAACCAATGGGCACAGGGACAGTATCCAAATTAACAAAATTAGAAACGAAAAGCGGGATATAACAACAGAAACTGAGGAAATTCAAAAAATCATCAGATTCTACTACAAAAGCCTATACTCAACGCAACTGGAGAATCTGGAGGAAATGGACAATTTCCTAGACAGATACCAAATACCAAAATTAAATCAGGATCAATTAGATCAGCTAAACAGTCCCATAACCCCTAAAGAAATAGAAGGGGTTATAGAAAGTCTGCCAACCAAAAAAAGTACGGGACCAGATGGTTTTAGTGCAGAATTTTATCAGACTTTCAAAGAAGACCTAACACCAATACTCTTCAAACTATTCCACAAAATAGGAACGGAAGGAACACTGCCCAACTCGTTCTATGAAGCCACAATTATGCTGATACCTAAACCACACAAAGATCCAACAAAGAAAGAGAACTACAGGCCAATTTCCCTTATGAATATTGATGCAAAAATACTAAATAAAATCCTTGCCAATTGAATCCAAAAGCACATCAAAACGATCATTCACCATGATCAAGTAGGCTTCATCCCAGGGATGCAGGGATAGTTCAATATATAGAAATCCATCAACGTAATCCACTACATAAACAAACTAAAAGAAAAAAACCACATGGTCATCTCATTAGATGCTGAAAAAGCATTTGACAAAATTCAGCATTCTTTCATGCTAAACGTCCTGAAAAGAACAGGAATTCAAGGCACATACCTAAACATAATAAAAGTGATATACAGCAAACCAGTAGCCAACATCAAAATAAATGGAGAGAAACTTGAAGCAATCCCACTAAAATCAGGGAAGAGACAAGGCTGCCCTCTCTCTCCATATCTTTTCAATATAGTACTTGAAGTTTTAGCGAGAGCAATTAGACAACATAAGGAAGTCAAAGGGATACAAATTGGAAAGGAAGAAGTCAAACTATCATTATTTGCAGATAAAATGACAGTATACTTAAGCAACCCAAAAAACTCCACCAGAGAACTCCTACAGCTGATAAACAACTTCAGCAAAGTGGCTGGTTATAAAATCAACTCAAGCAAATCAGTACCCTTCCTATACTCAAAGGACAAGCAGGCTGAGAAAGAAGTTAGAGAAATAACACCCTTCACAATAGCCACAAACAATATAAAGTATCTTGGTGTGACTCTTACCAAACAAGTGAAAGATCTGTATGACAAGAACTTCAAGTCCTTGAAGAAAGAAATTGAAGAAGACCTCAGAAGATGGAAAAATATTTCTTGCTCTTGGATTGACAGGATCAATATAGTAAAAATGGCCATCCTGCCAAAAGCAATCTACAGATTCAATGCGATCCCCATCAAAGTCCCAAATCAATTCTTTATAGATCTGGAAAGAGCATTCTTAAATTCATCTGGAGTAACAAAAAACCCAGGATAGCTAAAACTATTCTCAACAATAAAAGGACTTCTGGGGGAATCAATATCCCTGACCTCAAGCAGTACTACAGAGCAACTGTGTTAAAAACTGCATGGTATTGGTACAACGACAGGCAAATAGATCAATGGAATAGAATTGAAGACCCAGAAAGGAACCCACAGAGTTATGGTCACTTGATCTTTGATAAAGGAGCTACAACCATCCAGTGGAAAAAAGATAGCCTTTTCAACAAATGGTGTTGGTTCAACTGGAGGTCAATATGGAGATGAATGCAAATTGACCCACTCTTATCACCTTGTACTAAGAACAACTCCAAGTGGATCAAGGACCTCCACATAAAGCCAGACACATTGAAACTAATAGAAAAGAAACTGGGGAAGAACCTGGAGGACATAGGCACAGGGGGAAAGTTCCTGAACAGGACACCAATAGCTTATACTCTGAGATCAAGAATTGACAAATGGGACCTCATAAAATTACAAAGTTTCTGTAAGGCAAAGGACACTGTCAGGACAAAACGACAACCAACAAATTGGGAAAAGATCTTCACCAACCCCACATTTGACAGAGGGCTAATATCCAATATATACAAAGAACTCAAGAAATTAGACCCCAAAGAACCAAATAACCCTATTAAAAAAATGAGGTACAGAGCTAAACAAGGAATTTTCACCAAAAGAAATTCGGATGGCTGAGAAGCACCTTAAGAGATGTTCAACATCATTAGCATCAGGGAAATGCAAATCAAAACAACCCTGAGATTCCACCTCACACCAGTCAGAATGGCTAAAATTAAAACCTCAAGAGACAACAGGTGCTGGGGAGGATGTGGAGAAAGAGGAACACTCCTCCATTGTTGGTGGGATTGCAAGATGGTACAACCACTCTGGAAATCAGTCTGGTGGTTCCTCAGAAAATTGGGCATGACGCTTCCAAAGGACCCTGTCATACCACTCCTGGGCATATACCCAGAGGATTTCCATGCATGTAATAAAGACACATGCTCCACTATGTTCATAGCAGCCTTATTTATAATAGCCAGAAGCTGGAAGGAGCCCAGATGTCCCTCAACGGAGGAATGGATACAGAAAATGTGGTATATTTATATAATGGAATACTACTCAGCAATTAAAAATAATGAATTCATGCAATTTGTAGGCAAATGGTTGGATCTGGAAAATATCATCCTAAGTGAGTTAACCCAATCACAAAAGAATACACATGAAATGCAATCACTGATAAGTGGATATTAATGAGCCCAGAAGCTCTGAATACTCCAGGCACAATTAGCAAATCAAAAGATTCCCAAGAAGAAGGAATGAGAGGACACTGGTCCAGAAAAGACTGGTTCCAGTCTTGGAGGAGAGTACCAGAACAGAGAAAGGGTTGGGGGGTGATTGGGGAATGTGTGGGGGTTGGGGGGAGAACTTATGGGACACATGGTGAGGGGGGAACTGAGAAAGGGGAAAGCCTTTGGAATGTAAACAAAGAATAAAAAAATAAAATTAAAAGAAAAAAAGAAAAGCAGGGCGCTGGGGAGTAACTCAGTAGCTGCCACTGTGCCTCCTCTCCCTTCTCTGGCAGAATTCCCAGAAGAAGAAGGAGATAAAAAGTTAGGTCTTGAACAAGGGAGAGAGAGAGAGAGAAAGAAAGTAGGTTTCAGAAAAGCAGTTGTTCCGTGCCTGGGACATTGTATTAAAAGGAAAATGGTTATAAGCTATTTCAGGTGTCTCCTGAGGACCAGAGGAAAGCGGGAGATGTCTTGCATCCTCTCTGGATTCTAATGGAGATATCCTTAGTTCTGGTTAGGATATCTGGATCTCTTTGGGATTGTTGTTCTGTGTTTCATGTTTAAAAATGGTTAAAACTTTATCTGTTAGCTGGGCAGTGGTGGCGCACGCCTTTAATCCCAGCCCTTGGGAGGCAGAGGCAGGTGTATTTCTGAGTTCGAGGCCAGCCTCATCTACAGAGTGAGTTCCAGGACAGCCAGGGCTACACAGAGAAACCCTGTCTCAAAAAAAAAATTACCATCCACCCAAAAATGCAATAAACTTTTGTCTGGTTTAAATAAGTGTATGTTTATAGCAACTTCACTTTTGTTTTTGACTGGTTTTTAAGGTATAAATATGTTTTACATGTCTTGGTTATAGAGTATTGATTTGTAAATTATTGGATATGATTAAAAATTTATTACATTGGTAACAGAAAGTTAGCTTAAAATTGGTAACTCTCTAGTAGGTAGCAAAGCAATATATACACAGCAATGGGGAAAAATAAACGTTATTCACTCTTGAAGTGAGCCCAGGGTCTTGTGTCTCTGTCTACATTACCATGTTTCCTAGGTCCCTGTGATGCTCAAGGCTGCACTGGCATTCCCTAAAGACCACGCCCATTCCCACTTCCTGGATTCTCCCGGACATCTTTCCAAGTACTTACAGTGCCGAGACTAGCTCTCTCCTTTTTGCTGAAATTCTCCTTCAACCCAGACCTTGACTGTGTCCCTGTGACATGACAGCTGAGACGAAGTTAGACCCTCACCAAGCTGTCAGGAGAACCATACGGGCTTCACTGCTGAGGTGATGGCTTGCTGCTTGGTGATAACCGATACCAGCTAGCAGGTGGCTTCTTTTAGTCCACAGACAGAATTAAAAGGGCTCAGAGCAAACAAAAGTCAAATTCACTGGCAAGCATAACACCCACCCCATACCTGCTCAGGCAGAGGAGGGACTCCAGAGCTGGTAACCACCAGCTCTCAGGGGCTTGAGCTTTTATTTTTATTTAGGTAACCCCCCACACCCACCCCACACCCACCTTCATCCTCCCCATCCCCCACCCCCACTTTTCGGTAACCTTTCCTACGGTCATGCTGGATTTAAGGCATTCATGGGTCCCTTTTGGTACAGATATTAGGTCCCTTGCTTCTGTCCACAAACATGGACACAGCCACCAGTTGTTAGAATCTGCTACCAATCAAAGTAGGTCTCTCGCCCCCTCCCACATTTTAGGTAGTGTAATGACCTGAGAGGGAAAAAAAATCTTAATAGGAAATCAAAACTTAATGTAGAGAAAACAAAGTGGTAACTCTCTTCCCAAGCTTAGGGCTCAGGTCTTCTTGTTCTGTGCTGTGGTCTTGCTCTGTGCCTGCTGTCTCCTCCCCCCTCCCCCCTTCCTCCTACCTCTTCCTCTTTCCTTCACTCTCCTTGACCTGCCCTGTTTATCTAACAACATATCCTGTTGTTAGATAAAAATTTTCCATGCTGCCAAATACCAAGCCCTCGCTGTTAACTACATTAATTTTTGAAAGCTGAAATTAGGGCAAGGGAAGAGAATTATCACACATGTCTCTAGGCCATTAGAGCACCAAGTGGGGAAAAAGCCTGCCAAAGGTGAACAGGAAGGTGAGTTTGACAGAGCTTTTTTGCTTTTCCCACCCCGTGACTCATCATACTTTGTTTTCTCTACAATATTTGTTTTGGGGGACTTTTTCTTTGTTTTTGGGTGAGGGGTTGTTCTGTTTTGTTTCCTGCTACAAAGTATCATGTATCCGATTTCTTGAAACTCCTAGAAGAGGTTCCTAAAACTCAGGACCAGAATCTAAATCTATTCTAGAGTCTCAGAAGCTGCAAGACTGCAAAAGTTAAAACAGCCTCCTCCCAAAGGTTATAAAAGCAATAAACAGTTGTTGGTCCGGTGGAACTGCATGCAGGCTGGACTGGAGAGTTCCAGGGCTAGTCTCAGCTTCTGGGAGTCAAGACTCATGCTCCACGCTGCCACGGGCTTGGGCTTCGTTGATTCCACTGCCTTTGAATCACGGGTGTTCCTTCCTGTAAGTAACCCCAGTAGACTCACTTCACTTAGACGTGGGAGGGATTGTGCCTTTGGATTGGTCTCCAAACTGTGGGCAACAGACATTGGTCACATCCACCTGGGGAGGTCCTAGCAACAAATATCAGCAACGTTTTTTGCAACTGCTCAGCTTTTCTCCTGTGGTGTTAGCCTGATGCCGATCTATGAATATGCCGTGGGACCTTGGATCGTGAGAAAGATCAGTGTGCTCTAGACTTACTCTGGAAAGCTTTCTAAAGGGATGGATCCTCCTGCTTTGAGAACTGAGTGCTTATCAAGTGTCGCTGGGCTGGTGCCCTTCTCTAGAAGGTGGTTTTCTTCAGTCGGAAAGGCAGAGTCGTCTTTCTCAAATTTGTCTTTGGATTTGTGCGTTGTGAGTGTATTTAATATCCATGAAGCACTGTGTAGTCAAGGTGTACCTTCTTCATTCTAGTGCTGCTTTTCAGAGTGCTTCTCCTTGACAAGAGACTAGGGTGTTGCTTCTGAATGCTAGGTTTTTCTTTCAGGAGATTTTCCTATTTTCTATAATACATAGTAAAGTCCAGGTTGTTCACATACAGAATTACATAGTCTATTGAAATTTCATCATGGATTCTTTTTGTGTGTGTGAGCCTTAGGGATAAATCTTTTATGATCTACACACAGTGTAGAACAAAAGTCCAAACAGCCGGCAAGCAAGACAACGCCATAAATTAACTGCCTTAATTTGCACTATCACCAACGGTAGGGTCATACTGAAATTGAGATTTATGTCATAACCTGGCTGAATTTCAGCCAGCAGTGGTCATACGCTTTGACTTTAGAAAATATATTAATGTAACATGTCACACTTGAAAATGCATTTAAAAAAATTATGCAACTACCCTGATAAATCAAAAAAAGCCTTTCAAGGTAGCTCAATTTCAAACAATGTTAAAAACAGGAAACGTTTTTGTTTTTGTTTTTGTTTGTTTTTTTAGATGAAAACTTCCTCAAATAGAATTCACTGAAAAAGAGCAAATACCATATGCTAGGCACAGTTACAATTGTCTCTGATCTGAATGTGTGCTGCTGTAAAATCCTCTAAAACATAAATCACTAGAATTTCTATATATTAGCCAGGAGAATTTATTTTTAAAGAGTGTGTGTGTGTGTGTGTGTGTGTGTGTACATACATACATACATACATACATAATTATGTAGCCAACCAACAACAGACAACAGAAAGTCTTATCAGCACATATCAGTGGTTAACACGTTTTTATAAGAAAGGAATCTGTGGACCCACACCCATGAGTGTGTGATCTATGTCAGTCGGACTCAGCAGGTCATTTAAAAAAAAGAAATTAAAAACAGGAAATGAAGTTGGAAGAGAAACAGGGAGGGGGGACTGGAATGGGGGGGTTGGACCAGGGAAGGGATAGTTGAACTGAGGAAGGGGTCTGGACCTGGGAGGGGGTCTGGACCTAGGAGGGGGAACTGGACTGAGGAGGATGGGGCTGGAAGGAATTAGAAGTTGTGGGAGTGACTATGATAAAAATACATCATATGAGCTGTGAAGTTCCCAAAGAATTAATTTCAATATATATATATATATATATATATATATATATGTGTGTGTGTGTGTGTGTGTGTGTGTGTGTGTATGTATGTATGTATATATTATATAAATTTATGTATATAAATTATATATAATTATAATTTAAATTATATAATTTAAATTATATAAATAAATGCCAGTCCATATCAGTGGTTAACACTCATGGTTTTATCAGAAAGGAATCTGTGGTCCCACACCCATGAGTGTGTGGGATATGCATATATGGGACAGGCTTAGAAGTGGCTCACTGATTAAGAGCACTTGTTACTCTTCCAAAGTCCTAGGGTTCACTTCCCACCACCCTAGTTCTAAGCAATCTGATACCTCCTTTCAGGCACCAGGCATGCAAGCAGTACAAGCATACGTGCAGGCAAAACACTCACACACATACATTTTAAAAATACAAATTAAATACATATACAGGATGCACATGTGTGTATAGTATATATCTACACATATAGAATTTATATTTCCAAAACTGTTAGACTAACTCATAACTTCTTTGTAGGAACAAATGGGAAAAAAACAGAATGATTTTATTTTCAATTAGACAGAAGTATCCGCAAGCAATGAAGACAGTGGGGGCTCGCAATATCTATGTCCTAGAGGAAAACTAGGACAAGAGCAGAAGCATTAGGGATACAAAAGGAGAGCAAAGCCACATCTTTAAAGATGTCAGAGACCCCAAAACACAGACTTACACTCAGCAAATCAGCCCTCAAAATAAAAGTGAAATGAGAGGGAAATATAATTTTGAGAATCTGTCACCAGAAGATTTAAGCTTATAGAATATTATAGGTAGATGTTATTAAACAGAAGAAAATTCTCCCTAAATGATGGAAGAGAAATGCAAGGAAGAGTGAAAGATGAGAAGCTAAATGAGGAAGTCGTCTATGAAAATGACAACGTATAACATATAAATAATATTTGCTTTTAATTAAAATACCTGGCAATGCTAACAACATCAAAAGTGCGAAATAATTCAACATAAATGGAGTATAATTTTATAAGCTCCTTCACTTCCTGGGAAATATTTAAGTGTAAATTTATTCTAGAAACTAAAATAATACATAGAGAGCTCGAGAGATGGCTCGAGAAATAGTCACTTGCCAACGAGCCGGATAACCTGAGTTCATTTCTAGAACCCACATTAGGAGAGAACCGACTCCTTCAAACTGTCCTCTGACCTCCACAGGCACAGTGGTACACACACACACACACACACACACACACACACACTTACTCGCGGGATGTATACATAAAATGGCATCTCATTCAATAAAGAGAAGGGAGGCAGAACTGACAAATGCCACAGCAGCGATGGGTCTACACAGGCATATCACTGAAGAGTAGGTCATAGGCTGGGTTTGTGGACATACACTCTTAATCCCAGCACTCAGGAGACAGAGGCAGATGGATCTCTGGGGATTTGAAACCAGCCTGGTCTACCCAGCAGGTTCCATGTTAACCAGGTCTGAGACTGTTTGTATCAAAATACAAACAAAAAGGAACCGGAGAGATGGATTAGCAGTTAAGAGCACTGACAGCTCTTCCAGAACACACACAATGGCTATCTGTGACTCCATTCCCAGAGGATCCAATGCCCTCCTCCTCTTCTGGGCTCTCTGGGCATTGCAAACACATGATAAACAGACCTACACGAAGGGACCCACACACGTAAAATAAAAATAAATAAATCTCAAAAAAGAAAAAAAACACAAAATAATATATAATGTACATTATTATAAGTATACATATAATTCCATCTATATGAAACCCAAGAAAAGTCAAATCTATGTTAAAAGCCAAAATTGAGATCAGTGTTTTTCTGGGACCAGACACACAGTAGGCTGTAGTTGCCCAGGAAACGGCATAAGTTTATGGGTAATAATAAAGACTTTCTATCATTAGGGGTAATGAAAACATGCTCAATATTGAGTGCAGTCACTACACAGAGGAAAGCATTTCTCAACATTCTCAGCACTGTGTATTTAAATGCACGTGTGCTTATGATATGTAAATTACACCTTACTAAAATGTTACTTTTTTTTTAAACCAAGGCAGTTTGTAAGCGACAAGTTGAAAATACCTCTTTCCCGGGCAGCAGTAGAGATGACTGTAGAAAAGGAACATAGACAACAAAGATACTGACTTCCCTTAGAGACAAACAGTCTGGTGTGGTGTGAGGAACTGTCAGCCAAAGAGCAGCAACTGAAACAAGACAATGGTGGGACTTTATTTATGTTCTCCCCTCGAGAGTTGGTAAAGTGATACCTTCCCCTGAAATGGACTGGTAGTGGTGCCAGCAAGGTCTCTAATTGTGAATACCAGTAACGACCCTATTGTGCCAGAGAAGACTGCTCAGACACTGGCTTACTCAGAAAGAATGTCCTGATTAGCCGACCAGCACTACATTGGGTGTTTGAGATCCGGGTGTTGCTCTAAGCCTTTCTCAGGGTGAGTTTTTAAATACAGGAAAACATGTTCTGAGTTGACATACTTCAGTTAACAAGAACAATCAGCCAAATGCAGACCTACAGAAACTGAAAAGCACGGTTAAAACATTTAGAGACTTTCCCATAACTAAGGACTTTGATGGGTTAAGCTTTTTGTTTCTGTTTTGGCAGGTGGTGAGGTCTAAGTACTAAATTTTGTGACCTGACCATCACAGAGTAGGTTGTGCTGAGGTCTGGGGCCCCTTTACAGTCATTCTTCGCTGGTCTTTGTGAATTAGTCAAATCATGGACTCATCCTCTTTTAGTTTAAGGGGCCCCATTTCTTAATCTAGTCAGAATGAGAATTAAAGGCTCAGACAGTATTCCTATTGCTAACAGACTAGTTAGCCAGGGAGACTAAGAGAACAGACTGGTACCAATTATCTGATTTATGTCTTTGTCTCTTTCTTTTTGAGTGTTTTTTCCTCACTGTATTAGTTAGGGTTTTAATGCTATGAACAGATTCTATGACCAAAGCAAGTCTTAAATCATATATTTGGGGCTGACTGTAAGTCAGATTTTGGTCCATTATTATCAAGATGGGAGCATGGCAGCATCTAGGAAGGCATGGTGCAGGAGGGAGCTGAGAGTTTTACATCTTTATCTGAAAGCTGCTAGCAGAATACTGACTTCCAAGCAGCTAGGGTGAGTCTTATAGCCCACACCCACAGTAACACACCTACTCGAACAGGGCCATACCTCCAAATAGTGCCACTCCCTGAGCCAAGAATATACAATCTATCATACCAACCATGGCAAAAATTTTTCTTTTTATTATTCCTGATCAATTAGCATAGAAATAGCAGGTTTTCCCCAAAGCCATACGTAGTTTCCTTTATCTTATGAAAAGTGAGTCTAAGCCTTTTCAATATTGTAAGGTCATTTTTTTTAAGGAAATCTAATTTGTTTTTCATTCATAAACAGAAATTTTAATACCTCCAGGTCTTAATCTACTTAGTTTGGGAAGCATCTGAAGAGGCACATTGAGTCAAACTATTAGTACATGCCCTCCAAGTAATCTCAGAGGCTCAGTTACACTGCTGTTATCCAGATTAATTGACCCATAAGGCAGAGCAGAAGGCATCAGAATACAGAGAACAGAGAACGGCAGAGGACAAGTTCTCTAACACCAATTTGGGCATCTCCCAGTCACAGTGAGTTGTGTTAGTCAATGTCCTTACTTCCTATCCCTGGGTAGTATGGGAGCCAAGCGTCTATGCGTGGTAGCAATCCTGGTCCATTTCTGGCTGGGACTGACTAACTCTGTCCCCTGGCTCCCTTCCTGTGGCATAGAGACTTTTCCCTGGGTTTTCCTGTTTTCAAAGGCCAGAATCTTTCCTAATAAATTTTTCAGAAAGCCTAAGTTTTACATACCCAACATTTAGAAAAGGGAATCAAAATAACCATGGCTCACAGTCAACCAATGGACTCAGCACAGGGTCCCCAATGGAGGAGCTAGGGAAAGGACCCAAGGAGCTGAAGATGTTTGCAGCCTCATAGGAAGAACAATAATGTGTACCAACCAGTACCCCCAAAGCTCCCAGGAGTCTAAAAGAGTACACGTGGAGGGACCCATAGCTCCAGCTACATATGTAGCAGAGGATGGCCTTTTCAGTTATCAATGAGAGGAGAGGTCATTGGTCCTGTGAAGGCTCAATGCCCCAGTGTAGGGGAATGCCAGTCAGGAAAGTGAGAGGGGAGGTTTGGTAAGTAGGGGAAAGGTGGATGGGATAGGGGGTTTTCGGCAGGATAACAAGGAAAGGGGATTACATTTGAAATGTAAATAAAGCAAATATCTAATAAAATAGATAAATAAAAGAGACTTGAAATGCCACCCATACTTGTAAATGCTTTAGTTTTTTTTTTCAAATATAATACCTCCCTGCATGTTATTTGGTGTGCTGATAAAAAGCTTATATATGACTAAATAAGAAGTTAAGTTATCTAAAATGCTGGTCATTGTGCTTCAGTGTAATTGAGTTATCACTTTCTATATTTTATGTTTGAAAATGTCATGGGGGGGGAGTCTTTAGGCTGCAGTAGATAGCCAATGATGGACCTGTTTCAGGACAAATAAGTCTTAGGGCCTGGATATTCTCATCACACTGTATGATCAAAACAAGACTGTTGATGAAGCTAGTATGCCACAGGTTAAAGAAAGAGAAAGAAAAAGGGAAAGAGACTAGAAGAGATAAGTCACTTAAATCATATAACCTGAATTATATTCACTGCAGAGAATGAACATTATGGCTGTGCCCAAACACCGTGGAGGCCAGGAAGAGTAGTGTAACTGGGAAGTCACATGCCCAGATATAAGTTTATATCACTAGTGATGGTAGGGACAAGATCTCCAGTCACTGAGTACTCCATGGATACCTAGTGACTGAGGATGACCAGACTTTAGGAGCCAAGAGTCAAGAAGAAAAATCCACATTTCTGGTAGGGAACATGGTTCATGAGGACAGGGGGAAGAATCCACAGTGATGACAAAGGAGAATTGAACAGGCTGACTTGGGAGATTCCGTGAGCAGTGTAAACTCAGCTCCCCCCTCCCTGAAGCAGCTGTTTGCAGCCTTTGCTTGTTTCTCTGATGTAAATATATCCACAATGTCCAGTTAGTTTCAGCCAGGAAGAAATGGCTTATTGCTTATTGGCTATCATGAGGTAGGGTTAGGAGACCTCTACCCTTGAGTCTTTGCAGTGGAGCCATCCTGAGGGCATCTGGAGAGGCAGAGCCATGTAGGCTCTAGTGAGACATCTCTTGAGCTCTAAGCCTACAGAGAAGAACTGTGTCCTGCAGTGAAGGAATCTGCTCTAGGATGTCCATCAGCCTACATGTGGAACAGCACACAGGGAGATTTGTGGATCATGGCAGAGTACGCATGTTAGACCAAGGGAGCTCAGAGGATAGAAAATCCAGTGTCCACACTCAAGATTAAACAATGGGAGTTTTTCACATTTAGCAGAGAGCATGGTGAGTACTGGGGGGTGTCCATTTCATGAGGGATATAGGTGAGGGGGGACAGACAATGATGGGGACATACGGGAAAATAAGGCATATTCCAAGGTTGGCATGAATATGACGTCATACTCCTGTATCCCAACCTTCATAAACAGTTCCTTGACCCACTCTGTTGACCTTCCTCATCTTCTGGAAACATATGGATAAATATTCAATACTTTTACATTCGTCAATAAACAGAATAAATACACATTTAATGAAACACAACTTGGAAATCTAAATCTGTCTGTGTACACTGCTTTCTAGGTAGAAGAGCCTAAGTCAGAATAGGTATGGTAACTCATGCATTATGAGTGTCACCTAAGAGTTAGAGGGACTGGGTGAGACTTAGGGCAGGGAGGCCTTTGACTGGCATGTTACCTTACTACATGCTAATTGACATTACTAGAAAAATATGAAATCTTAGTGGGTAGAAAAGGAAGTTGGTTTGGAAGCACAGATTATGGTCTTTTTTTTTTTTTTTTTGACAATTACTCATCCCACAGGCATTATGCTTGTCAGTGACCAGGGGCACAAGACATACAGTGCTGAGACAGGCATGATTCCAGCCCTTTCATCATTGACAGATTCTGGTTCTCAGGAAGTTGTTTAGTGTTGGATGCACAGTACAGCGAGTGACTCAGACCACACCAGCCATTGTGTCTTTTCTCCCAATTTCATTCATTTCATCTCTATGTCATTGGACACAGAATTTGGTCCTTCTAGAAGTTCCCTGAGCACCATGTTTCCATAATTGGAAAGTCAAGGCTCAGTCATTAGACTGTGGTTTAGGATTAGCTGCAACCGGCCATGGTATCTCACTTAAAACAGTGAACTGGCTCTAAGGTGACTCTCATACTGAAGTTGGGGGTAGAAGACTATATCCCAAAAGCCAAGTTCAGACACCCATCCTTGGGAAGTCCATGTAAAAAGCCAAGTGAGTAGCACTAGGCATCCAAGGAGATGTATTTGATGCAAGCATGCTGAAAAGAGGGACAAAGACATCCAGCACCTGCACCGAAGTCTACCTTCAGGTTCTGAAAGGAGACTAAAGCTTAAATAGCATCATGGAAATGCATACCTAAGCAGTCCCAACAAGGTGCGGCAGTGCCCACTATTGACCCACCACTCTCCCTGTAAGGCCGTAAACCTCTTTCTTAGAAAGTACAGTCCCCTGCTCATGCCATCCTGGACTTTTATTCTTACAGCATGAGACTCTTGAGGAAATTCCAATTTTCTAAGGTCTGTTGTTTTACTAGTCTGATAGCTAAAGTGTCTCTGTAGAATATAATCATTTCTTCCTGGTCAACTATATTTCAGTTTCTGCATGAGGGTTACTTGGTTTTGCTCTGTACCAATAAGATGCAAACAGAATCCTTTTAGAACCTATTAAGTTAATTTAAGCAGAAACTTTTCAGACAGCCTAAAATTCACCGTAGTTTCGATTTAAAAAAAATACAAAAAACGAAACAACAGAGTGGGTCTCTACAAACTGCATGTGGCGAGCATAATTTCTGTTCTCCACCAATGCCTTGAAATGGGCATGACTCAGAGGCGCAGACAAGTGTCAGTCTCACTTCTCTGCTTCTGACCTCCTCCAGCCGCTTCTCTTCCCCTTTCTATTTCTGCCTAACTTTGCTAAATTTGTCTTTTATGCAGAGTAATTTAGACTTCACCCACCAAAAGAATCTCCACTTCAAGATTCACACTTGGTGTTCAGCAAACCAAGAGTGGCTCCGAGGCCAACTTTGTTTAAAGGTATTTTATAGATTATTTTAGTAACATAAGCATATGCTTAAGGTCCCATCAGTATCTTCTGTCTTCTCCCACCCCAAAAAGAAATCTGCTGACTAATTAATCTTTCTGCTTCTCATTGGAATTGTGGTGAGTGAAAGTGGGGTGTTTCTATAGGAACGAATATGGGGAGAGAACATGGGGGGGACATCTGACTGCTGTTTTGGGGTTGAGGATGAGGAAGAGAGTCTTCAGACCAAAGTCTGAGTAAGAAACGGTAAATAGGAAGACAAACGGGTTGTTGGCTAAGATAAGGAAAAAGAAGGAGGCTCACGGAAGATGATCAAGTATCTAGGCAGATCACTAGTTCCAGTGAAACTGTGTGCTAAAGCTCTCCCTCCCTTGTGCTCTTTCCTAGGACCGGATCATGTTCTCAAATATAGTGTGTCAGAAAATGCTGCTAACATTCATGTTGTTTTTAGTAATTACCTGGATAATATTTTTAATTTCTCAAAATTCTGCAAAGGTAAGTGCACGTTTCCCCGAGCTGACCAAGAGCCGTGCCTGTGTGAGATATCTCCTCAGAGCCCTTCACTCAGTCTCCCCTTCTGACCGTGTATCTCTTATAGACCTATGGTGGGTTGTGGGGCACACTATCTCTACTGCCACATTTTCTGTCTGTCCTCAGAGTCTTATAATCAAACTTCTACCTCTCACAGGCACCCCAAATGCCCCTTGTTAAGGCCACCAACTGCCATCTTATTAAATAAGTGTGTCACCAAATATGGATGCATATATCCTTGGCTGTCTAGATCTGGCCTGCCACTATCTTTTGCCATGTAACTGTTCTTCTTAGTAAGCAGTGTGTGCCTTACAGTTTCTTGATATTAAGCATCAATTAGAAAAGGCTTACCACGGGAAGTTTATATAGGAATTCGGCCATGTTTTCTTGTGTTCTTCCTTGTGGCATTTCTGTATTTAAATATTAGGTTGTGAAACCCCATCACTCAGGAAACTGAAACAGCAGTAGTGTTAGTTTGGTGCCCAATTACAATCAGATTAAGTTAGACTATAAGAGGATGTTTGTCTCTAATCCATTAAAATATACATTATGTTACAATATTTCTTTCTGAATCCATCTCTGTAGTTATGTAAAGACATAACAAATACATACATGCATACCTATATATATATACATATATATATGTATATATATATATATATATAAATTTCATTATTACATGTTTATATAAAGCCTGTTTATATAAAAACATATAATACCATTTTTGGAGAGAAAAAATTTAAAAGCCATGTTCATGGGTGGGAAAAGCCATCACCTTTATATTACACTAATCAAGTTTAGGAATAAAAAGTGTCATAAGACCAATTATTCCGTTTTCTTCATTTTTCACATTTATATTACTGGACTAGCCATTACAAATGTTCAGCCAGTGGGAAATTAGCAAAAAGTAGTTACAGGCTGCGAAATACATAGGATCAGGAAGAGCAAACTCATCAACTTCATCAAGTTCTTATTTTAAAACAAATATAATTCCGTAAACTCTACCTCACCGGAAGTGAAAATGGCGGGGAGCAGGCTCCTCTTTAAAGGGCACTATGTTTCTTGTCACTCCAGCTTTGGACCACTCAGAACACATCCATATCTCTCCATCCCTGGAACACAAAGTCCTCATGTCCTGAAGTTCCAATGAACCAGTCAGTGTTACCAACAGAGACTAAAGTAAGAGAGGAGATCCCTAAGAAGACAGGCCACCAACAAGACAAGTCACCAACAGAGACAGAGCTGAAAGTCAGGGAGATCCTGGAGAAGCTGGATCGACAGATCCCTCCCAGACCCTTCACGCACCTCAACACCACCACAAGCGCCACGCACAGCACGGCCACCATCCTCAACCCTCAGCGCACGTACTGTGTGGGAGACCAGCTGGACGTCTTGCTGGTGGCCAAGGACTATTTTGGTCACAGGAAGGGATATGGTGGGGACTTCCTGAGGGCCAGGATGTCCTCCCCAGCCCTGAAGGCAGGCGCTTCTGGAAAGGTGACAGACTTCAACAATGGCACCTACCTCGTGAGCTTCACTCTGTTCTGGGAGGGCCAGGTCTCCCTGTCTATCCTGCTCATTCACCCCAGTGAAGGGGTGTCAGCTCTCTGGAGAGCAAGGAACCAAGGCTACGACAGAATTGCCTTCATAGGTACTTTTGTTAATGGCAGGTCACGGGTCACAGCTGAATGTGGCCTGACCCTAAACTCAAGCAGTGAGCTATGCAAATACCTGTACCGTGATGGTGAGGAAGTTTTCTACTGCGTGAAGCCAAAACATGTGCCCTGTGAGGCCCTGACCCACGTGTGTACCAGTGAGCGAGGTGTTTCTTATCTCACTGCCAAAGAAAAAGGCCTTTTTCAGAAGTGAGTATATTTTCAGTACCCTGAGAGATCTCCCCGGGCAGAGCCTCCCCACCCATCCCAGTACTGAGCAAGGCCCTCAGGTGCTTCCTCCACTCAAGATTCTGCTAAGACCTGTGTGGTCTTTACTGGGCCCCCTGTCCATGCCACACTTTGCTTTCCTATTGACATACTCAATAAAAGGGGCTGCCCATTAAAGAGGAACCAAAGAAAGTGTCTGCCGCTGCTCCTCCTGACAACCAATGGTGACCAGCAGCCAGGTTATGCTAATTTACTATATATAGATCTAGGCCTTACAAAATATCATCCAAATGAAACTACCCTGCTGTGATTCATAGATGTCTCACCCTCTCCCTTAAAAAGATTTCACAGTGTCATGATCTCCCTCCCCACCCCCATCATAGCTGGTACAGTTTGCCTCGTGGCAATCTTTTGTTCATCCACTTACCACCAAGCCCTGTGCTACTGAGTTCAGAGCGTTAGGCTTCATTCCTCAAATTACCGTAATGACTGTGCTGCTAGCTGGTGGGACACCGTCTTGTTTGTCATACTCTGGTTCTTTCTTAGCCTCTCCCCTCTCCTTCTTCCACTCCCTCTCCCCTCCCCCTCTCATCCCCTCCTCCTCCCCCTTTCTTTCCTCCTCCCCCTCTCCCTCCTTTGCCTACCATAGCAGTTTTTACTTAGTTATTCAGCAAGCATAGTCAAAGCCTGTTCTAGGCCAGGAGCTTAGTGCTCCAGCCACAAAGCTTGGCTCGGTCTCTCTCTCTCTCTCTCTCTCTCTCTCTCTCTCTCTCTCTCTCTCTCTCTCTCTCTCTCTCTCTCTCTCTCTCTCTCTCTCTCTCTCGCCTGAGCAGATTTGACTCATGGACCCTTTGGGTAGAAGAGTCCTCCCTCCATCCTCCTCAAACTGTGGCCAATTCCCAGAAGCCCTCAGCTGCACAGGCTCCTCAAAACTAGTTGTCAGCATTGCCTCTTCCTGTCAATCATGGCTGTAGCCATGCCCCTGAGACACCTCATGCCCCTGAGATACCTGTTAGAATCCTTTTTGTCTTTATTCAGCCCAAATCTATACCCTTCTCACACAGTACACACACACACACACACACACACACACACACACACACTCACACACACATATACTCACACTCACACACATACATACTCACACACTCGCTCACATACATACATTCACACTCATACAATTATACTCACACACACATACACACACTCATACACACTGACTCACATACACACACACATACACACTCATACATACTCACACACTCACACACAGTCACAGACACTCTCTCTCTCTCTCTCTCTCTCTCTCTCACACACACACACACACACACACACACACAGACACACACACACACACACTTCATTTTCCTCTACTTCATAACAAAATAAAACAATAGAAAATTCCTCAGTGACTCCTTTCTTAGCAGCTTTCAAAGTCAAGTTCAAAATCTTTTCTCCTCAAGCTTTCAGACACAAATGATTAGTAAGAGTAAACACCACGTATGGGAAAACTGCTCACCTCAGACTCTTGCCTAGCATCCAAGCTTGAGCTCCTGGTGCGCTGTCCCCCACGCCCCTTCTGAAGGAGTAAGAGCACAGCTAGGCTTCTGTTCCTTCTCTCTTATTTGTGTCTTATTTCATGAAACTCACCAAATCTTTCCCTACCCACTCATCTCCCCTATGTCCACAGCATGCCTTAGTTCATGCAACAAACAGAACTCTTAATCACTGAGATAGGTATTAAGGCGAGAGAGTGACCCAGCAAACAGACTACCTTCCTTCAGATAACTCTGCTTTGTGTAAAACAAGTCTGAGTTAAAAAGAAAAATTGAAGGTGAGATGGCAGGAGGCAGGACTGAAGGGGGAAGCCGGGGCCCTGTGGTGAGCTACCATAGAAGTCTAGCCTCCTCGAGTAAATGATGGGAGAGGATGCGGTGTCCTTGTATTGAAGAAATTGATGTTCTTAAACCGAGATAAGGAGGATCATCATAATTTAAGGATAAGATTATATGACTTTGAGTAGATGATGTGGAAGCAGGTTTTTGCTTTTATGATTTTATGATTATTTAAAATTTTTATGTTTTATTTATACATTTTATAGCCCACTCACTTTCCCCCTCCTGGTCTCCCCGTCCCACAATTCTCCCCCCATTCCTCCTCCCCTTCTCCTCTGGGCAAATGGAGACCCTCCTGGTATCCCACCCCTACCCTGACACTTCAAGTCTCTACAAGGCTAGGGGCTTCCTCTTCCAGCTGAGGCCAGACAAGGCAGCCCATCTAAGAGAACATATCCCACAGACAGGCAACAGCTTTTGGGAAAGCTCCAGTTGTTCAGGACCCACATGAAGGTCAGGCTGCATATCTGCTTCATTTGTGTGGGGAGGCCTAGGTCCAACCCATGGTGGTTCAGTCTCTGAGAGCCCCAAGGGTCCAGGAAGACCCTGTTGGTCTTCCTGTGGAATTCCTGTCCCCTTAGGGGTTGCACTCCTTCCTCCTATTCCATAAGAGTCCCCAAGCGCCACCTACTGTTTGGCTGTGGGTATATGCCTCTGTCTGAGTCAGTTGGTGGCCAGGGCCTCTCAGAGGTCTGTCATGCCAGACTCCTGTCTACAAGCACAACAGAGTATCATGACGGCGTGTGCCAAATGCCCTGACTCCAGAGACTCTCGCTATGGTAGAAAATACTCCAAAAGTCTACTTCATTTACCACCTCAGTGGTCTTTGAAATAATAGTTTCTAGTCATATTAGCAGAAATTTAAAATGGGCCCTTGCTTCCCTTACAAACAGGTGATTCGCGCTGCCTATGTTCTGGGGCACACATGACAGGCTAATCTGTCATTTTGTCTCTTTTGAAGGTCCAACATAGGAGTTGAAATGATGAAGGACCCGAAGTACATTGCTGTCTCCCAATGCAACAGTAAGTCCCTTCTACCCTGCACTAGCTACTGCTTTTCTTCTCTTTGTTTCCTGACAGGGTCTAACTGTGCACACCTAGTCTCAAACTCGCAGAGATCCACCTGCCTCTTCCTCCTGAGTGCTGGGACTAAGGGTGTGCTCAAACCAGTGATAGGTACCTCTTGATTCTTGGAAGGCTTTTTTCAGTATTAATTGCAATTTTCTCGACTATAATACTAAACAGGCTGTATGTTAAAGAGAGAAACCAGTTTAAAAATATTTCATATTCTTGATAACAGACTCTATCTTGATTGAAAGGTGAAAATATCAATATACCTAGGAATTCATACCCTAGTGTCCTAGCTACTGTGCAGATGTCATTGATAGACACTGGTGGCTTCAGCCATGTAGATGTAGTTTCGGAATGTCCCTTAGCATAACATCAAACTCAGTTGTAGCACTTATCAACTTTATATGGTATTTCTATCTTACCAAGTGTTCAATGGTAAACACAAAGCAGCATTACACCAGAAAGAAAATGTATAGCCTTATCTCCAAAAGTTACTCTCACAAAGCCTGCTTTAGCTTATCAATCACACTGATATGCTTGGCAACAAGTGTAAGGATTTATTGACAATATTCATTCATCTATTCAATAAATCCTTATTGAGAGTCTGGCAGATAATGAGGCATTGTGGGAAAACAGAGAAAAATAAAGGTTTGGAAAGCTAGTGCCGTTAACAACCATTCAATCTACTGTGTGTGAGGAAGCCACACACAGAACTTACATTCCA
The DNA here is from genome assembly GCA_964023405.1 of Apodemus agrarius. NCBI lineage: Eukaryota > Metazoa > Chordata > Mammalia > Rodentia > Muridae > Apodemus > Apodemus agrarius. The sequence continues at coordinate 51,169,546 of OZ030012.1, forward strand.
GTTAGTGTTCTACTAACCCTGGAAAGATGTCTGCAGTCAGGGAATGAGGGGTGGGGAGACCCAGAAATCTCATGAAGGGCATGGGAGAGTAGCCTGATATAAGCAAGAATCGTGCGTGGGATCAGTTAAATCGGAGTAAATTCCAATAGCCTCTGTAGGTGTGACGCGAGATGAAGGAGAAGGATCACGTGAAGGAGTCGCTAGCAAAGGACTCTTCTCCAGAGTCGCTGAGATGTAGGGTGCTACCCTGTGGTTTTTCATCCATAACTTTTGATTAGATAAACTCTAATAATGAGCATAATTGTCATGAGCCATTTTTTAGTAGGCCAGTCAGGCAGACATATTGTAGAAGGTAACCAAGGAAGAGGCTAGAAGCTTAGCAAACATCTAAATCACTGTCATTCGTAAATGTCACGATGAAGAAAGTGCTTTGAAGAGTAATTTTCTTCTTTTTTTTCTTTTTCTTTTTTTTTAAGATTTATTTTATTTATATGAGCACACTGTAGCTGTCTTCAGACACACACCAGAAGAGGGCATTGGATCCCATTACAGATAGTTGTGAACCACCATTTGGTTGCTGGGACTTGAACTCAGGACCTCTGGAAGCGCAGTCAGTGCTCTTAACCACTGAGCCATCTCTCCAGCCCTTGAGGAGTGATTCTTATCCACAACTAAATATCTAAGTGTAACCTAGAAAATCCTTGTAGATGCTACCAAGGGAAATGGTGTATGTAGTACACTGTTTCGGAATAGAATGACTTCACATTGAAAAGATACTCATTTTTCTGCATTAGTTTCTTGCCACTATAATAAAATGACATAAGATGAGGGGGGTGTGTCGTTTTAGAATGCTATTTCCCATGCTTACCAGCAGCCTCACTGATCACACTCCAGGCCTGGCTAGCTGTATGTCTTTCTGCCTCAAGAGAAGCATGTCCCTGTGCCTCCTACAGCTTCTAGAGGCGCCCATAAATAACCCTTGTGGCCAACTCCTGGAACCGTGACCATGTCAAATATTCATGCTATGTCTCCCTCGTCCATCTGCTCCCCCTCCACTGATGGGGTGGGGTTGGCCTCCCACCCATATGATATAGAATACCTTCTTCATCACAAATTCATACACCCAGTTACAGCTCCACAATTCTGTTTGCCACAGAAAACACGTAGTCACAAGTCTGAGGAACTGGGGCCTGAAGATTTTCATCTTCATGCAATGACAATACATTGCAACCATTTATTAAAACCTTCGGCAATCTCTAAAGTAATTTAAAAATGTGATAAAATCACATTATTGGCCATGTATTGCTTAAGATATGAGCTAACCATGAAATAAGTAATGAGCTGATGTAAGAAAACTATGTCCTGGTATACAAGTTTACACATGATATGCTTTTTAGTAAAATGACAGGGCTGCCCTGTTGGTAGTAGGTTATCATCCAAATAAAAGTCAGATCATCTTCTCGGTGCATTATCAAAGCAGGGAATATTTAGTAATGGCAGGCCTGAAGTGCCTACACTTGCAGTGTTCAGCTGTTCAGGATGCAGTGCTGCCAAGCCCTCTAGAAGTCCAACTGTTTCACAACAAAATAGCTGTATAATTAGTGGCATAAAAGGAAATCCCATTTGACAACTCAACTACTAAGATTTGCGAGTTTATTCTAGGTGTAGTTAATAACTCTGCCACCAGCACCATGCTGCCATTTTGCCCGTGGGTTACAAATAATAGCTGCCCCTGGGGGATTGGTTCCAGGACCCACCTTGGTTACCCAAATATGCAGATGCCTGAACTCCTTGCATAAAATGGCCTATCATTGGTTCACGACCTATGCACATCTTCTTATGGACTTTAATCAGTATTAGAGTACTTCTAATACTTAATATAATGCAAATGCTGTGTAAATAGACCCAATACAGTATTGCTGAGGGAAGACAGAGGAAGGAAAAAGAAGTATTACCTGCTCGGTGCAGATGAGTGTTTTTCCTGAAGATCTTTCATGCATGATTGTTTCAATCCATGAATGCAGAGCCTATGGGTGCAGCAGGCCAAGCAGGGACCAGTGAGGTGGCTCAGCAGGGACAGACATTTGTCACCAAGCCTTACAAGCGGACTTTGATTCCCAGGACCAACATGGTAGAAGGAAAGAACTGACTCCTGCAAGTTGTCTGCTGACCTCCACGAGCATGCCACATCATGGCACACACACGCACACAGAGGCATGCACACACACACACACACAAACAAACACACGCCACATCATGGCATACACATGCACACACAGGCATGCACACACAGGCATGCACACACACACACACACACACACACACACACACACAATTTTTTAAATGTCATGGAGAGCTAACCTTAAATCACAACCATTCAATAATGGCTCTGTTTTTGAGGACATGGCCCGGAACTGCACAGTCTTTAAAGGAAGGACTGTGTGAGGACAGAAAGCTGAGAGATGGCAAGTCCCTAACATCTGCACCCTGTTGGGTAAGAGAAACTGTTCTTCTGACTCAGCTCACGGTCAGCCGTCTAACAACTACTGATTTCTGTGGCTAACCTTTGTCTAGGAGCATGAATAGAATCGATACGTGAAAATTCTAGGCCCTGTGTTCAAAAGCAACTTCCCTTTCTCTACTATTTCTCTCCTTCCCCCTGGCTGAACTGCATCTAAATTGTGAGAAAGAAAAAGCCCTGCCAGGCCTGGGAGGAATCCATGTTAGAAACAACAGAACAACAAGATGAAAGGAACCTCAGGCCCCAACCCTGTACTACGTGTACCCGGGCCTCTTCACTCGGAAACTATTTCCTGAGGAGGAAATCATTTGTGCAGGTAAACCATGATCGCTGACTCTTCCAGTGACACTCCGATAAAACACATTAATTGGCATTAGTACAGAGATGATGACGTGACAGTAGACTATGGGATAAAAATGTACCTGGGTGCTAGAGCACTTGGCTGCCATGCCTGAAGCCCTAGGAGCCGGCCATAACTCTGCTCTTGGCTCAGGGGTAGGTAGCATCATGGAGAGCATGACAAGAAAGTATGACATGAGCAGCCCATGCCACACCAAGACAAAACACTGGGTGCCCTGCCACCAGGATGTCTAGGAAGACAGACAGTGACGGAGGTGTCATGACAGTGGGGCCTGGGAGAGCAGTTCACAATACTATCAGTCCGTGTGAGGTGAGGTTTGTCACTTTTAGCAAAGTCCCACTAAGACATGGTTGAGCTGGGCATTTCACCTCAAAGTGTTTAAATAGACTCGTCCTGTTAGGCATTGAGTACCATGCCTTTGTTAGTATTATTTCACAGATGAAATGGAGGCAAGGGGTTTACTGATAAGGACACCAACTGGCAAGCCACTGTAACATTACTCAGAGTAAAGACTTCAGTCACCAAAGAACCAATGGGAATGACAAGGAAAGGAAAAAAATATCACTTTCAGCTAATGATCATATTTGGAAGAAAGCAAACAGAGGAGAGTTGAGATGACCCAGAATCACTCAAAAGACTGAGTAGGGAAATCAAATAATTTTTATACGACAGTATTTTTTCAGTATTTGTAAGAATAAATAATGTTTACAGTATTTTTATTACAGCTAGAGGGGGGAGCACAGCATGGTGCTACCTTTTCTTTTCATTAACGTATTTATTTATTCACTTTACATTCCATCTGTAGCCCCCTCCCAGTTCAACCTTCACACAGCCCCTCTCCCTCTTCCCCCTTCTCTTCTCCACTAAGAAAGAGGAGCCCCCCTCATATCACCCCACACTGGCACATCAAGTTACTGCAGGACTAGATGCATCCTCTCCACTGAGAACAGACATGGTACCCAGTTAGGGGAGCAAGATTCACAGGCAGGCAACAGTCAGGGACAGCCCCTGCACCAGTTGTTGGGGGACCCACATAAAGACCAACATCTGCTACAGACATTCAGGGGGCGTAGGTCCACCCCATGCTTGCTCTTCGGGTGGTGGTTCAGTCTCTGGGAGGCCCCAAGCGTCCAGGTTAGTTGACTCTGATGGGCCTTTTATGAAGTCCCTGTCCTCTTCAGGTCCCTCAATACTCCAACTCTTCCACAAAACTTCCCAATCTCCCTCTAATGTTTGGCTGTGGGTCTCTGCATCTGTTTGCATCAGCTCCTAGGTGGAGCCTCTCAGAGGACATTATGCTAGGATACTGTCTGCAAGCATAACGGAGTATCATTAATAGTGTCAGAGACTAGTTCTTGCCCAAGGGAAGGGTGTCAATTTGGGCCCATCACTGGCTGGCCATTTCCTCCATTTCTGCTCTATCTTTGTCCCTACATATCTTGTAGGCTTGACACATTTTGTGTCAAAGGTTTTGTGGGTGGTTGTTGTCTTTTTCCCTCCACTGGGAGTCCTGCCTGACTACAGGAAACGGTCACTTCAGGCTCCATATCCCCACTGCTAGGAGTCTCAGCCAAAGTCACCTCCATAGACTCCCGGTGGCCACCCCTGTCCCAGGTCTCTGGCACGTCCTAGAGATGCCCCCTGCCCACTACTGATTTCCATTCTCTTCCCTGCTCTCCCTGCTCCTGATTCCCCCCTGCCCCGTTGTCCTTCCCATCCCCTCTCTCACCCAGTTCCCTCCCTCCATCTACCTCCAATGTCTATTTTATTTCACATTCCGAGAAAGATTCGAGCATCCTCCCTTGGGCCCTCCTTGTTATTTGGCTTCTTTGGGTCTGTGGACTGTAGCATGGTTATCCTGTACTTTATGGCTAACATCCACTTATAAATGAGTACATGTCATGCATGTCCTTTTGGGTCTGGGTTACCACACTCAGAATGGTATTTTCTAGTTCCATCCATTTGCCTAGTCTAGTAAGCAGTGATATTCCATTGTGTAAATGAACCACATTTTCTTTATCCACTCTTGAGTTGAGGGACATCTGGGTTGTTTTGAGTTACCAGCTATTATGAATAAAGCTGCCATGAACACAGTTGAGCAAGTGTCCCAGAAAAGTGCCTTTTGTTCAACTATATGCCCAGGAGTGTATAGCTGGGTCTTTAGGTAGAACTATTCCAAGTTTTCTGAGAAACCACCAAATTGATTTCCAGAGTGCTTGTACTAGTTTGCAACCCAGCAGCAATGGAGGAGTGTTCCCCTTGCTCTACACTGTAGCCAGCATGTGCTAATTCTTGAGTTTTTTAATCTTAGCCATTCTGATGGATGTAAGGTGGAATCTCAGAGTTGTTTTGATCTGCATTTCCCTAATGACTAAGGACATTGAACATTTCTTTAAGTGTTTCTTGCCATTAGAGATTCCTCTGCTGAAAATTCTCTGTTTAGCTCTGAACCCCATTTTTTAATTGGATTGTTTGGGCTGTTGGTGTCTGACTTCTTGAGTTCTTATATATTTTGGATATTAACCCTCTATCAGATGTAGGGTTAGTGAAGATCTTTTCCCATTCTGCCGGCTGCCATGTTGTCCTATTGTTGACAGTGCCCTTTACCTTACAGAGCTTTTCCGTTCCATGAGGTCCGTTTGTTAACTGTTGATCTTAGTGCCGGAGCTACAGGTGTTCTGTTCAGGAAGTTGTCTCCTATACCAATGAGTTCAAGGCTATTCCTTACTTTCTCTTCTATTAGATTTAGTGTCTCTGCTTTTAAGTTGAGGTCTTTGATCCACTTGGACTTTTTTTTGGAGTTTTGTGCAGGGTGGCAAATATGGATCTACTGGCATTCTTCTACATACAGACATCTAGTTAGCCCAGCACCGTTTGTTGAAGATGCTCTCCCTTTTCCATTGTATGGTTTTGACTTCTTTGTCAAAAATCAAGTGTCCATATGTGTGTGGGTTTACTCCTAGGTCTTTGATTAGATTCTATTGATCAACCTGTCTGTTTCTATACCAATACCATGCAGCTTTTATTACTATTGCTCTGTAATACAGCTTGAAGTCAGGGATAGTGATACTTTCTGAAGTTTTTTTATTGTACAAGATTGTTTTAGATTTTCTGGGTGTTGTTGTGGTTGTTGTTTTGTTTCTCATATGTTTTTTCTATGAGAATTGTTCTTTCAAGGTCTATAAAGAATTGTGTTGAAATTTTGGTGGGAATTGCATTGAATATATAGGCGGCACACCACTTTAATCTCAGAATTCAGGAGCAGAGGTGGGCAAACCTCTGCGTTCGAAGCTAGCCTGGTCTACACAGTGAGTTCCAGACCAGCCAGGAACCCTGTCTGGAAAAAAAATGAGTTGGAGTGCCTAAACATAACTAGCAGCCAAAAATAAAGAAACAGGGAAAAGGGGGAGGGGAGCTAAGGGGGGAAGCTGGGTTTTTGGCTCAGGCAGTTAGAACCATTTTCCACAAATATCTGTTACCAGAGAGTGAAAACGTGAGAAAGAAATGTGAGATCGGAACGGAGATCCCCATCCCTAGTGGTTACACTTTACAAGGAAGGTGGGTAACAGCGCAGTGTACACAGCGTCTGTTCAACTCAAGTCAGATAAATGACTGTTTGAAAGGAAAGCTCATTTACCTCCTGGGAGACTCCACAATGCGCCAGTGGATCGAGTACCTTCCCAAGGTTGCAAAAAGTAAGTCGTTATCTTTATATTCTTCCCAAACATATGGTGCTTTGATGTAGTTTCCCTCTTTACCTAGGATGCTTTTTTTTTTTCTTTTTTGTCCCTGTCTGGGTTTGAGTCTTTATAGTTATATTTTAATCTCCTCCTCATAAATATTGTTCTTCATTTTAACACTTATTCATCATTAACTTCCAGTTAAAGATCTTTTTTCTTTCCAGCACTGAAGCCTTTTGACCTTCATGGGACTGGACTATATAAGAAGCATTTGCTTTTGGATGCTGAAAGGCACACACTAGTTCAATGGAAGAAACACAGCTACCCTTTCGTCACCTACCAGCTCTACCCTGTGATAGATCATGGCTATATCCCTCAGGAAATTGACCGCTTACTGGGCGACAAAGATACCGTCATAGTCATTACCTGGGGTCAGCACTTCAGACCCTTCCCTATGGAACTTTTCATTCGTAGAGCCATCAATATCCAAAAGGCTATTCAACGGCTCTTCCTCAGAAGCCCTGATACTAAAGTCATCATTAAGACAGAAAATGTTAGGGAAATGAACCTAGATACAGAAAAATACGGAAACTTCCATGGTCATATTCAGTATCTAACCACAAAGGAGATTTTCAAAGACCTTCATGTGGGTACTGTTGATGCCTGGGACATGACCATCGCATGTGGTTCTAATAGTCTCCATCCACCTAATGAAGTGATTGGAAATCAGATTGACTTGTTTTTAAACTACATTTGCTGAAGATACATCACTAGGAGCCAATGTCTCCAGCCATACCCTGTGTTTCATCAGGGAAGTTTTATTCAATTTAGAATTTTTTAAAAAAATCAAATTTAAAAGAATCTGTCTTGGAATAGAGATGCAGCTAAGCTGAGAGGGTATTTGCTCAGCATGCATGAAGCCTAGGGTTCAACCTCCAGCACCACATAAGCAGGGCAGAGTGGCACATGCTTGTAATCCCAAGACTCAGGAAGATCAGGAGTTAAGGTAATCTTTGTTATACAGTCAGGTCAAGAAGAGCCTGGGCTACATGAGAACTTTCCTTGATTAAAAATAATAGTCATGATTGTGACAGGAAACATACCTAAAAACAGCGACTGCAGAGAGGGACCACAAAGCCAAGAATACTAGGCGGAAAGGGCAATCCTAGAATACACTATCTCTGTGTTGATAGGCAGTTTTATTTATTAGGCAAACTTGAGTCATGATTTCTGTTCCTCTTGGATAAGCCAAATGACAGGAAGGGTCAAAGAGAGCAGCATGTCATTGTCATTATTCTCTAAGTTTTTTTATTATTATTATTAAAAAAAACTTTTTCTACAAAAGAACAGAAAGTAAGTTTTCTGGGTTTGGAGGACTATGTCACCTATGCCACCACTATCCCATTCTGCGACCAAGGTACGAGACAAGACAAACATGTAAGCAAATAAAAATGTTTTTGTTTTTAAAAAAAAACCCAGTAATAAACACTGAAAATTAAATCTTCCTTAGTGGATACATGTCAGAAAATGTTGTTATTCCTTTTATTTTCCCCTGAAATTTTTAAAAAGCATAATCCATTCCTAGACCACAGTAACTAATAAATAAATGAATGTATAAGTAAATAAATAAATAAGCACAGTTAAACACACGGAGACTGACATGTCCTGCCTCCAGGCCATGATTTGCAGACACCTTATTTGAAACAAATAACAACAACAAAATAGGAAAACTTGAAAAAAAATCCCTCAAAAAACGAATGAGGAAAATACTGTCAAACTAAAAGTGAGGGGAAACTCCAGCCACTGACAAAACAATCAATCAGAAAACCACAAGAAATGTTTCTCACTGAATGAAACACAACAGTCGTTTCTTAGGATGTTGGTGGCATGTGGCTTTTCCTGGGGAGACAAGAGTATGCATGCTCTGAGCTCAGATAATGCACTGGCAAAAGAAACATACGACTCCCCAAATCTAGCTGAGTGCACAGGGACCTTTGGGGGAGTTGTTTAAACAGACATGGCTGTTCCTGTATAGTGCTGGACAGCCCAGGACCTCTAACATGCATGGTATTACCCCCCACTGACAAGCGACTGCTCTAATCCATCTCTTAGGTTGAAAAGTAGGAGACAGACTTTGGAATCAAGCTAGGGAACTCTGCCTGAGAGAAACAGATGTCAGCCAATACTCTTCCTGGATTACAAGAGTTCAAGATCAGCCAGGTCTACCCAGTGAGTTCCAGGCTCATGCAGACAGAGGAGGGTAAATATTAGTCATAGTCTGAAGTTAGTTGGTTATTTCCTCAGAAAAATAAAAAATTAAGTAGAAAATTTGAGATAGTGGCCAAACACAAGTTCAGTGCACAAAATTTGATATTTTTATCACTGAAGAAACCGACGTGACTTAAATTGTGTGGTATCTGCATAGATACAATGCACACTTTTCATTGAGTATATCATATTATAGGCATTTTGTGCTGTGTTTATTTATTTACTTATTTACTTATTTATTTATTGTTCTCTCATATATTAGCCCTCACCTGCAGTGTCCCCTTCTTCCTCTCCTCCCAGGTAGTCCCCCTGCCACTTCCCCTCTCCACCATATCCACTCGTCCTGTTTCCCTTCAGAAAACATCAGGCCTCTCAGGAATATCAACCAAACTCAGAATAATTAGACAATTACACTAGGCCCATACCAGCATCATATTAAGTCTCGACAAAGCAACCAAGGAGGGGGGAAGGGATCTCAAAAATGGGCAAAAGAGTCAGTCAGCCGATGCTACCACTGGTAGGAATCCCACAAGAACACCAAACTACACAACCATAACATATATATGCAGAGGACCGAGGTCAGGCTCCCTGATTGTCAGCTCAGTCTCTGTGAGCCCCCGGGAGCCCTGCTTAGTTGGTCCTGTAGGCTGTGTTCTGGTGGTGTCCTTGAATCGCTCTGCTCTTACAATCCTTCCTCACCCTTTCCAAGGGATTCCTGCACTCCCTCTAATGCTTGCCTGTGGGTCTCTGCATCTGTTCCTTTCAGTTGCTGCCTTGAAGCCTCTCTGATGACAATTATGCTAGGCTCCAGTCTATGCGTATAGCAAAATATAGTTGGTAATCATTACACTGACTTTGTTGCCAGTGGTGTTTGGGTCTATCCTAGGTCTCTTTGGGACATCTAGCTTTTGGTCCTCCGGACAGTGTCAGGGGTGGGTTCCTGCCTGTAGGATAGGGTTTAAAATGAACCAGCCAATGGTTAGCCATTCCCACAAGTTCTGTGCAATCCAGCACAACTTGCAGGCAGGGCAAATTGTAGGTCAGAAGTTTTGTGGTTGGATTTGTGAGTTGATCCCTCCACTAGGAAGCCTGCCTGGTTACAGCAGATGGCCAGTTAAGCCTCAGTACCCCAGATACTAGGAGTCCTCCCTAGGGTCACCCTCCTAGATCCTAGGGAGTTTCCATGGGACTAGGTTTCATACCTCATCGTCTGTCTTAGTTGGGGTTTCGCTGCTGTGAACAGACACCATGACCAATGCAAGTTTTATAAACACAACATTTAATTGGGTCTGACTTACAGGCTCAGAGGTTAAGTCCATTGTCATCAAGGCAGAAACAGGGCAGCATCCAGGCAGATATAATGCAGGAGGAGCTGAGAATTCTACATCTTTATCTGAAGGCTGCTAGTGGAAGACTGACTTCCAGGCAACTAGGTTGAGGGTCCTAAGCCCACGCCCACAGTGACACACCTACTCCAACAAGGCCACACCTCCTAATAGGGTCACTTCCTGGGCCTACAAACCATCACATCGCCCAAATGCTCCCTAATTCCAGTCATCTCTCCTACCTTCGCCCCTCCCCCAATCTGATCCCTCCTCTTCCTATCCCCACTTGCTCCCAGGCAACCCACAAGATCTTTTCTATTTCTCTTTCCCAGAGATATCTTTGTGTACTCTCTTGAGCCCTCTTTGTTGCATAGCCTCTCTGGATCTGTAAATTTGACCATGGTTTATCCTTTATACCTAAAAGCCACTTATAAGTGAGTACATAGCATGTTTGTCTTTCTGTGTCTGGGTTACCTCACTCAGGATGATATTTTTTTTAGTTCCATCCATTTGCCTACAAAGTTCATATCATTGTTTTTAACAACTAAGTAATAGCCCATTGTGTAAATTTAACATATTTTCTTTATCCATTTTTTGGTTGAGGGACATCTAAGTTGTTTCCAGTGTCTGGCTATTATGAATAAAGCTGCTATAAATATGATTGAGCAAGTGTCCTTGTTGTACGATAGAGCATCCTTTTGGTATAAACCCAGGAGTGATATACCTGGATCTTGAGGTAGATTGATTCCCAATTTTCTGAGAAGCCACCATATTGATGTCCAAAGTGGCAGTACAAGTCAACACTACCACCAACAATGAAGAAGCCTTCCCCTTACTCCACGTCCCTACCAGCATGAGCTGTCACTTGTGCTTTTTACTTAGCCATTCTAAGAGATGGAAAGTGAAATCACAAAGTCATTTTGATTTGTCTTTCCATGGTGGCCAAGCATGTTGAACATTTATGTGTTACTCATCCACTTGAGATTCCTCTGTTGAGAGGTCTGTTTAGATCTGTACCCTATTTTTAACTGGATTATTTAGTTTGTGTCTACTTTGAGTTCTTTATATATCTTGGATATTAGGCCTCAGCAAGATGTGGGATTGGTGAAAATCTTTTCCCATTCAGTAGGCTGCCATTTTGTCCTTTTGATAATGTCCTTTGCCTTACAAAAGCTTTCCAGTTTCATGAGGTCCCATTTATTAATTGTCAATCTTAGTGCATGTGCTATAGGTGTTCTGTTCAGGAAGTCATCTTCTAATGCCAATGTATTCAAAGCTATTCCCCACTTTTTCTTCTATTAGGTTTGGTGTATGTGATTTTATGCTGGGCTCTTTGATCTACTTGGACTTGAGTTTTGTGCAGGATGATCTATTTGCATTAATTTACATGCATACACTCAGCTAGACCAGCATGATTTGTCGAAGATGCTTTTTTATTCCATTGTGTGTTTACAGCCTCTTTTTCAAAAATCATGTGTCCGTAGTTGTGTGAATTTATATCTGGGTCTTCAATTAGATTCCACTGATCACTTTATCTGTTTTTATGCCAAAACCATGTGGGGTTTATTACTATAGCTTGAAATCAGGGATGGTGATTCTTCTGGAAGTTCTTTTGTTGTACAGGACTGTTTTAGCTATCCTGGGCTTATGGTTTTCCAGATGAAGATGAGTATTTTCCTTTTAAGGTGTGTAAAACTTGTGTTGGAATTTTGATGGGGATTGTGTTGAATCTGTAGAATGCTCTTCGGTTAGATGGCCATTTTTACTGTGTTGATCTTAATGATCCATGAGCGCGGGCAAACTTTTTTTTCTATATTCTTTGTTTACATTCTAAATGAGTTTCCCTTTCCTCGTTCCCCCCTCCCCCTAAGTCCCATAAATCCTCTTCCCTCTGCCAGATCCCCAATCAACCCCCTCCCACTCCTCTGTCCTGGCAATCCCCTATAAGAGCATGGGCAATCTTTCCATCTTCGAATATCTTACAATTACTTTCTTCAAATACTTACAGTTATTGTCTTACAAGTCTTTCACTTGCTTGATTTAAATTAGCTCAAAATATTTTATATTATTTGTGGCTATTGTGAGACATGTTAGTTTCCTGATTTTTGTCACAACCCCTTTGCCATTTGTATATGAGGGCTATTGATTGCTTTTAGTTAATCTTATATGCAGCCTCTTCACTGAAGGTGTTTATCAGCTATAGGAGTTGCCTGGTAGATTTTTTTTTGGGGGGGTCCCTTATGTATACTATCAGATCATCCTGAAAAGTAATGCTTTGATGTCTTTCTCTCTAATCTGTATCCCCCTGATCTCCTTTAGTTGTCTTACTGCTCTAGCTAGAACTTCAGGTACTGTATCGAACACATATGAAGAGCGTGGAAGAGCCTTTTCTTGTTTCTAATTTTAGTGGAATCCTTTGAGCTTCTCTCCATTTAATTTGATGTTGGCTATAGTATTTCTGTAAATTATGTTTATTATGTTTAGGTATGTCGCTTGTACCCCTGATCTCTCCAAGACTTTTATCGTGAACATGTGTTCAAGTTTGTCAAATGCTTTTTCAGCATCTAGTGATATGATCATGCAGTTTTTCCTTTCAGTTTTTTTTTAATTCGATATATTCTTTATTTAAATTTCAAATGATTTCCCCTTTCCTAGATTTCTGCTCCCCTTTCAGTTTGTTCATATGGTGTATTACATTGAAAAAACTTTTTTTTTATTTTCTATATTCTTTGTTTGCATTGCAAATGATTTTCCCTTTCCCAGTTCTCCCCTCCCCCTAAATCCCATAAGTCCTTTTCCCTCCTCCAGTTCCCCAATCAACCCCCTCCAGCTCCTCTGTCCAGGCAATCCCCTACAATGCTGCATCAAGCCTTTCCAGGACCTGATCTCTCTCCTTCCTTCTTGGGAATGATTTGATATGTGGGTTGGGTTGGGTTTTGGGTATTTTATGCTTCTGTGCTAATATCTACTTATAAGTAACTGAATTCCTATTCCAAAGAAGACATGTGTGTTCTTTTGTGAATGAGTTACCTCACTTAGTATGATATTTTCCAGTTCCAACCATTTGCCTAATAATTTCATGAATTCATTGTTTTTAATTGCTGAGTAGTATTCCATTGTGTAAATATACCACATTTTCTATATCCATTCCTCCATTGAGGGACATCTGGGTTCTTTTCAGCTTCTGGCTATTATAAATAAGGCTGCTATGAACATACTGGAGCAGTGTATCCTTATTACATGCTAGGGAATCCTCTGGGTGTATGCCCAGGAGCGGTATGGCAGGGTCCTCAGAAGTGTCATGCCCAGTTTTCTGAGGAACTGCCAGACTGATTTCCAGAGTGATTGTAGCAGCTTGCAATCCCACTAGCAGTGGAGGAGTGTTCCTCTTTCTCCACATCCTCACCAACATCTGCTGTCTCCTGAGTTTTTAATCTTAGCCATTCTGACTGGTGTGAGGTGAAATCTCAGGGGTGTTTTGATTTGCATTTTCCTAATAACTAATGATGTTGAACATTTCTTAAGGTGCTTCTCAGTCATCTGAAGTTGTTCAGGTGAAAATTCTTTCTTTAGCTCTGTACCCCATTTTTAATAGGGTTATTTGGTTCTCTGGAGTCTGACTTCTTGAGTTCTTTGTATATATTGGATATTAGCCCTCTGTCGGATATAGGGTTGGTGAAGATCTTTTCCCAATTTGTTGGTTGCTGTTTTGTCCTTTTGACAGTGTCCTTTGCCTTTCAGAAACTTTGTAATTTTATGAGGTCTCATTTGTCAATTCTTGATCTTAGAGCATAAGCTATTGGTATTCTGTTCAGGAACTTTTCCCCTGTGCCCATGTCCTCAAGGTTCTTCCCCAGTTTCTTTTCTATTAGTTTCAGTGTGTCTGGTTTTATGTGGAAGTCCTTGATCCACTTGGAGTTGAGCTTAGTACAAGGAGATAAGAATGGATAAATTTGCATTCTTCTGCATGCTGACCTCCACATAAAATTTTTATATGTTGATATCCCTATATCTCCAGGATGAAACCTACTTGATCATAGTGAATTATCTTTTTGATGTGTTCTAGAATTCCGTTTGTATCTTATTGAGTATTTTTGCATCAATATTTGTAAGAGAAATTGGTCTCAAATTATCTTTATTTATTGAATCTTTGTATGGTTTAGGTATCAGGATGACTATGTTCTCATAAAATGAATGTGGCAATGTTCCTTTTATTTCTATTTGGGAGAATAATTTGAGGAGTATCAATAATAGCTCTTCTTTCAAAGTCTGGTAGAAGTCTATGCTAAAACTGTCCTAACTTTAGAATTTTTTGTTTGGTTGTTGTTTTGTTTTTGTTTTTGTTTCTTTGGTTGAGAGACTTTTAATGATTTCTTCTATATCCTTTGAGGCTATATGTCTATTTAAACTCTTTATCAGATCTTGATTTAACTTTGGTAAGTGGTAACTATCAATAAAATTGTTCACTTCTTTAGATTTTCCACTTTTTATGAAGTGAACAATTTTCAAATATGACCTAATGAGTCTTTTGGTTTTTCTTGGTGTCTGATGTTATGTCTACCCTTTTGTTTCTGATTTTAATTTGGATAGTCAGGGTCTTTTAGTTCATTTGGATAAGGATTTGTTTATCTTGATTTTCTCAAAGAGCCAATGAATGCTTTGTTTCATTGATTCTTTGTATTGTTCAGTTTCTATTTTATTGATTTCAGCCCTTGGTTTGATTATTTCCTATCTATTTCTCTTGTGTGTGTTTGTTTCCTTCTGTTCTAGAGCTTGTAGGTATGCTGTTAAATTACTAGTATGCAATTACCAATTTCTTTATATAGGCTCTTAGTCCCATGAACTTTTCCTCTTAGCACTGCTTTGTGTCCCATAATTTTGGGTATGTTGTGCACTCATTTTCACTGAATTCTAGGACGTCTTTGATTTCTTTATGTCTGCCTTGACCCGGTCGGTCATCGTTCAGTTTCTGTAAGTTTGTAAGCTTTCTGTTGTTTTTGTTATTGTTGAAATCCAACTCTAACCCCTAGTGGTCTATTAGGATACATGGAATTATTTCAGTTTTTCTGTATCTGGTGAGAGTTGCTTTGTGATTATGTAGCTGGTTTTGGAGAAATCTCCTTGTGGTGCTGAGTAGGTATATTCCTTTGTGTTTGGGCGAAATGTTCTGTTAGCTCCATGTGGTTCACAACATCTGTTAGCTCCATTGTTTGTTTAGCTTTATTATTATGTAAGATTCTATGTTTGATATCAGCTTTGGTAATGTTTCTTTTTTAAATATGAGTTCTCTTGCATTTGGGGCATAGATGTTAATTGAAACATCATCTTGGTAGATTTTTCCTTTGATGATTTTGAAGTGTCCTTAACCATCTCTTTTAATTAACTTTGGTTAAAAGTCTATTTTGTTAGATATTAGAACGGCTACACCAGTTTGCTTCTTGGGTCCATTTACTTGGAAAATCTTTTTCTAGCCTTTCACTCTGAGGTAATGTCTACCTTTGATGTTGAGGTGTGTTTCTTATATGCTGCAGAAGGATGAATCCTGCTTTTATATCCACTCTGTTAGCCTGTGCCTTTCTATTGGGGGAATTGAGCCCATTGATATTGAGAAATATTACTGAGCAATGACTGTTAATTCTTTTTATTTTGTTGTTGCTAATAATGGTGGTGGTGGTGGTAGTGTGTGTGTGTGTGTGTGTGTGTGTGTTTCAGAAATTAAAAGGAGGATCTGGAGAAATGGCTCAGTGGTTAAGAGCACTGACTGCTCTTCCAGAGGTCCTGACTTTGATTCCCAGAAACCACATGGTGGCTTAAAACCATCTGTAATGGGAGCCGATGACCTCTTCCTGTGTGTCTGAAGACAGCTACAGTGTATTCATATACCTAAAACAAATAAATAAATCTTTTTAAAAAAGACTGTGAGCTATTTTTTTATAAAAGAAGAAATTAAAATTGCCTTTATGCACAGAAAAAGAAATACATTTTTTAAAGAAATGCACATTAAGACTGGGTATTGTGGGCTCGGGAAAGCCAGACCAGCCAGCTTCCCAGGTGCTCAGACCCAGCCGGCGGAACCAGGTACCCGAGATAGCCCAAGTTTAAGACCTTCGGGGACTCAAGCCTGGAGCAGGAGCTGCGCACAGAATAGCGGTTTGGGGCACAGCAAACGAGCCTGCGATCTGTGCTCGCAGGGTGGACCCCGAACTCCCTGCAGGCAGAACCATCTTGCCTGCAGCTTCCCATCCAGCCGGTGGCGGGAAAGCTAGACCCAGCCAGCTTCCCAGGTGCTCAGACCCAGCCTGCGGAACCAGACACCCGAGATAGCCCGAGTTTAAGACCTTCGGGGACTCAGGCCTGGAGCGGGAGCTGCGCACACAGTAGCGGTTTGGGGCACAGAGGCCGAGCCTGTGCTCTCAGCTCACAGGGCGGACCCCGAACTCCCTGCAGACAGCACAATCTTGCCAGCTGCTTCCCATCCAGCCAACGGCGGGTGAACCAGCCTCAGCCAGCTTCCCAACAGCTTTGGACCAGCAGGCAGAACCAGATAACTGAGATATCCCAACTTTAAGACCCCTGATCAGGATACCAGACAGCAAACCCTGAGCAGGAGCAGTGCAGAGTAGCTGACCAACAGGCAGAACCAAGTACCTGGGATATCCTGAGTTTAAGACTTCAGGGGACTCAGGCCACCTGTCAGCAATCTGTGAGCAGGAGCCCTGCAGGGCAGTGGTTCAGGTGTCCCAGTCGCTGGGAAATAGCCTTACGAGCCCAAAGGAGGTTCAAGCACCAGCTAGTAACTACAGGACCAACTAACACCAGAGATAACCAGATGGCAAAAGGCAAACATAAGATCGTTACTAACAGAAATCAAGACAGTATGGCGGCATACGAACCCAGTTCCCCAACAGCAATAAATCTTGGATACCCCAAAACACCAGAAAAACAAGACTCAGATCTAAAATCACTGGTCAGGATGCTGATAGAGGAACACTTAGATAAATCTCTTAAAGTAATACATGAGAAAATAGATCAAAAGCTAGAAGCCCTTACAAGGCAAACACAATTAAATCTCAGATATCTCAACACACCAGAAAAACAAGACTCAGATCTAAAATCACTAGTAAAGATGCAGATTGAGGATCACTTAGCTAAATCTCTTAAAGTAATAGAGGAGAAAATAGATCAAAAGCTAGAAGCACATACAAGGCAAACACAAAAATCACTTAAAGAAATCCAGGAGAATATAGAGCAAAAAATGAATCCCAATAAGGGGGAAAAACAAAAATCACTTAAAGAAATACAAGAGAACATGGGTCAACAAGTAGAAGTCATAAAAGAGGAAACACAAAAATCCCTTAAAGAATTACAGGAAAACACAAACAAGCAACTGAAAGATCTGAGCAAAACCATACAGAATCTAAAAACAGAAGTAGAAACAACTAAGCAATCGCAAAGGGAGACAACATTGAAGATAGAAAACCTTGGGAAGAAATCAGGAGTCATAGATGCAAATATCAACAATATAATACAAGAGATAGAAGACAGAATCTCAGATGCTGAAGATACCATAGGAACCATGCATTCAACAATTAAAGAAAATGCAAAATGCAAAAAGCTGGTAACCCAAAACATTCAGGAAATCCAGGACACAATGAGAAGACCAAACCTAAGGATTATAGGGATAGATGAGAATGAAGATCTACAATTTAAAGGGCCAGCAAATATCTTCTACAAAATTATCGAAGAAAACTTCCCCAACCTAAAGAGAGAGATGCCCATGAATATACAAGAAGCCTATAGAACCCCAAATAGACTGGACCAGAACAGAAATACTTCCCGTCACATAATAATTAAAACCCCAAATTACTAAACAAAGAAAGAATATTAAAGGCAGTAAGAGAAAAAGGACAAGTAACATATAAAGGAAGACCTATCAGAAATACACCAGACTTCTCACCTGAGACCATGAAAGCTAGGAGATCCTGGGCAGACCTCATGCAGACCCTAAGAGAACACAATCTTCAGTCAAAACTACTATACCCAGCAAAACTCTCAATTGCCATAGATGTGGAATCCAAGGTATTCCACGACAAAACCAAATTTCACGATACTTATCTACAAACCCAGCCCTACAAAGGATAATAGGGGAAAAATACCAACACAAAAGGGGAAACTACACCCCAGAAGAAACAAGATAGAAACCCCATCTCATCCAACCCAAAAGAAGAGAACCACTCAAATACAAAAATAATAATAATAATAATAATAATAATAATAATGCCCAAAATGTCAGTAAGTAATAACTACTATTCCTTAATATCTCTTAATATCAATGGACTCAATTCCCCAATAAAAAGACACAGACTAACAGACTGGATACGGAAACAGGACCCTACATTTTGCTGCATACAGGAAACACATCTCAGTGTCAAAGACAAACACCACCTTAGAGTAAAAGGCTGGAAGACAGTCTTACAAGCAAATGGTCCCAGGAAACAAGCCGGAGTAGCCATTCTAATATCAGATAAAATTGACTTTCAACCTAAAGTCATCAAAAGAGACTCAGAAAGTCACTTCTTGCTTGTCAAAGGGAAAATCCACCAAGAAGAATTCTCAATACTGAACATCTATGCGCCAAATGTAAGGGCACCAACATTCGTAAAAGAAACTTTACTAAAGCTTAAAGTACATATCGCACCTAACACAATAATTGTAGGTGACTTCAACACTCCACTATCCTCAATGGACCAATCAGGAAAACAGAAACTAAACAGGGACACAGTGAAACTAACTGAAGCTTTGGACCAATTGGATTTAGCAGATATATATAGAACATTCCATCCTAAAGCAAAAGAGTATACCCTTTTCTCAGCACCACACGGTACCTTTTCAAAAATTGATCATATAATTGGTCACAAGACAGACCTCAACAAATACAAGAAGACCAAACTAATCCCATGTCTCCTATCAGATCACTATGGAGTAAAAGTGGTCTTCAATAGCAAGAAGAACAACAGAAAGCCCACATACACATGGAAACTGAGCAATACTCTATTCAATGACACCTTGGTCAAGGAAGAAATAAAGAAAGAAATCAAAGACTTTTTAGACTTCAATGAAAATGAAGGTACGACCTACCCAAATCTTTGGGACACAATGAAAGCAGTGCTAAGAGGAAAACTCATAGCCCTGAGTGCCTCCAAAAAGAAACTGGAGAGAGCATACACTAGCAAATTAACAGCACACCTGAAGGCCCTGGAACAAAAAGAAGCTAACTCACCCAGGAGGAGTAGGAGAGAGGAAATCATCAAATTAAGGGCTGAAATCAATCAAGAAGAAACAAAGAGAACCATACAAAGAATCAACAAAACCAAGAGCTGGTTCTTCGAGAAAATCAACAAGATAGATAAACCCTTAGCTAGACTAACCAAAAGGCACAGAGACAGTATCCAAATTAACAAAATTAGAAATGAAAAGGGGGATATAACAACAGAAATGGAGGAAATTCAAAAGATCATCAGATCCTACTACAAAAGCCTATACTCAAAACAACTGGAGAATCTGGAGGAAATGGACAACTTCCTAGACAGATACCAAATACCAAAATTAAATCAGCATCAAGTAGATCAGCTAAACAGTCCCATAACCCCCAAAGAAATAGAAGGGGTTATAGAAAGCCTCCCAACCAAAAAAAGTACGGGACCAGATGGTTTTAGTGCAGAATTCTACCAGACCTTCAAAGAAGACTTAACACCAATACTCTTCAAACTATTCCACAAAATAGAGACAGAAGGGACACTGCCCAACTCGTTCTTCGAAACCACAATTACGCTGATACCTAAACCACAAAAAGATCCAACAAAGAAAGAGAACTACAGGCCAATTTCTCTTATGAATATTGACGCAAAAATACTAAATAAAATTCTTGCCAACCGAATACAAGAGCATATTAAAACGATCATTCACCATGATCAAGTAGGCTTCATTCCAGGGATGCAGGGATGGTTCAATATACGGAAATCCATCAATGTAATCCACTACATAAACAAACTAAAAGAAAAAAACCACATGCTCATCTCATTAGATGCTGAAAAAGCATTTGACAAAATTCAGCATCCTTTCATGCTAAAAGTCTTGGAAAGAGCAGGAATTCAAGGCCCATACCTAAACATAGTAAAAGCAATCTACAGCAAACCAGTAGCCAACATCAAAATAAATGGAGAGAAACTTGAAGCAATCCCACTAAAATCAGGGACTAGACAAGGCTGCCCTCTCTCTCCATATCTTTTCAATATAGTACTTGAAGTTCTAGCGAGAGCAATTAGACAACATAAGGAAGTCAAAGGGATACAAATTGGAAAGGAAGAAGTCAAACTATCACTATTTGCAGACGATAGGATAGTCTACTTAAGCGATCCAAAAAACTCCACCAGAGAACTTCTACAGCTGATAAACAACTTCAGCAAAGTGGCTGGTTATAAAATTAACTCAAGCAAATCAGTAGCCTTCTTGTACTCAAAGGACAAGCAGGCTGAGAAAGAAGTTAGGGAAATAACACCCTTCACAATAGCCACAAACAACATAAAGTACATTGGCGTAACTCTAACCAAACAAGTGAAAGATCTGTATGACAGGAACTTCAAGTCCTTGAAGAAAGAAATCGAAGAAGACCTCAGAAGATGGAAAAATATTTCTTGTTCCTGGATTGGCAGGATCAATATAGTAAAAATGGCCATCTTACCAAAAGCAATCTACAGATTCAATGCAATCCCCATCAAAATCCCAAATCAATTCTTCATAGATCTAGAAAGAGCAATTCTCAAATTCATCTGGAGCAACAAAAAACCCAGGATAGCTAAAACTATTCTCAACAATAAAAGGACTTCTGGGGGAATCAATATCCCTGACCTCAAGCAGTACTACAGAGCAATTGTGTTAAAAACTGCATGGTATTGGTACAGCAACAGGCAGGTAGATCAACGGAATAGGATTGAAGACCCAGAAATAAACCCACAGACTTATGGTCACTTGATCTTTGATAAAGGAGCCACAACCATCCCGTGGAAAAAAGATAGCCTTTTCAACAAATGGTGCTGGTTCAACTGGTGGTCAACATGCAGAAGAATGCGAATTGACCCACTCTTATCTCCTTGTACTAAGATCAACTCCAAGTGGATCAAGGACCTCCACATAAAACCAGACACACTGAAACTATTAGAAAAGAAACTTGGGAAGACCCTGGAGGACATAGGCACAGGGGGAAAGCTCTTGAACAGAACACCAATAGCTTATGCTCTAAGATCAAGAATTGACAAATGGGACCTCATAATATTACAAAGTTTCTGTAAGGCAAAGGACACTGTCAGAAGGACAAAACGGCAACCAACAAAGTGGGAAATGATCTTCACCAATCCCACATCCGACAGAGGGCTAGTATCCAATATATACAAAGAACTCAAGAAGTTAGACCCCAAAGAACCAAATAACCCTATCAAAAAATGGGGTACAGAGCTAAACAAAGAATTTTCACCAGAAGAAATGAGGATGGCTGAGAAACACCTTAAGAGATGTTCAACATCATTAGCCATCAGGGAAATGCAAATCAAAACAACCCTGAGATTCCACCTCACACCAGTCAGAATGGCTAAGATTAAAAACTCAAGAGACAACAAGTGCTGGCGAGGATGTGGAGAAAGAGGAACACTCCTCCACTGTTGGTGGGATTGCAAAATGGTAAAACCGCTCTGGAAATCAGTGTGGCGGTTCCTCAGAAAATTGGGCATGTCACTTCCAGAAGACCCTGGCATACCACTCCTGGGCATATACCCAGAGGATTCCTCTGCATACAATAAAGACACATGCTCCACTATGTTTATATAAGCCTTGTTTCTAATAGCCAGAAATTGGAAGGAGCCCAGATATCCCTCAAAAGAGGAATGGATACAGAAAATGTGGTATATTTATACAATGGAGTACTACTCAGCAATTAAAAATAATGAACTCATGCAATTTGTAGGTAAATGGTTAGATGTGGAAAATATCATGCTAAGTGAGCTAACCCAATCACAAAAGAATACACATGAAATGCAATCACTGGTAAGTGGATATTAATGAGCCCAGAAGCCGTAAATACTCAAGACACAATTAGCAAGTTAAATGACTCCCAAGAAGAAGAATGGAGAGGTCCCTGGGCCTGTAAAGATTGGATCCAGTATTGTAGACTCAGAACAGAGAAATCATAGGGGGGGGGTGGAGAATGAGTGTGGAATAGCAGGGGGGAGAGGAATTATGGGACATATGGTGGAAGGGTAATAGGGAAAGGGGAAAAACTTTGGAATGTAAACATAGAATATAGAAAATAAAAAAAAATTAAAAAAAAGAAATGAAAAGGGGGATATAACAACAGAAACGGAGGAAATTCAACGATCATCAGATCCCACTACAAAGGCCTATACTCAAAACAACTGGAGAATCTGGAGGAAATGGACAACTTCCTAGACAGATACCAAATACCAAAATTAAGTCACCATCAAGTAGATCAGCTAAACAGTCCTATAACCCCTAAAGAAGTAGAAGGGGTTATAGAAAGCCTCCCAACCAAAAAAAGTACGGGACCAGATGATTTTAGTGCAGAATTCTACCAGACCTTCAAAGAAGACTTAACACCAATACTCTTCAAACTATTCCACAAAATAGAGACAGAAGGGACACTGCCCAACTCGTTCTTCGAAACCACAATTATGCTGATACCTAAACCACAAAAAGATCCAACAAAGAAAGAGAACTACAGGCCAATTTCTCTTATGAATATTGATGCAAAAATACTAAATAAAATTCTTGCCAACCAAATCCAAGAGCATATCAAAACAATCATTCACCATGATCAAGTAGGCTTCATTCCAGGGATGCAGGGATGGTTCAATATATGGAAATCCATCAATGTAATCCACTACATAAACAAACTAAATGAAAAAAACCACATGCTCATCTCATTAGATGCTGAAAAAGCATTTGACAAAATTCAGCATCCTTTCATGCTAAAAGTCTTGGAAAGAGCAGGAATTCAAGGCCCATACCTAAACATAGTAAAAGCAATCTACAGCAAACCAGTAGCCAACATCAAAATAAATGGAGAGAAACTTGAAGCAATCCCACTAAAATCAGGGACTAGACAAGGCTGCCCTCTCTCTCCATATCTTTTCAATATAGTACTTGAAGTTCTAGCGAGAGCAATTAGACAACATAAGGAAGTCAAAGGGATACAAATTGGAAAGGAAGAAGTCAAACTATCACTATTTGCAGACGATAGGATAGTCTACTTAAGCGATCCAAAAAACTCCACCAGAGAACTTCTACAGCTGATAAACAACTTCAGCAAAGTGGCTGGTTATAAAATTAACTCAAGCAAATCAGTAGCCTTCTTGTACTCAAAGGACAAGCAGGCTGAGAAAGAAGTTAGGAAAATAAAACCCTTCACAATAGCCACAAACAGCATAAAGTACCTTGGCTTAACTCTAACCAAACAAGCGAAAGATCTGTATGACAGGATCTTCAAGTCCTTGAAGAAAGAAATCGAAGAAGACCTCAGAAGATGGAAAAATATTTCTTGCTCCTGGATTGGCAGGATCAACATAGTAAAAATGGCCATCTTGCCAAAAGCAATCTACAGTTTCAATGCAATCCCCATCAAAATCCCAAATCAATTCTTCATAGATCTAGAAAGAGCAATTCTCAAATTCATCTGGAGCAACAAAAAACCCAGGATAGCTAAAACTATTCTCAACAATAAAAGGACTTCTGGGGGAATCAATATCCCTGACCTCAAGCAGTACTACAGAGCAATTGTGTTAAAAACTGCATGGTATTGGTACAGCAACAGGCAGGTAGATCAATGAATAGGATTGAAGACCCAGAAATGAACCCACAGACTTATGGTCACTTGATCTTTGATAAAGGAGGCACAACCATCCAGTGGAAAAAAGATAGCCTTTTCAACAAATGGTGCTGGTTCAACTGGAGGTCAACATGCAGAAGAATTCGAATTGACCCACTCTTATCTCCTTGTACTAAGATCAACTCCAAGTGGATCAAGGACCTCCACATAAAACCAGACACACTGAAAGTATTAGAAAAGAAACTTGGGAAGAACCTGGAGGACATGGGCACAGGGGGAAAGTTCCTGAAGAGAACACCAATAGCTTATGCTCTAAGATCAAGAATTGACAAATGGGACCTCATAAAATTACAAAGTTTCTGTAAGGCAAAGGACACTGTCAGAAGGACAAAACGGCAACCAACAAAGTGGGAAATGATCTTCACCAACCCCACATCCAACAGAGGGCTAATATCCAATATATACAAAGAACTCAAGAAGTTAGACCCCAAAGAACCAAATAACCCTATCAAAAAATGGGGTACAGAGCTAAACAAAGAATTTTCACCAGAAGAAATGAGGATGGCCGAGAAATACCTTAAGAGATGTTCAACATCATTAGTCATCAGGGAAATGCAAATCAAAACAACCCTGAGATTCCACCTCACACCAGTCAGAATGGCTAAGATTAAAAACTCAAGAGACAACAGGTGCTGGCGAGGATGTGGAGAAAGAGGAACACTCCTCCACTGTTGGTGGGATTGCAAAATGGTTAAACCGCTCTGGAAATCAGTGTGGCGGTTCCTCAGAAAATTGGGCATGTCTCCTCCAGAGGACCCTGGCATACCACTCCTGGGCATATACCCAGAGGATTCCTCTGCATACAATAAAGACACATGCTCCACTATGTTCATATAAGCCTTGTTTATAATAGCCAGAAATTGGAAGGAGCCCAGATATCCCTCAAAAGAGGAATGGATACAGAAAATGTGGTATATTTATACAATGGAATACTACTCAGCAATTAAAAATAATGAACTCATGCAATTTGTAGGTAAATGGTTAGATGTGGAAAATATCATCCTAAGTGAGCTAACCCAATCACAAAGAATACACATGAAATGCAATCCCTGATAAGTGGATATTAATGAGCCCAGAAGTCCTAAATACTCAAGGCACAATTAGCAAGTCAAATGACTCCCAAGAAGAAGAAAGGAGAGGACCCTGGGCCTGTGAAGATTGGATCCATTATGTAGACCCAGAACAGAGAAATCGTGTGTGTGGGGGGAATGAGTGTGGAATAGCAGAGGGGGAGGAATTATGGGACATATGGTTGGGGGTAACTGGGAAAGGGGAAAGCCTTTGAAATGTAAACATAGAATATAGAAAAAAAGACTGGGTATGGTGGTACATGCCTTTAATCTCAGCACTTGGGAGGCAGACCAAGGCCATCATGATCTACAATATTTCAGGACAGCCAGGGCTACACAGAGAAACCCTGTCTCAGACCCTTCCCCTACCCCTATAAAAAAAAAATAGAAACAAAAAGAAAAGAAAAAAGAAATGCACATTAAAGCTTCCCCTACCCCTATCAAAAAAAATAGAAACAAAAAGAAAAATAAAGAAATGCACATTAAAGCTGGACTAAGAAATTTCTCATCTATCAGGCTGGCAAGAATCCAAGTCTGAATAAATGCTATGTCGATGGCCTGTGGAGAAGCTGGTGCTCTCACGCACTGCTGATGGGAAGGCAGAGCGATGCAGGGCCTACCGGGGAAATTTGGGAACGTTAAGAAAATTACATATGTATTTGTTTACCTTTTGGCCCAACATTTGGATAACTACTAGGAAAAAACATACAAAGTGACTGTATAAGATTATCCATAGGAGTGTCATTAGTGGTCACAAAAATGAAAAAAAAAAATTGGAAAACAAACCAAATGTGCGTCTGATGGAGGACCAGTAAAATGAACTATGATGCGTCTTTCAGGACGACCCAGTGTAATATAAAAAGGAAATAGGAAGCTCTATACACTGTAGTGATGAAACCTTCAGGACAAGCAGGGAAAGAAGTCCCAGTATCCACTGTGCAACCTCTGGGGTAATGAAGATGGAAGGATACAAGTAAATGTATCTGTTTATACTAACAACAACGAAAGGATGGAAAACAAATCAGAAATGGATAAAATGTAGTTCCTAAAACCTTGGGGAATTTGTGAGTAGAAATAAATGTTTTGGTTTTATATATATATATATATATATATATATATATATATATATATATACCTTGTTTTCATCCTAGAACCATGAGATTTACTTCTTCAACAAATTAAATCAAGATTTTTTTTTTAAAAAAAAAAAGCAGGGTTTGGGGGTGCTGGTGAGAGGACTTAGCCTGGCGGGTCTGAGTTCAGTATCTGACCCACATATGGAGAGACTACCAGCTCCCTCAAGGTATGCTCTGACCCTCCACCAGGGCTCCATGGTGTCCCCTACTCCATGCACACAGAATCCATAAAAACGTAATAGATTATTATTAAAAAGAAGAGAAATAAATTCTGAAAAATGCAGTCCCAAGCTATTTAGCAACAAGCTTACAGTCTGTTTCCAGGGACATCGGTGCTACACAAGCATCAGAGTGAGCTTACAGAAACCAGGCTGGGCAGGTCAGCCCGTCCACATGGCCTCATCGGGCAGTCGGTGAACACGAAACACCGGAGGCTGATGCCAGTACAACACATGGCTTGTTTTATGATAAACTGCAGTTTTCATAAGTGCAAGGAAACACTATCAAATGACAGTATATTAACTACACAAGCCAGTAACATGCTCAGCACTATCATCGCGAGTTGTATCCCGTGCTTTATGATAGACTTTTATAGGACTGGCAGCATAGTGTATTCTTAAGAGCACCCACCTCCACAGATATCAATAGTGTGTCATGCTAAAATTATACAACAGCCCCAACCTCAGTAGCAATAGGAGATTTTCAGCCTACTTAGGAGTTGATGGGACCACTGTTGTACATTCAGTCGTTGATGGGGCCACATTATATGCCACAGAGTTATAAATCCAATGCAAATCAGTGTAGTGACATAAAACATTTTGCTTTCTCTCTGGGATTAACACATATAAGAATGGCATTTTGACAATACTTCCTCCAGTGAAATTTCTTTCAGAATAAGTAGAACTTGGGGCTGGAGATATGGCTCTGAGATCGGCTAAGCATACATACTGCTCCATCAGAGGACCAGAATTCAGTCCCCAGCACCCATGTTGGGCAGTTTACAGCCACTTGTAACTATAGCTCCAGGGGATCTGACACCCTCTTCTGGCTTCCTGCAAACATATTGGCATCTGTAATCATTTACACACACACACACACACACACACACACACACACACACACACACACCTTTTTTTAATCTAAAAATAGAAGAAATAGAACTGAGGAATGCCAACTTTACACAGTAATCTTATTATAAATAATATTACTAATGGGCAATGATGGAGCATGCCTTTCCTCCCAGCACTCAGGAGGCAGAGACAAGTGGATCTCTGAGTTGGAGGCCAGCCTGATCTACAAAGTGAGTTCCAGGACAGCCAAGACTACACAGAGAAACTCTGGCTTGAGAAACCAAAATCAAAACCAAAACCAAAGCAAAATAAAGAAATAATATTATTTTGCAAGTATTTTTTACATTTTCCTGCATAAAACAAATGATTATATTAATGACATTAAAAAAATTATATTTCAGTGTAAAAGATTAAAGGGTTAAAGGGTTCCTAATTTGTTTTTGAAATTAGAATATAATCACATTGCTTCTCTTCCTTCCATTTCTTCCTGCCCTTCCCGTGCACCCTCTCCCTTGTTCTCTCTCAAATTTATGGCCTGTTTTTAATTGTTGCTGTTAGGTATGCATGTGTGTGGGTGTGTTGTGTGTGTTCATAAATATATAAATACAACCTGTTCAGTCCAAATAATGTAATTTGTATGTATATGATTTCAAAGCTGACAACTTGGTACTGAATAATATTGTCAGCTCTACCCACACTCCCTACAAGGATGAAACCACTTGCTCTAGGGATAGAGTAAGCTTAGAGAGAGTGCAGGTAGCCCAAGGATAGCCACAGCCCCAGGCCCACATCCTAGCTGAGGAGAAACTCCCAGTTTCCAAAGGGCTAAATCCAGTGAGGGAATGTGTTGGGAAGAAGGGAAGAGAGCAAGGAGATGTGAATACAAAAATCCATTTTCATAAAACAAACGCTGAAGGACACAGAGAGTTATTCCCCATTACCGTATCAGTGAGTGAATTTATAGCATTCTCACAAAGCTGGATCATGTAGAAAACTACTTATAGATCTCTATCATAGATTAGACTTAACAAAAAAGTACAGAATATTCCACCCAGCAGCAGAACAATATACATTCTTGTCATCAGCATAGGGATTTTTTTCCAAAATAAACAATATTTTAGGCTTATGCAAGTCTTAACAAATATAGAAAAATAGAAATAATTTCTTACCTACTTATAATAGAAAGAAACTCAAAAGTCAACAAGGAGAAAAAAATTACAGAACTACTGAAATTAGAAACAGAGAAAAACTAAAAGATTATTAAAACTATAAGAATATTGAATAATGCACAGTGGAACAGTGGACCATTGCAAAAAAAATCAAGAAAAATTTTCATGACAGTGGAACAGTAGACCATTGCAAAAAATCAAGAAAACAATTTCATGACGTTTATTTGGAGGAGGGGATGCGGGGTGTGTGTGGTGGGGGAGACATGTGTACCATGGCGCAGGCACAGCAGTCAAATTTCAACTCTCTGAGTCGGTTCTCTCCTTCCACCATGGAGATCTCTGGGATTGAACCTAGATCACTAGGCTCGGTGCTAGGGCATGTGTCCCCACACATATATCAGACATACACACCATCAGTAAGTAAATAATTTGTAAAGAGACGAAGCCACTTTATAAAGAATTTAAAACACAGTAGCAGCATACTCAACTATGACCTGGGAACAAAGTTCTGGGCTCAGATGAGGTTCATCATTTGAACTGCTTTTTAGGTTTTTATTTATTAGTATGTGTGTGTGTGTGTGTGTGTGTGTGTGTGTGTGTGTGTGTGTAGACAGACAGACAGACAGACAGACAGAGATATTGGACATGGGAACCAGAAGAACCAAAAGAACCAAAGGTAAAAGCCAGGGGTCAAGGGTCAGGCTCACCTGTAATCTAATCCAGCCCCCACAAGGGAGGAGGAAGCGGGAGAGTCGCTGTGAGTTCGAGGCTGGTCTGGTCTACTAAGACCAGAAAGCAGGTGTTATCCCTGGTTTTAGATTTCCCAGATACCAAAAGTGAAAGCAACAATGTGTGTTTACAGGGCGGGGAAGATGGCTCAGTGGTTCAGGGCAGGTACTGCTCTGGCAGGAAAACTGGGGTTTGATTACCAGGTGGCTACAACCGCCTTTTCCAGGGATCCAGTCTCCCCGTCCAGCTTCCATGGTCACTGCATTTACATACAAATGCCCACCCCACTCTCCAAATACACACACACATATAAATACAAATGAAAATGTATCTTTTCTAAAATTGTGTTTTAGGTCACTCAGTTTAAAGCATTTTGTTACAGCATCTCTCTCTCTCTCTCTCTCTCTCTCTCTCTCTCTCTCTCTCTCTCTGTGTGTCTCTCTCAGTCTATCTCTGTGTATCTCTGTCTCTCTACATCTTTCTCTGTCTCTCTAAGTGTCTCTGTCTCTGTCTCTCTGTCTCTGTGAGGCTGTCTCTCTCTCTCAGTCAACCTGTCTCCATGTCTCTATGTTTCTGTCTGCCTGTCTGTCTGTCTGTTTCTCTCTCTCTCTCTCTCTCTCTCTCTGTGTGTGTGTGTGTGTGTGTGTGTGTGTGTGTGTGTATGTGTGTGTGTGTGAGTGTGCGCGCTGTCCTTTCTCCAGCTGCTTCTCTCTGGAGAACCTGGCTAACACAGAAGTCGTTTTTTTAAACAGTCGGCATGCTTGAGCACATAGCCAGGCTGTAGGTGGCAAACAGCTGCCATTTGCATCAGGGACACGCCCGGTGGCACACCCGGTGGCACACACTGCCGTGCCAACAAAGCCAAAGGCGGGACGATCTTTCAGAGAAGACTGTCCACCAGGAATTGGAGGACTGAGGAGGAGGCTGGTGGAAGAATGGGTTATAAATAGTCATGAGAAACATGGCAGACATGTTCTCTGTCCTGACTGGCAATGCTTATGTGGGTACAGACTTAGAGAAAGGTGCAGAAGTTCATCCCCTAAGCTATTGACATTTATTGTATGTAGGCGATACTTAAAGCCCTTCTTAAAATACTACTCTTCAATTATCCATGCCACGTCTAACCAGTGACTAAAGCTCATGGTGAACTACACCTGTCTACTGAAACGACCATCTTCTCTGAAAAATCCTTCCCCCCTCGGTTTTGCAGACACAACGTCCCCACCTGCCATGACCCCCGCTGCAGTGGCTGAAGTGACCTCAGAGCTTCCCTCTGGCCTGTTCCCTCGACTGCATGTGTGACATTGTGCAACTCACATTTGTCATCTGAAACAAGATGCTTTCGGCGCAGTTGCTATAACGATGAAACGAGCGAAACATTTAAAACAAGGACCAGCAAGATGGCTCAGTGGGTAGAGAGGCTTGCTGCCAAGCCTTACAACCTGTGTTTGATATCTGAGAACCACTTGGTGGAAGGAAAGAACCAACTCCCACAAGTTGTTCTCTGACCTCAACACATGCACTGCCTCATACACACACACACACACACACACACACACACACACACACACACCATACTAAAATGTAATACATTTATAATTAAATATAAAATAAAACCAGGTCTCACAGTCCTGGCATTACTTACATTTGGGGATTAAACATTTTTTATTTAAGAACTATCCTTTGGCTGGGCAATAGTGGCGCACACCTTTAATCCCAGCACTTGGTAGGCAGAGGCAGGTGGATTTCTGAGTTCGAGGCCAGCCTGGCCTACAGAGTGAGTTCCAGGACAGCCAGGGCTACACAGAGAAACCCTATCTCGAAAACAAAAAAACAAACAAACAAACAAAAACAGAACTATCCTTTGCACTTTTGAACCTTTGACAGACACGTGGCCCATAACCAAAACTGTCTCCAGGCATGCCTAGTTATTCCCTAGAGGGCAAAATAATAGGGAACAATGGCTACATTTGTTAACTTACGGGCCTGTGGTTCGGAGACCTTTTCTCCCCTGCAGTCATCAGTGGCCACTGGACCCCACCCCACCCCCCACGACAGCCATGTAAACAAGCCACTTCCTTTCCTACAGAACACCACAGGTCTGGCCAGACTTGCTGTTGGGCTCAGGTCAGCCTCTCTCGGTGCCACTGCACCCAGTACTTCCTGTCCCACTGTCACCTGGTCCTCAGGCCTCAAACGAACAGGCCATCTTCACATCAGTATGGTCTCCCACACGTCCCCCAGAGTCACCATGTAAGCATTATTGGCTCTCTCTGTGTTCTGGTTTGGAGATGGCCTCTGGTGCTGTGCCCCACTCAAAGCCTTTGTCACTATTCCTGGGACCCAACAGTCAATTCCTTTGGGATCATGTTCAGCGGTTAAAGAACTTGGAGAAGCCTGGGCTGACTGTAACACTTCAAGGTAAGGATTAGAATGGATTTCCTCATTGACAGACCCATTCTCCACAAAAAGAAAATATTTAGTTTTGCTCAACAAAAATGGGAATTTAAAAATAAAAAGATGTCAGGCAGTGGTGGCGCACGCCTTTAATCCCAGCACTTGGGAGGCAGAGGCAGGTGGATTTCTGAGTTCAAGGCCAGCCTGGTGTACAGAGTGAGTTCCAGGACAGCCAGAGCTACACAGAGAAACCCTGTCTCGAAAAACCAAAAGTAAATAAATAAATAAAAATTAAAAAAATAAATAAAAAGATGAATGGACTGGATTTAGTTGAAAAATAATATGCTTAGAAGCTTGGTAGAAACTAGGAGGGTTTTTTAATCCTGGATTTTTTCTTTTCTTTTCTTTTCTTTCTTTCTTTCTTTCTTTCTTTCTTTCTTTCTTTCTTTCTTTCTTTCTTCTTTTACACAATATGAAAATCCTAGCAGCCTATATATCCACTGAAGGTCTGACCTTGACAAAGGTCAATGTAACCTTCTCATTTATAGACAAATGTTTACCCTGAAGTCTTTTGATAAGGCTTTGTGACATGTATAGAAGATGCCTGAGAGGCTGGAGAGATGGCTCAGTGGTTAAGAGCACTGACTGTTCTCCAGAAGTCCTGAGTTCAACTCCCAGCAACCACATGGCTTACAACCATCTGTAATGGGATCCTATGCCCTCTTCTGGGATGTCTGAAGACAGCTACAGTGTGCTCATATACAATAAATAAATAAATAAATAAATAAATAAATAATAAATAAATAAATAAATAAGTCACTTGAGATCAAATTCACACAAGGAGTCAGAGGTTCTGTTTCCTTGATCTGTATGAACTTGGGGTCACCACTGCATCTTAAGAAAGACTGGGACTGGAGAGGTGGCTGGTGGTTAAGAGCACTGGCTGTTGTTCTAAAAGACCTGGCTTCTAGTCTAAGCACCTACATCAAGGGGATCTGACTCCTTCCCATCTGGCCTCCTCTGATACCAGGAACATGTGTGGTGCATAGACATACACAAGCAGAACACCCACACACAAAAACCAAAATAATTTAAATAAATTAAAAATAAAAAAAAAAGAAAGACTCTATTCCAGAGTCACCTAGGATTCCAAAGCTGTCTGGCCAGATGGGATGTCCAGTGACTTACAGAACCAGCCAAGGCTGGAGCTCAGACACTGCAAGCCTCCAGGGTAATTCTACAAGCCACATCCAGCATCTTGGCAAGATCGTCTTTGCCTTGTAATAAAAGAAGATTCTGGGCTGGAGAGATGGCTCAGTGGTTAAGAGCACCAACTGCTCTTCTGAAGGTCCTGAGTTCAAATCCCAGCATCCACATGGTGGCTCACAACCATCCGTAATGAGATCTGACGCCCTCTTCTGGTGTGTCTGAAGACAGCAACAGTGTACTTAGATATAATAAATAAATAAATCTTTAAAAAAAAAAAAAGAAGAGTCTTCATGGAAGGAGAAAAGCAAGAGACATCTGCTCTTGACAGTGAGACAGACAGGTGGGAGGTGACAAGACAATAAACAAAAACAAAAACAAAAACAACAACAACAACAACAAAACGCAAACGCCAGGGGCTGCAGAGTTGCTCAGCAGGGAAGGCCCTTGCTGCTTTCCAGAGGACCCAATTTGAGTCCCAGTCCCTGTCAGGGCCACGCAGGTCACAACACCTCAGGGGCATGGTCACACAGAGGCACACACTCACACAGTCACCTACACAGGACTGACGATCTCCAACGTTTAAAGGAAAAGGCTAAGTCACAGTGAAATGGGTGCCGCACTGGGGGGTGTTTGCAAGAAGGGATGATGGAATCCTAAATATATCAATAGGTTTTTATATGCTTTAAAAAGATGCACTGTTTCTATAACAGAAAATAAATAAAGACAAAACATTCGTGAAGAATGACAGTTATACACAGGAAGTGTACAAAAAAGTCAAACCTCGTTTATAAGTGAAGAAATGGATATAACTGAAAAAAAACTGGATCTCCTCTTAAATTGCCAAAAATTATTTTTGAGTATTTCCTAGTATTGTTCACGGAGGAGCAAGGAAATGTACTCATTTGTGCAACACTAGCAGTAGTCAAAATTAACACCAAATCACAGATATAAACACCAAGCCACAGGGTGATTATAGTACCAGGGAGCCGTGGGCTTTCAAAGAGAGACACTAAAATCAAGACTATAATAGGAAAAGGGAGGAACAGAATAGAGTTTCAAATTGCAGTTTCAAAATTATTTTCACTGTGGGGTTTTCAATAAAGGTACTTTTTATTCATCTGAGTACATTTTTTGTTGTTTCAAGCTACAAGTAACAAATTTATTCAATAACTGTGATAAAAAAATAACCTGCATAAAGTCTAATGTAGCTCTACTATGAGAAAAAGAGAAAAAGCCTATATACATGAACACCAAAATACAATCTACTAAATAACACTCATCTTAAGGGGAATTTTTAAGAGTTCAAACAAATAAAACACTACTGGAAGAATGTTTAGATTTGCATGGTCACAAATATATATATATATATATATATATATATATATATGTGTGTGTGTGTGTGTGTGTGTGTGTGTATACACATATATATATACATATATATGATATGTTTGTATGCGTGATGTGTATGTGTGTGGTTTATGCACATACATGTATGCAGGTGCACACACCCATGCACCCAAGTGCACAGGTCAAAGAAGGATGCTGCTGTCTTACATCCTGCTCTACCACTCTCTGCCTTATTCCTAGAAGTCAAAGCCTCTCACTGAACCTAGCTAGAGCAAGGCTGTCGGTAAGCAAGTCCCAATGAACATGTCCCTGCCCCAAAGAGTGCTGGACTTGCAGTGTTTGCACCCACGCCTACCTTTTTTATGTAGGTGCTGGGGATTCGAACTCAGGTCATCTTGTTTGTGCAGCTAGTTCTCTTACCCACTGAGCTACCTGCACTTCACTGTCACAAGTATATTTTAAGTGAAATATTTTGACATTAATTGTAAAAAGCATAATCCAGGCACGGTAGTATATAAATTTAATCCCAGCACTCAGGAGGCTGAGGCGGGTGCATCTCTGTGAGTTTGAACGCAGGCTGGTCTACATAAGTTCTGGGTCAGCCAGGGTTAGTGAGACAGTCTCAAAGCGCTTGCTGCTCTTACAGAAGACCTGAGTTTGATTCTTAGTAACATCAGGTGGCTCACAACTACCTGTAACTCAAGCTCTAGGGGATCTGGCGCCCTCTTCTGGCCACTGTATGCACCTGCACTCACACGACCCAAACACACAAACAACACATACATAAAAATAAAATGTCAAAAAAAATCATGAGGGCTGGAGAGATGGCTCAGCAGTTAACAGCATTAACTGTTCTTCCAAAGGTCCTGGGTTCAAGTTCCAGAAACCACATGGTGGCTCACAACCATCCTTAATGAGATCTGATGCCCTCTTCTGGTGTGTCTAAAGACAGCTACAAGTGTACTTACATATAATAATAAATAAATCTTTAAAAAGCAATCATGAGGAACTACAGAGATGGCTCAGTGGTACAGCACTGGCTGATCTTTTGGAGGACTCAGGTCTGAATTCAGCATCTATATGGTATCTTCCGACTGTCTGGAACCCCTTCTGGTTCCTGGGGATCCTGACACCCCCTCCTGACCAGCTCAGGCACCAGGCACACACATCCCACGCAGATAAACTGATACAGGCAAACTACCCCATGCGTAAACTATTTTATTTTAAAAAATTATAATGTACACATCTTTGGGGGATGATATTTTATATGTGTAAGTCATGCAATATTAGGGTTTCCATGTTAAAAAAAATACTTGTAGGCGGCAAGAGAGATGGGTCAGTGGTTGAGAGCACAGGCTACTCTTACACACACACACACACACACACACACACACACAAATAAATGAAATTTTTAAAAAACAGAAAGAAAAGAAAACTTACACACACAGGAAGTATCCTCGGGATACCAGTCTGAATATTCACTTTCACATGAATATTTTAAATTTTAAAAGTCAATCCTTTCCTTTACCGAAAACCAAAATTCCCACCTCCTGCATGCCCCCACCTCTGCTGGTGTTTTCACTGTTACCACCTTCCTCCAAAGACTTGTGGAGGACAGCTGCGGAGAACCCTTGTCCACCCTGTCACCACAGGTGTCCAGGCCCCACTTCTGCTTTTTCTGCTAATTAGCTTGAGGCTAGGTGGTAAGCATTTTATAAACTGGGTTAAGTCCATAAACAACACTGCATAAAAGCCAGCTAACAGGGCTGGAAAGATGGCTTAGCATGGTTAAGGGCACTGTCAGCTCTTCCAGAGAGCCCAGGTTCAAACCCCAGCACCCACAAGGCAGCTCATGCGTGTCTGTAACTCCAAGCTCTGCCACCCTTACACAGGCACAACCTCTCCCGCGCTACCATCTCGCCAGCAAGAATGACACGGCACACTCAGGATCCTTCTGCAGCAAAGCTTTAATGCTCTTGAGAGGGAGAGCATAAGCCTGCAGAGCGGAGAACCAAACACCCAGAAGCCCATCCCTTATATAGGCTGCAACCCCCGCCTCGGACATGTCATCCCCTGATTGGCTGCAGCTCATCAGGCCATATGATGCAACGGGAGTGGCTGAGACCAAGGGATGGTAAACTACCCAGCACCTGCTCACTGACTTGTTTACTTCACGGCGCTGGCCGGATGTTTATGCCGGCCAGATGTTTGCGCTGTCGGCTCCCCACAACAACCCATGCAAACAAAACAACAATGCACATAAAATAAATGGAAAACTCTTTATTAAAAGACAGCTTTAAAATGCCGTCACCCACCACTCTCCTGCCACCGCTGCCCCCTCAGCCCTCCCCTTCATACTCTCCTGAAAGAGCCCCCTCCAATCTGAGTTTTTCCCCAATTTCACTCTGTATTAACTTGTAGGAGATTAATAGGGGGGAAATGACTTAATATCAAAACAGGTCTTCAGGGTCTAGAGATAGAGTTCAGTCAGTAAAGTGCCTACCTTGCACGCAGAAGGATGGGAGGGGCTCAGGATGCACATAAGATGTGCTACAGTGTTGAACGCCTGTAATCCCAGGACTGGGAAGACAGAGGCCTGTGGACCTGTGTGGACCGCTGGACAGTCAGCAGTAGCTCCAGGTTCAGTGAGAGACCTTGTTAAAAAAAAATAAGTGGCGAGCAACTAAGGAAGGCATCTGATGTCAACCTCTGGCCTCAACACGCATGTGACATAACCAATGTACATGTGCACACACACACACACACACACACACACACACACACGTGCGCACACACAGTAACTCTGAGGACTCCCAATGTAGACCAGTCAGTATCCTGAACCACACAGCAGGCCCCTGTGTATGTGGCTGGAATAACATGGCACTTAAAGTCGGGATACCCAAGTGCGACACTCTAGAGCTTAAATTGACCATAATGGCCACCACCCCCTTATTCATCATCATGCAGTGGTTTTGTTCCCCTTTATTTGTAAGGACTGGACAGAATCATGGCTATAACAGGCTAGACCCACCCACCCTCTTAGCAAACACTCTTCAGCAGAATCTGGGGTCTCCCTTCCCGCGCTCATCAAGTTCCATCAGCAGACGCCCTGATGGCCTCTGGAATACGTCATGCCCTTTGCTACTTGACACCTCTGTTTTCTGTGCCTCCACCTTCTTCACGGCTCCCTCAGCCCCACACCGGGAGCCATGACCTCGGCAGCGTAGCACGCGCACAATGGCTGCCAGAACTGAAGTAGGTGAGCTCAATGAGGCCGAGGCCGGAGCATGCCACTCCTAGAGCAACCAGCAAAACAAACAAACAAACAAACAAACACCCACAAAACTCCTCAACAGATATAAATTAAACTGTTGAGATAAAGAGTTAAAAACCAAAAACTAACTGAAGCAGTGAGTCCTTAGCCTGGTTTTCTTACTATCTACTAAAGAATACTCCAAAATGTTTACATCTACTGGCCGTCTAGCTAGTTAAGTGGTTCAAGCCATATATTTCCCAAAGCCCAGGGAATTCTTCCACATGAACGAAGAATGATTTACCATCAGCTCATAAGCACCCTATCCTAAGTCTTTCAGTTACTCAGTGTATAAAAAAAAAAAAAGCTATGTTTGTCTAAAAAGCTATTTGCCACAGAAAACATATATTGATGCTCTTCAAACCAACGTGAAATTTAAGATTTAATCAAAATCAAACTAATAGTTTTTAAATTTCAGTTAGCCTTTGAGACACCTTTTAGCCACACCCTCCATCTCACCCCCTTAACTGCATCCTTCTCCTTAACCAGCTTCAAAAAGTCAACATCAAAATATCAAAGGCATTATGGCTGAAGGTCATGACTTCAGAATGTCAAGCCTACAGAAACAAGTTTAAACCACTAAGGACTTTGCCTCAGTCCTGGAAAGACTCAACAGATTCAACGGACATGTAGAAGACATGGAGGAAGCAATCTCAGTCTCTTGCTTCCCTCATCATTACCACAGCAACCGCATCTCAACTAGACCTGGATGAAGATGCTTCCCAAATCCTCTCGTGCGGCAGCATACAGAAATAATGGCGGAATACTAAGCGCTGTGAGAAGGTAGTAACATACTGACATGACATGGCGTCGCACTCAACTCCCAGCAGCAGTGGTTACCAGAGAAAGACCTGCACAAGACAATCCCATCCATATTCCATCACAAATTGGGCAGGAGCTCCAAGGACCTGCCCCTAACTGAGGAACTATGGGCAGTGAGGAACGGCTGGGGAGGAGGAGTCATGTTTTGCAGTTCTTTACCCACTGGTATCTTGTCCACGTTACAGGAAATCCCCGTGTACGCTCGCGAAAGCAACCAAATTAAATTCAGTGGGTCACAAAAGAGCAACAAAGATAGGAAAGTAGGGGGACTGTTGAGGGGAGGGGTTCTGTAGGAGCGGGAGCGAAGGTATTAGAGGTGACAAATGACCAAAATATATTCACATATGAGTTAGTCAAGGAAGTAAGGAGTTTTTAAAAAGCATAGCTGGATGTGGTGGCATATAGTTTTAATGCTAGAGCTCAGGAGGAAAAGACAGGCAATCTCTCTGGGTTCCAGGGTCCAACCTAGTCTACAGACTATCCAGAGCTACACAGTTGAGATCCCATCAATAGATAGATAGATAGATAGATAGATAGATAGATAGATAGATAGACAGACAGATATGTAGGTAGGTAGGTAGAGATGATGGTGGTGGTGGTGATGATACAGCATGCAGCTACTTTTCTGCAAGAGGGAT
Source organism: Apodemus agrarius (assembly GCA_964023405.1). Classification (NCBI taxonomy): domain Eukaryota; kingdom Metazoa; phylum Chordata; class Mammalia; order Rodentia; family Muridae; genus Apodemus; species Apodemus agrarius. The sequence goes on from OZ030012.1 coordinate 51,208,555, forward strand.
TTAGACATCCCAGACATAAACACATCCATGAATCCCAAATTCCAACCTGGGAACTGGCATGCACACATTAAATCTATGTGTTTTTTTTAATTGGTTTAAAGTACAATGAACAAAAAGCTCACAACTGGAATTTCCACAAAATTAGACCGGTTCTACTTAAAGCACCTGTCCTTTCTTTCTGAACCTACATCCTCACTCTGTTTTAAAGCAAACGGTGTTTGTAACATCCTTCTTGACAAAGTCGAGGCTGTGTTCTCTAAAGCATACCCAGATGCTGCAGTTGTGCCTCCAGTAGAACCCAAAGCTGCATAAAACAAAGACTGAAGATGAATAGGGCGGGGGAGGGGACAGCGGGCCCAGAGCACAGAAAGGTGCCCGATCTCTGGAAGCTTGCCTTTCTGCCCTTCCTGGGGTGCTCAGCTGTTCTTCCGTGTTCCTTCCGTGTTCTGCTGGTTCCGAGTTATGTACATAAAATGACTGACTATCACATGAACCTATGTCATAGATCTTGAAGAGAGTAGGAGATATCCCGAGTTTAAGAGCTTCGGGGACTCAGGCCTGGAGCTGGAGCTGCACACAGAGTAGCAGTTTGTGTTTGGGGGACACCAGCCAAGCCTGGGCTCTGTGCCCGGAGGGCGGACCCCGAACTCCCTGCAGCCACCACCATCTTCCCAGCTGTTTCCCATCCAGCTGGCGGCAGAGCCAGCCTCAGCCAGCTTCCCAGGTACTCTGACCCAGCCTGCTGAACCAGGTACCCGAGATATCCCGAGTTCAAGACCTGCGAGGACTCAGGCCTGGAGCGGGAGCTGCACACACAATAGCGGTTTGGGGGACACCAGCAAAGCCTAGGCTCAGTGCCCGGAGGGCGGACCCTGCAGTCCAGGCAGCCTCCGCCATCCTCCCAGCTGTTTCCCATCCAGCCGATGGTGGAACCAGCCTCAGCCAGCTTCCCAGCAGCTTTGAACCAGCAGGCGGAACCAGGTAACCGAGATATCCCTAGTTTAAGACCTCTGGGGACTCAGGACACCAGACAGCAAACTCTGAGCAGGAGCAGTGCAGAGCAGCTGCCCAGCAGGCAGAACCAAGTACCTGGGATACCCCAAGTTTAAGACCTCGGGGGACTCAGGCCATCTGTCAGCAATCTGTGAGCAGGAGCCCTGCAGGGCAGTGGTTCAGGTGTCTCAGTCGTGGGGAAATAGCCTTAGGAGCCCACAGGAGGTTCAAGCACCAGCTAGTAACTACAGGACCAACTAACACCAGAGATAACCAGATGGCAAAAGGCAAACGTAAGATCGTTACTAACAGAAATCAAGGCAGTATGGCAGCATCCGAACCCAGTTCCCCGACAGCAATAAATCTTGGATACCCCAGCACACCAGAAAAACAAGACTCAGATCTAAAATCACTGGTCAGGATGCTGATAGAGGAACACTTAGATAAATCTCTTAAAGTAATACATGAGAAAATAGATCAAAAGCTAGAAGCCCTTACAAGGCAAACAAATAAATCTCAGATATCCCAACACACCAGAAAAACAAGACTCAGATCTAAAATCACTGGTAAGGATGCTGATAGAGGATCACTTAGATAAATCTCTTAAAGTAATAGAGGAGAAAATAGATCAAAAGCTAGAAGCCCATACAAGGCAAACACAAAAATCACTTAAAGAAATCCAGGAGAATATAGAGCAAAAAATGAATCCCAATAAGGGGGAAAAACAAAAATCACTTAAAGAAGTACAAGAGAACATGGATCAACAAGTACAAGTCATAAAAGAGGAAACATAAAAATCCCTTAAAGAATTACAGGAAAACACAAACAAGCAATTGAAAGATCTGAGCAAAACCATACAGAATCTAAAAACAGAAGTAGAAACAACTAAGAAATCGCAAAGGGAGACAATGTTGGAGATAGAAATCCTTGGGAAGAAATCAGGAGTCATAGATGCAAATATCAACAATAGAATACAAGAGATAGAAGACAGAATCTCAGATGCTGAAGATACCATAGGAACCATGCATTCAACAATTAAAGAAAATGCAAAATGCAAAAAGTTGGTAACCTAAAACATTCAGGAAATCCAGGACACAATGAGAAGACCAAACCTAAGGATTATAGGGATAGATGAGAATGAAGATCTACAACTTAAAGGGCCAGCAAATATCTTCTACAAAATTATGGAAGAAAACTTCCCCAATCTAAAGAGAGAGATGCCCATGAATACACAAGAAGCCTATAGAACCCCAAATAGACTGGACCAGAACAGAAATACTTCCCGTCACATAATAATCAAAACCCCAAATGTACAAAACAAAGAAAGAATATTAAAGGCAGTAAGAGAAAAAGGACAAGTAACATATAAAGAAAGACCTATCAGAATCACACCAGACTTCTCTCCAGAAACCATGAAAGCTAGAAGATCCTGGGCAGACCTCATGCAGACCCTAAGAGAACACAAACTTCAGCCAAGACTACTATAACCAGCAAAACTCTTAATCAACATAGATGGAGAAATCAAAATATTCCATGACAGGACCAAATTTACACAATATCTTTCCACTAATCCAGCTCTACAAAGGATAATAGGAGGAAAACTCCAATACAAGGATGGGAACTGCACCCAAGAAAAAGCAAGACAGTAAACTTCTTCCATCAAACTCAAAGGAAGATAACTACTCAAAAACAAAAATAACATCAAAAATGTCAGGAAGTAATAATCTCTATTCCTTAATATCTCTTAACATCAATGGACTCAATTCCCCCATAAAAAGACATAGACTAACAGACTGGATACGGAAACAGGACCCTACATTTTGCTGCTTACAGGAAACACACCTCAGAGTCAAAGACAAACACTACCTTAGAGTAAAAGGATGAAAGACAATTTTGGAATCAAATGGTCACAGGAAGCAAGCTGGAATAGCCATTTTAATATCAGATAAAATTGACTTTCAACCCAAAGTCATCAAAAGAGACACAGAAGGTCACTTCTTGCTAGTCAAAGGAAGAATCCACCAAGAAGAACTCACAATTCTAAACATCTATGCTCCAAATGTAAGGGCACCCTCATTTGTAAAAGAAACTTTACTAAAGCTCAAAGCACACATTGCACCTAACACAATGATTGTGGGGGACCTCAATACTCCACTATCCACAGTGGACCAACCAGGAAAACAGAAACTAAACTGGGACACGGAGAAACTCATCGAAACTTTGGAGCAATTGGATTTAACAGATATATATAGAACATTTCACCCTAAAGCAAAAGACTATACCTTTTTCTCAGCCCCTCATGGCACCTTCTCCAAAATCGACCATATAATTGGACACAAGACAGACCTCTACAAATATAAAAAGATCAAACTAATCCCATGCCTCTTATCAGATCATCATGGAGTAAGAGTGATCTTCAATAGCAACAAAAACAACAGAAAATCCCCATACGCGTGGAGGCTGAACAATATTCTACTCAATGATACCTTAGTCCAGGAAGAAATAAAGAAAGAAATCAAAGATTTCTTAGAATTTAATGAAAATGAAGGCACAACATACCCAAATCTATGGGACACAATGAAAGCAGTGCTTAGAGGAAAACTCATAGCCCTGAGTGTCTCCAAAAAGAAACAGGAGAGAGCATATACTAGCAACTTAATGGCGCACTTGAAAGCTCTGGAACAAAAAGAAGCAATTTGACCCAGGAGGAGTAGAAGACAGGAAATCATCAAACTCAGGGCTGAAATCAATCAAGTTGAAACAAAGAGAACCATACAAAGAATCAACAAAACCAGGAGCTGGTTCTTTGAGAAAATCAACAAGATAGATAAACCCCTAGCCAGACTTACTAAAGGGCACAGAGACAGTATTCAAATTAACAAAATTAGAAATGAAAAGGGAGATATAACAACAGAAACTGAGGAAATTCAAAAAATCATCAGATCCTACTACAAAAACCTATACTCAAAACAACTGGAGAATCTAGAGGAAATGGACAATTTCCTAGATAGTTACCAAATACCAAAATTAAACCAGGATCAAATAGATCATCTAAACAGACCCATAACCCCCAAAGAAATAGAAGGGGTCATAGACAGTCTTCCAACCAAAAAGAGCACAGGACCAGACGGTTTTAGTGCAGAATTCTATCAGACCTTCAAAGAAGTCCTGATACTGATACTCTTCAAACTATTCCACAAAATAGAAACAGAAGGAACACTACCCAACTCATTCTATGAAGCCACAATTACCCTGATACCAAAACCACACAAAGATCCAACTAAGAAAGAGAACTACAGGCCAATTTCTCTTATGAATATCGATGCAAAAATACTAAACAAAATACTTGCCAACTGAATCCAAGAGCACATCAAAACGATCATTCACCATGATCAAGTAGGCTTCATCCCAGGGATGCAAGGATGGTTCAATATATGGAAATCCATCAACGTAATCCACTACATAAACAAACTCAAAGAAAAAAACCACATGGTCATCTCATTGGATGCTGAAAAAGCATTTGACAAAATTCAGCATCCTTTCATGCTAAAGGTCTTAGAAAGAACAGGAATTCAAGGCCCATATCTAAACATAGTAAAAGCAATATACAGCAGACCAGTAGACAACATCAAGGTAAACGGAGAAAAACTTGAAGCAATCCCACTAAAATCAGGGACTAGACAAGGCTGCCCCCTCTCGCCATATCTCTTCAATATAGTACTTGAGGTACTAGCTAGAGCAATTCGACAACAGAGGGAAGTCAAAGGGATACAAATCAGAAAGGAAGAAGTCAAACTATCACTATTTGCAGATGATATGATAGTATACTTAAGTGACCCAAAAACCTCCACCAGAGAACTCCTGCAACTGAATGATAAACAACTTCAGCAAAGTGGCTGGCTATAAAATCAACTCAAGCAAATCAGTAGCCTTCCTATACGCGAAGGATAAGCAGACCGAGAAAGAAATTAGGGAAATGACACCCTTTACAATAGCCACAAATGATATAAAGTATCTTGGAGTGACGCTAACCAAACATGTGAAAGATTTATATGACAAAATCTTCAGGTCTCTGAAGAGGGAAATTGAAGAAGACATCAGAAAATGGGAAAATCTTCCATGCTCATGGGTTAGCAGGACTAATATAGTCAAAATGGCAATCTTGCCCAAAGCAATATACAGATTCAAAGCAATCCCCATCAAAATCCCAACTCAGTTCTTCATAGAGTTAGAAAGAGCAATTCTCAAATTCATCTGGAATAACAAAAAACCCAGGATAGCTAAAACTATCATCAACAGCAAAAGAACTTCTGGGGAAATCAATATCCCGGACCTCAAGCAATATTACAGAGCAGTAGTATTAAAAACTGCATGGTATTGGTTCAGTGACAGGGAGGCAGATCAATGGAATAGGATCGAAGACCCAGAATTGAACCCACACAACTATGGCCAATTGATCTTCGACAAAGGAGCTGAAAACATCCAGTGGAAAAAAGATAGCCTTTTCAACAGATGGTACTGGCTCAACTGGAGGTCAACATGCAGAAGAATGAGAATTGATCCACTCTTATCTCCTTGCACTAAGCTCAACTCCAAGTGGATCAAGGACCTCCACATAAAACCAGACACACTAAAACTAATAGAAAAGAAACTGGGGAAGACCCTTGAGGACATTGGCTCAGGGGAAAAATTCCTGAACAGAACAGCAATTGCTTATGCTCTAAGAGCAAGAATAGACAAATGGGACCTCATAAAACTACAAAGTTTCTGTAAGGCATAAGACACTGTCAAAAGGATAAATCGGCAACCAACAAATTGGGAAAAAATCTTCACCAACTCCACAACCGACAGGGGGCTAACTTCCAATGTATACAAAGAACTCAAGAGGTTAGTCCCCAGAAAACCAAATAACCCTATCCAAAAATGGGGTATAGAGCTAAACAGAGACTTTTCACCTGAAGAAATTCGGATGGCTGAGAAACACCTTAAAAAATGTTCAACATCCTTAGTCATTAGGGAAATGCAAATTAAAACAACCCTGAGATTTTTCCTCACACCAGTCAGAATGGCTATTAAAAACACAGAAGACATCAGGTGTTGGCGAGTATTTGGAGAAAGACGAACACTCCTCCACTGCTGGTGGGAATGCAAGCTGGTACAACCACTCTGGAAATCAGTATGGCGGTTCCTCAGAAAACTGGACGTGATACTTCCGGAGGACCCAGCCATACCACTCCTGGGAATATACCCAGAAGATTCCCCAGCATGCAATAAGGATACATGCTCCACTATGTTCATAGCAGCCTTATATATAATAGCCAGAAGCTGGAAAGAACCCAGATGTCCCTCAACAGAGGAATGGATACAAAAAATGTGGTATATATACACAATGGAGTACTATTCAGCCATTAGAAACAAGAAATTCATGAAATTCTTAGAGAAATGGATGGAGCTGGAGAACGTCATACTAAGTGAGGTGACCCAGTCCCAAAAGAATACCCATGGGATACAGTCACTGATAAGTGGATATTAGCCTAGAATCTTGGAACACCAAAGACATAAATCACATATCAAGTGATGTCTCACAAGAAGAAAGGAGTGGACACTGGTGCTAGAATGGACCAAAACATCATTGTGGGGGAGTACAAGAACAGTAAGGTGAGAGGGGGTGGATGAGGGAGCAGGGGGAGGGAAAAGGGCATGTGGGACCTTTGGGGGTGGGGAACCAGAAAAAGGGAAATGAATTGTAAATATAGAATATATCCAATAAAAAAAATCTAAAAAAAAAAAAGAAGAGAACCACTCAAATACAAAATAAATAAATAAATAAATAATGCCCAAAATGTCAGTAAGTAATAATTACTATTCCTTAATATCTCTTAATATCAATGGACTCAATTCCCCAATAAAAAGACATAGACTAACAGACTGGATACGGAAACAGGACCCTACATTTTGCTGCATACAGGAAACACATCTCAGTGTCAAAGACAAACACCGCCTTAGAGTAAAAAGCTCGAAGACAATTTTACAAGCAAATGGTCTCAGGAAACAAGCCGGAGTAGCCATTCTAATATCAGATAAAATTGACTTTCAACCCAAAGTCATCAAAAGAGACACAGAAGGTCACTTCTTGCTAGTCAAAGGAAGAATCCACCAAGAAGAACTCACAATTCTAAACATCTACGCTCCAAATGTAAGGGCACCCTCATTCGTAAAAGAAACTTTACTAAAGCTTAAAGCACACATTGCACCTAACACAATAATTGTAGGTGACTTCAACACTCCACTCTCCTCAATGGACCGATCGGGAAAGCAGAAACTAAACAGGGATACAGTGAAACTAATTGAAGCTTTGGACCAATTGGATTTAACAGATATATATATATAGAGAACATTTCATCCTAAAGCAAAAGAGTATACCTTTTTCTCAGCACTGCACGGTACCTTCTCAAAAATTGATCATATAATTGGTCACAAGACAGACCTCACAAATACAAAGAAGACCGAACTAATCCCAAGTCTCCTATCAGATCACTATGGAGTAAAAGTGGTCTTCAATAGCAAGAACAACAGAAAGCCCACATACACATGGAAACTGAACAATACTCTACTCAATGACACCTTGGTCAAGGAAGAAATAAAGAAAGAAATCAAAGACTTTTTAGACTTCAATGAAAATGAAGGTACGACCTACCCAAATGTTTGGGACACAATGAAAGCAGTGCTAAGAGGAAAACTCATAGCCCTGAGTGCCTCCAAAAAGAAACTGGAGAGAGCATACACTAGCAACTTAACAGCACACCTGAAGGCCCTGGAACAAAAAGAAGCTAATTCACCCAGGAGGAGTAGAAGAGAGGAAATCATCAAACTAAGGGCAGAAATCAATCAAGTAGAAACAAAGAGAACCATACAAAGAATTAACAAAACCAAGAGCTGGTTCTTCGAGAAAATCAACAAGATAGATAAACCCTTAGCTAGACTAACCAAAGGGCACAGAGACAGTATCCAAATTAACAAAATTAGAAATGAAAAGGGGGATATAACAACAGAAACTGAGGAAATTCAAAAAATCATCAGATCCTACTACAAAAGTCTATACTCAACACAACTGGAGAATCTGGAGGAAATGGACAATTTCCTAGACAGATACCAAATACCAAAACTAAACCAGGATCAATTAGATCAGCTAAACAGTCCCATAACCGCCAAAGAAATAGAAGGGGTCATAGACAGTCTTCCAACCAAAAAAAAGTACGGGCCCAGATGGTTTTAGTGCAGAATTCTATCAGACCTTCAAAGAAGAACTAACACCAATACTCTTCAAACTATTCCACAAAATAGAGACAGAAGAACACTGCCCAACTCGTTCTACGAAGCCCCAATAACACTGATACCAAAAGCACACAAAGATCCTACAAAGAAAGAGAACTACAGGCCAATTTCCCTTATGAATATTGATGCAAAAATACTAAATAAAATTCTTGCCAACCGAATCCAAGAGCACATCAAAACGATCATTCACCATGATCAAGTAGGCTTCATCCCAGGGATGCAGGGATGGTTCAATATACGGAAATCCATCAATGTAATCCACTACATAAACTAAAAGGAAAAAAACCACATGATCATTTAATTAGATGCTGAAAAAACATTTGACAAAATTCAGCATCCTTTCATGCTAAAAGTCCTGAAAAGAACAGGAATTCAAGGCCCATACCTAAATATAATAAAAGCAATATACAGCAGACCAGTAGCCAACATCAAAATAAATGGAGAGAAACTTGAAGCAATCGCACTAAAATCAGGGACTAGACAAGGCTGCCCCCTCTCACCATATCTCTTCAATATAGTACTTGAGGTACTAGCTCGAGCAATTAGACAACATAAGGAAGTCAAAGGGATGCAAATCAGAAAGGAAGAAGTGAAACTATCACTTTTTGCAGATGATATGATAGTATATGTAAGTGACCCAAAAAACTCCACCAGAGAACTCCTACAGCTGATAAACAACTTCAGAAAAGTGGCTGGTTATAAAATCAACTCAAGCAAATCAGTAGCCTTCCTATACTCAAAGGACAAGCAGGCTGAGAAAGAAGTTAGGGAAATAGCACCCTTCACAATAGCCACAAACAGTATAAAGTATCTTGGCATGACTCTTACCAAACAAGTGAAAGATCTGTATGACAAGAACTTCAAGTCCTTGAAGAAAGAAATCGAAGAAGACCTCAGAAGATGGAAAAATATTTCTTGCTCTTGGATTGGCAGGATCAATATAGTAAAAATGGCCATCTTGCCAAAAGCAATCTACAGATTCAATGCAATCCCCATCAAAATCCCAAATCAATTCTTTATAGATCTAGAAAGAGCAATTCTTAAATTCATCTGGAGTAACAAAAAACCCAGGATAGCCGAGCGATGGTGGCACATGCCTGTAATCCCAGCACTTGGGAGGCAGAGGCAGGTGGATTTCTGAGTTCGAGGCCAGCCTGGTCTACAGAATGAGTTCCAGGATAGCCAGGACTACACAGAGAAACCCTGTCTCAAAAACAAACAAACAAACAAAAACAAAAAACAAAAACAAAAAAATAGGATGGCTAAAACTATTCTCAACAATAAAAGGACTTCTGGGGGAATCAATATCCCTGACCTCAAGCAACTGTGTTAAAAACTGCATGGTATTGGTACAACGACAGGCAAGTAGATCAGTGGAATAGAATTGAAGACCCAGAAAGGAACCCACAGAGTTATGGTCACTTGATCTTTGATAAAGGAGCTACAACCATCCAGCAGAAAAAAGATAGCCTTTTCAACAAATGGTGTTGGTTCAACTGGAGGTCAATATGCAGAAGAATGCAAATTGACCCACTCTCATCACCTTGTTCTAAGATCAACTCCAAGTGGATCAAGGACCTCCACATAAAGTCAGACGCATTGAAACTAATAGAAAAGAAACTGGGGAAGACCCTAGAGGACATAGGCACAGGAGGAAAGTTCCTGAACAGGACACCAATAGCTTATGCTCTGAGATCAAGAATTGACAAATGGGACCTCATAAAATTACAAAGTTTCTGTAAGGCAAAGGACACTGTCAGAAGGACAAAATGACAACCAACAAATTGGGAAAAGATCTTCACCAACCCCACATCTGACAGAGGGCTAATATCCTATATATACAAATAACTCAAGAAATTAGACCCCAAAAAACCAAATAACCCTATTAAAAAATGGCGTACAGGGCTAAACAAGGAATTTTCACCAGAAGAAATTCAGATGGCTGATAAGCACCTTAAGAGATGTTCAACATCATTAGTCATCAGGAAAATGCAAATCAAAACAACCCTGAGATTCTACCTCACACCAGTCAGAATGGCTAAGACTAAAAACTCAAGAGACAACAGTTGCTGGAGAGGATGTGGAGAAAGAGGAATACTCCTCCACTGTTGCTGGGATTGCAAGATGGTACAACCGCTCTGGAAATCAGTCTGGCAGTTCCTCAGAAAATTGGGCATGACGCTTCCAAAGGACCCTGTCATACCACTCCTGGGCATATAACCAGAGGATTCCCCTGCATGTAATAAAGACACATGCTCCACTATGTTCATAGCAGCCTTATTTATAATAGCCAGAAGCTGAAAAGAACCAAGATGTCCCTCAAATGAAGAATTGATACAGAAAATGTGGTATATTTATATAATGGAATACTACTCAGCAATTAAAAATAATGAATTCATGCAATTTGTAGGCAAATGGTTGGATCTGGAAAACATCATCCTAAGTGACTTAACCCAAACACAAAAGAATACACATGAAATGCAATCACTGATAAGTGGATATTAATGAACCCAGAAGCTCTGAATACTCCAGGCACAATTAGCAAATCAAAAGATTCCCAAGAAGAAGGAATGAGAGGACACTGGTCCAGAAAAGACTGGTTCCAGTCTTGCAGGAGAGTACTAGAACAGAGAAAGGGTTGGGGGGTGATTGGGGAATGTGTGGGGGTTAGGGGGAGGACTTATGGGACACATGGTGAGGGGGGAACTGGGAAAGGGGAAAGCCTTTGGAATGTAAGCAAAGAATATAGAAAATAAAATTTAAAAAAAAAGAAAAAAAGAAAATCATAGCATTGGGAAGCAACTATCAGTAGCTGCCACTGTGCCTCCTCTCCCTTCTCTGGCAGAATTCCCAGAAGAAGAAGGAGATAAAGAGTTAGGTCTTGAACAAGGGAGAGAGAGAGAGAGAAAGTATGTTTCAGAAAAGCAGTTGTTCCGTGCCTGGAACATTGTATTAAAAGAAGGAAAATGGTTATAAGCTATTTCAGGTGTCTCCTGAGGACGAGAGGAAAGCGGGAGATGTCTTGCATCCTCTCTGGATTCTACTGGAGATATCCTTAGTTCTGGTTAGGATATCTGGATCTCTTTGGGATTGTTGCTCTGTGTTTCATGTTTAAAAAATGGTTAAAACTTTATCTGTTAGCTGGGCAGTGGTGTCGCACGCCTGTAATCCCAGCACTTGGGAGGCAGAGGCGGGTGGATTTCTGAGTTCGAGGCCAGCCTGGTCTACAGAGTGAGTTCCAGGACAGCCAGGGCTACACAGAGAAACCCTGTCTCAAAAAAAAAATTACCATCCACCCAAAAATGCAATAAACTTTTGTCTGGTTTAAATAAGTATATGTTTATAGCAACTTCACTTTTGTTTTTGACTGGTTCTTAAGGTATAAATATGTTTTATATGTCTTGGTTATAGAGTATTGATTTATAAATTATTGGATATGATTAAAATTTATTACATTGGTAACAGAAAGGTAGCTTAAAATTGGTAACTCAGGGTTGGAGTCATTCTAAAAAACAGGAGACATCAGCCAACCCAGAAAAACAGGTCTCTAAAGACACTTCTAAATTGAGATAATATTTATGTAATTCTTATCCTAGAAACTAGACTTATAAAAGATAGAATTTAAAACAATGTCTCTTTATTGATTTATTGCAGAATACTAATATTTGGTATATTGCATAGCAAACTTTTTAGGCAAATTGGATAATCATTATTCCAAAGACAAGTTTTTAGAATTTGCCTCTATGCATACTTTTGTATATGTATACATGCAACCAATAAAAAATATATTTACTATATTTATAAACAGCTCCTCTAATGATAGAGAAACATATATAATTATATTGCAGGCTTATTCTCTTACATTTTCCTCCTGTTTCACAAATCATTAAATTATGTGCTATAGCCAATGTTTTTAAAATGTTAAATAATCAAGCTTTAAATTTTTAGACTGATAATTAAAATAGCTCATGGCTTACAATTACTTAAAATTATATTTTTAATAAATATTACTGATTCTCAAATTTTATACAAATACAGCTTAATTTAAGAAACATGTACTGTTTCTTGCTTTTAGAACACTTAAAAGCTCATACTAGATTGTCCAGACTTCTTAATAAGGACAATGCCACAGCAAGTTTACATATTAGGCAGATTATAGACTTTACACAAGAACAATTAGTCAAATGAGCTCAGTCTTTACATCATCAAAATAATAATAGCTTAAGACAATAATTTGATATTTCTAAGAAATGTAGAATTCAAGTTATAAAGACTTGTCCTCAATGTCCTCAACTTCTTCATGTACCACACAATAGTGTTAATTCTTGTGGGCTCATACCTAATCAAGACAAATAGATGTAACTCACCCACCAAGATAGGCTCTGCCCCTCCCCTCCAAAAGACCCCAAGAGCTGCTTAAGATGTGGGGAGAACAGTCCTGTGTTCCCCACAAGAGGGATCGGGTCAATGCTTCCCCCCCCCATCTTGGTTAATGCCCACTCGTGCATCAATGAGACCTATAGATGTCCGCCTTCTCACCAGCCTCACAAAAATTAAATAAAAAGGGAGGAGATGCCAGGAGCCAAACTGACCTTACTTTTATGTTTAGATTCCATTTTAAGGATAGGCTTAGGTTTTGACTTCTCCTCAGCCACAGACCATGGAGAGATCGGGTGGTCAATGGTCACTGCGCCCTCCCAGAAGAAGAAAACATCTTACAGCTGCCAGAGATTCACTTTGGCAGAATGCCCAGGCCATGTGAAAAATCCTACTTGCTTTACTTCTTCCCCTGCCTGTATAAATTCCCTGAGAAAATACACTTTTGGGGGCCTTGAACAAAGTTGGTCTTGGCCTCGTTCTTCTTGTCTCCTTCTCTATTTCTCTGCTCTTCTCTCCTAGGGTCCCCTGTCAAAAACCCCTGCAGGCCAGGCAGTTATCTGTAATGGTCTCCATTTGTTAGAGAGAGAAGTTTTTTATTGTTTGTTTTGTGTTTTGTTTTTTTTATAAGGGGTAAGGACTACACTTAACTATGTATATAAGGACAAATGTTTCTAGATTATTGTTAGGAATTATCCTGCTTTCATACAGTAGTGGTTGTAGGCTCTCCTCCAAGATCCATGACTTCACCAGCATTGAGTCATTAGCTTGGTTTCTAGTATCAGGTCTGGTTTCCCTCTTGTTGAGAGGGTTTTGAGTCCAGCCGGAGAGCCGTTGGTTACTGCTAAGGTGTGTGTGTGCCACTACTGTACCGTTAGGATCATTGTGCCATGCGGGTTGTTGTGGTTCACAGACATCAATGAGTAGGGCCGTTGATTGCTTCCCTCCTTTGGAAGCATACAGAGAGTCTGCTGGCACTATAAAAGCTAGGTCACCTCCAGAAGGAAGCATTCAGGTCAGTTCCAGCCCAGCGGCCTCTGGGACCAGTGTCTGAAGTGCATGGTGTCTTCAGCAATAGGGATTTACCTCTGGGGAGTAACCAGGGGCAACAGCAATAGACTGTCTGTTTTGGGTGCCTCTTGGACAACCCTGACCAACAATTCTAAAGTGAGTCTCTCACGTCTGGTATTGGGGCTTTTACTAGGTGGCCTTTGGCTCTTGGAGGGAGCACCATCAGCCCAAATGAGAAAAATTTAGCTACAGATGTATATTTATATACACAATCACACACATTATATGGTTTTTAGATCATAGTTAATGGTCTGATTTCTTACACCTTCCTCAGACACCTTTATTTTCTATTTCACCGCTCTTCCTCCTCCTCCTGTGTCTACCATCTGGAGGCAGCCTGCAGTCCCTCACTCAAGCACAAACTCCGACCCAGATGTGGCTCGGTGACTGCAAAAAGCTGATAGCACTAGATAAAATCTAGGAGGAATGCCCTGGAGACAAAACAAAGCCACACCGGCAGCAAAATGCAGAAGGAAGAACTGGGAAAAGGGGGGTAAAGGTGCTGTTTCCTCAACTCCGCTTGCGAGGTTCTCTCTAGTAGCTAGCAAAGCAATATATACACAGCAGTGGGGAAAAATAAACGTTATTCACTCTTGAAGTGAGCCCAGAGTCTTGTGTCTCTGTCTACATTACCGTGTTTCCTAGGTCCCTGTGATGCTCAAGGCTGCACTGGAATTCCCTAAAGACCACCCCCATTCCCACTCCCTGGATTCACCCCGGAAGTCTTTCCAAGTACTTACAGGGCTGAGACTAGCTCTATCCTTTTTGCTGAAAATCTCCTTCAACCCAGACCTTGACTGTGTCCCTGTGACATGACAGCTGAGACGAAGTTAGACCCTCACCAGGCTGTCAGGAGAACCATACAGGCTTCACTGCTGAGGTGATGGCTTGCTGCTTGGTGATAACCGATACCAGCTAGCAGGTGGCTTCTTTTAGTCCACAGACAGAAGAATTAAAAGGGCTCAGAGCAAACAAAAGTCAAATTCACTGGCAAGCATAACACCCACCCCATACCTGCTCAGGCAGAGGAGGGACTCCAGAGCTGGTAACCACCGGCTCTCAGGGCCTTGAGGTTTTATTTTTATTTAGGTAACCCCCCCACACCCACCTTCATCCTCCCCATCCCCTACCCCCACTTTTTGGTATCCTTTCCTACAGTCATGCTGGATTTAAGGCATTCATGGGTCCCTTTTGGTACAGATATTAGGTCCCTTGCTTCTGTCCACAAACATGGACACAGCCACCAGTTGTTAGAATATGCTACCAATCAAAGTAGGTCTCTCGCCCCCTCCCACATTTTAGGTAGTGTAATGACCTGAGAGGAAAAAAAATCTTAATAGGAAATCAAAACTTAATGCAGAGAAAACAAAGTGGTAACTCTTCCCAAGCTTAGGGCTCAGGTCTTCTTGTTCTGTGCTGTGGTCTTGCTCTGTGCCTGCTCTCTCCCTCCCTCCCCCTTGCTCCCCCCCTTCCTCCAACCTCTTCCTCTTTCCCTCTCCCTTGACCCGCCCTGTTTATCTAACAACATATCCTGTTGTTAGATAAAAATTTTCCACGCTACCAAATACCAAGCCCTCGGCTGTTAACTACAATTTTTGAAGCTGAAATTAGGGCGAGGGAGGAGAATGTATCACACATGTCTCTAGGCCACTAGAGCACCAAGTGGGGGAAAAGCCTGCCAAAGGCGAACAGGAAGGTGAGTTTGACAGAGCGTTTTTGCTGTTCCCACCCCGTGATTCATCATATTTTGTTTTCTCTACAATACTTGTTTTTGGCGGCTTTGGGTTTTTTTTTTTTTCTTTGTTTCTTTTTTTGGGGTGAGGGGTTGTTCTGTTTTGTTCCCTGCCGCAAAGTATCATGTATCCATTTTCTTCAAACTCCTGTTCCCTGCCGCAAAGTATCATGTATCCATTTTCTTCAAACTCCTAGAAGAGGTTCCTAAAACTCAGGACCAGAATCTAAATCTGTTCTAGAGTCTCAGAAGCTGCAAGACTGCAAAGGTTAAAACAGCCTCCTCCCTAAGGTTATAAAAGCAATAAACAGTTGTTGGTCCGGTGGAACTGCATGCAGGCTGGACCGGAGAGCTCCAGGGCTAGGCTCAGCTTCTGGGAGTCAAGACTCATGCTCCACGCTGCCGCGGCTTCGTTGATTCCACTGCCTTTGAATCACGGGTGTTCCTTCCTGTAAGTAACCCCAGTAGGCTCACTTCCCTTAGACGTGGGAGGGATTGCGCCTTTGGATTGGTCTCCAAACTGGGGGCAACAGACATTTGTCACATTCACCTGGGGAGGTCCTCGCAACAAATATCAGCAATGTTTCTTTGCAACTGCTCAGCTTTTCTCCTGTGGTGTTAGCCTGATGCGGATCTATGAATATGCCGTGTGTCCTTGGATCGTGAGAAAGATCAGTGTGCTCTAGACTTACTCTGGAAAGCTTTCTAAAGGGATGGATCCTCCTGCTTTGAGAACTGAGTGCTTATCAAGTGTCGCTGGGCTGGTGCCCTTCTCTAGAAGGTGGTTTTCTTCAGTCGGAAAGGCAGAGTCGTCTTTCTCAAATTTGTCTTTGGATTTGTGCGTTGTGAGTGTATTTAATATCCATGAAGCACTGTGTAGTCAAGGTGTACCTTCTTCATTCTAGTGCTGCTTTTCAGAGTGCTTCTCCTTGACAAGAGACTAGGGTGTTGCTTCTGAATGCTAGGTTTTTCTTTCAGGAGATTTTCCTATTTTCTATAATACATAGTAAAGTCCAGGTTATTCACATACAGAATTACATAGTCTATTGAAATTTCATCATGGATTATTTTTGAGTGTGTGAGCCTGAGTGATAAATCTTTTATGATCTACACACAGTGTAGAACTAAAGTCCAAACAGTTGGCAAGCAAGAGAACGCCATAAATTAACTGCCTTAATTTGCATCCTCACCAACAGTAGGGTCATACTGAAATTGAGATTTATGTCATAACCTGGCTGAATTTCAGCGAGCAGTGGTCATACGCTTTGACTTTAGAAAATATATTAATGTAACATGTCACACTTGAAAATGCATTTAAAAAAATTATGCAACTACCCTGATAAATCAGAAAAAGCCTTTCAAGGTAGCTCAATTTCAAACAATGTTAAAAACAGGAAACGTTTTTGTTTTTGTTTGTTTTTTTAGATGAAAACTTCCTCAAATAGAATTCACTGAAAAAGAGCAAATACCATATGCTAGGCACCAGTTACAATTGTCTCTGATCTGAATGTGTGCTGCTGTAAAATCCTCTAAAACATAAATCACTAGAATTTCTATATATTAGCCAGGAGAATTTATTTTTAAAGAGTGTGTGTGTGTGTGTGTGTGTGTGTGTGTGTATATACATACATACATACATACATAATTATGTAGCCAACCAACAACAGACAACAGAAAGTCTTACCAGCCCATATCAGTGGTTAACACGGTTTTATAAGAAAGGAATCTGTGGTCCCACACCCATGAGTGTGTGATCTATGTCAGTCGGACTCAGCAGGTCATTTAAAAAAAGAAATTAAAAACAGGAAATGAAGTTGGAAGAAAAACAGGGAGGGGGACTGGAATGGGGGGGCTGGACCAGGGAAGGGATAGTTGAACTGAGGAAGGGGTCTGGACCTGGTAGGGGGGGCTGGACCTGGGAGGGGGAACTGGACTGAGGAGGGTGGGGCTGGAAGGAATTAGAAGTTGTGGGAGTGACTATGATAAAAATACATCATATGAGCTGTGAAGTTCCCAAGGAATTAATTTAAACTATATATATTTAATAATTAATTTAAACTATATATATATACACATACATACATACATGTATGTATGTATATAAATTATATATAATTATAATTTAAATTACATATATTTAAATTATATAAGTAAATGCCAGTCCATATCAATGGTTACCACTCATTGTTTTATCAGAAAGGAATCTGTGGTCCCACACCCATGAGTGTGTGGGATATACATATATGGGACAGGCTTAGAAGTGGCTCACTGATTAAGAGCACTTGTTACTCTTCCAAAGTCCTAGGGTTCACTTCCCACCACCCTAGTTCTAAGCAATCTGATACCTCCTTTCAGGCACCAGGCATGCAAGCAGTACAAGCATACGTGCAGGCAAAACACTCACACACATACATTTTAAAAATACAAATTAAATACATATACAGGATGCATATGTGTGTATAGTATATATCTACACATATAGAATTTATATTTCCAAAACTGTTAGACTAACTCATAACTTCTTTGTAGGAACAAATGGAAAAAAACAGAATGATTTTATTTTCAGTCAGACAGAAGTGTCCGCAAGCAATGAAGACAGTGGGGGCTCGCGATATCTATGTCCTAGAGAAAAAATAGGACAAGAGCAGAGGCATTAGGGATACAAAAGGAGAACGAAGCAACATCTTTAAAGATGTCAGAGACCCCAAAACACAGACTTACACTCAGCAAATCAGCCCTCAGAATAAAAGTGAAATGAGAGGGAAATATAAGTTTGAGAATCTGTCACCAGAAGATTTAAGCTTACAGAATATTATAGGTAGATGTTATTAAACAGAAGAAAATTCTCCCTAAATGATGGAAGAGAAATGCAAGGAAGAGAGAAAGATGAGAAGCTAAATGAGGAAGTCGTCTATGAAAATGACAACGTATAACATATAAATAATATTTGCTTTTAATTAAAATACCTGGCAATGCTAACAACATCAAAAGTGCGAAATAATTCCACATAAATGGAGTATAATTTTATAAGCTCCTTCACTTCCTGGGAAATATTTAAGTGTAAATTTATTCTAGAAACTAAAATAATACATAGATAGCTCGAGAAATGGCTCAAGAAATAGTCACTTGCCAACGAGCGGGATAACCTGAGTTCTAGAACCCACATTAGGAGAGAACCGACTCCTTCAAACTGTCCTCTGACCTCCACAGGCACAGTGGTATACACACACAAACACACACACACACACACACACACACACACACTTACTCGCGGGATGTATACATAAAATGGCATCTCATTCAATAAAGAGAAGGGAGGCAGAACTGACAAATGCCACAGCAGCGATGGGTCTACACAGGCATTTCACTGAAGAGTATGTCATAGGCTGGGTTTGTGGACATACACTCTTAATCCCAGCACTCAGGAGACAGAGGCAGATGGATCTCTGGGGATTTGAAGCCAGCCTGGTCTACCCAGCAGGTTCCATGTTAACCAGGTCTGTTTTGAGACTGTTTGTATCAAAATACAAACAAAAAGGAACTGGAGAGATGGATTAGCAGTTAAGAGCACTGACAGCTCTTCCAGAACACACACAATGGCTATCTGTAACTCCATTTCCAGAGGATCCAATGCCCTCCTCCTCTTCTGGGCTCTCTGGGCATTGCAAACACATGATAAACAGACCTACACGAAGGGACCCACACACGTAAAATAAAAATAAATAAATCTCAAAAAAGAAAAAAAACACAAAATAATATATAATGTACATTATTATAAGTATACATATAATTCCATCTATATGAAACCCAAGAAAAGTCAAATCTATGTTAAAAGCCAAAATTGAGATCAGTGTTTTTCTGGGACCAGACACACAGTAGGCTGTAGTTGCCCAGGAAACGGCATAAGTTTATGGGTAATAATAAAGACTTTCTATCATTAGGGGTAATGAAAACATGCTCAATATTGAGTGCAGTCACTACACAGAGGAAAGCATTTCTCAACATTCTCAACACTGTGTATTTAAATGCACGTGTGCTTATGATATGTAAATTACACCTTACTAAAATGTTACTTTTTTTTAAACCAAGGCAGTTTGTAAGCGACAAGTTGAAAATACCTCTTTCCCGGGCAGCAGTAGAGATGACTGTAGAAAAGGAACATAGACAACAAAGATACTGACTTCCCTTAGAGACAAACAGTCTGGTGTGGTGTGAGGAACTGTCAGCCAAAGAGCAGCAACTGAAACAAGACAATGGTGGGACTTTATTTATGTTCTCCCCTCGAGAGTTGGTAAAGTGATACCTTCCCCTGAAATGGACTGGTAGTGGTGCCCAGCAAGGTCTCTAATTGTGAATACCAGTAACGACCCTATTGTGCCAGAGAAGACTGCTCAGACACTGGCTTACTCAGAAAGAATGTCCTGATTAGCTGACCAGCACTACATTGGGTGTTTGAGATCCCGGTGTTGCTCTAAGCCTTTCTCAGGGTGAGTTTTTAAATACAGGAAAACATGTTCTGAGTTGACATACTTCAGTTAACAAGAACAATCAGCCAAATGCAGACCTACAGAAACTGAAAAGCAAGGTTAAAACATTTAGAGACTTTCTCATAACTAAGGACTTTGATGGGTTAAGCTTTTTGTTTTCGTTTTGGCAGGTGGTGAGGTCTAAGTACTAAATTTTGTGACCTGACCATCACGGAGTAAGTTGTGCTGAGGTCTGGGGCCCCTTTACATTCATTCTTCGCTGGTCTTTGTGAATTAGTCAAATCATGGACTCATCCTCTTTTAGTTTAAGGGGCCCCATTTCTTAATCTAGTCAGAATGAGAATTAAAGGCTCAGACAGTGTTCCTATTGCTAACAGACTAGTTAGCCAGGGAGACTAAGAGAACAGACTGGTACCAATTATCTGATTTATGTCTTTGTCTCTTTCTTTTTGAGGGTTCCTCCCCACACTGTATTAGTTAGGGTTTTAATGCTATGAACAGATTCTATGACCAAAGCAAGTCTTAAATCATATATTTGGGGCTGACTGTGAGTCAGATTTTGGTCCATTATTATCAAGATGGGAGCATGGCAGCATCTAGGCAGGCATGGTGCAGGAGGGAGCTGAGAGTTTTACATCTTTATCTGAAAGCTGCTAGCAGAATACTGACTTCCAGGCAGCTAGGGTGAGAGTCTTATAGCCCACACCCACAGTAACACACCTACTCGAACAGGGCCATACCTCCAAATAGTGCCACTCCCTGAGCCAAGAATATATAATCCATCACACCAACCATGGCAAAAATTTTTCTTTTTATTATTCCTCATCAATTAGCATAGAAATAGCAGGTTTTCCCCAAAGCCATACATAGTTTCCTTTATCTTATGAAAACTGAGTCTAAGCCTTTTCAATATTGTAAGGTCATTTTTTAAAGGAAATCTAATTTGTTTTTCATTCATAAACAGAAATTTTAATACCTCCAGGTCTTAATCTACTTAGTTTGGGAAGCATCTGAAGAGGCACATTGAGTCAAACTATTAGTACATGCCCTCCAAGTAATCTCAGAGGCTCAGTTACACTGCTGTTATCCAGATTAATTGACCCATAAGGCAGAGCAGAAGGCATCAGAATACAGAGAACAGAGAACAGCAGAGGACAAGTTCTCTAACACCAATTTGGGCATTTCCCAGTCACAGTGAGTTGTGTTAGTCAATGTCCTTACTTCCTATCCCTGGGTAGTATGGGAGCCAAGCGTCTATGCGTGGTAGCAATCCTGGTCCATTTCTGGCTGGGACTGACGAACTCTGTCCCCTGGCTCCCTTCCTGTGGCATAGAGACTTTTCCCCCGGGTTTCCTGTTTTCAAAGGCCAGAATCTTTCCTAATAAATTTTTCAGAAAGCCTAAGTTTTACATACCCAACATTTAGAAAAGGGAATCAAAATACCCATGGTTCACAGACAACCAATGGACTCAGCACAGGGTCCCCAATGGAGGAGCTAGGGAAAGGACCCAAGGAGCTGAAGATGTTTGCAGCCTCATAGGAAGAACAATAATGTGTACCAACCAGTACCCCCAAAGCTCCCAGGAGTCTAAAAGAGTACACGTGGAGGGACCATAGCTCCAGCTACATATGTAGCAGAGGATGGCCTTTTCAGTTATCAATGAGAGGAGAGGCCATTGGTCCTGTGAAGGCTCAATGCCCCAGTGTAGGGGAATGCCAGTCAGGAAAGTGAGAGGGGAGGGTTGGTAAGTAGGGGAAAGGTGAATGGGATAGGGGGGGGTTGGCGGGATAACAAGGAAAGGGGATTATATTTGAAATGTAAATAAAGCAAATATCTAATAAAATAAATAAATAAAAGAGACTTGAAATGCCACCCATGCTTGTAAATTTTTTAATTTTTTTCAAATATAATACCTCCATGCTTGTTATTTGGTGGGCTGATAAAAAGCTTATATATGACTAAATAAGAAGTTAGGTTATCTAAAATGCTGGTTATTGTGCTTCAGTGTAATTGAGTTATCACTCTCTATATTTTATGTTTGAAAAATGTCATGGGGGGGAGTCTTTAGGCTGCAGTAGATAGCCAATGATGGACCTGTTTCAGGACAAATAAGTCTTAGGACCTGGATATTCTCATCACACTGTATGATCAAAACAAGGCTGTTGATGAAGCTAGTGTGCCACAGGTCAAAGAAAGTGAAAGAAAAAGGGAAAGAGACTAGAAGAGACAAGTCACTTAAATCATATAACCTGAATTATATTCACTGCAGAGAATGAACATTATGGCTGTGCCCAAACACCGTAGAGGCCAGGAAGAGTAGTGTAACTGGGAAGTCACATGCCCAGACATAAGTTTATATCACTAGTGATGGTAGGGACAAGATCTCCAGTCACTGAGTACTCCATGGATACCTAGTGACTGAGGATGACCAGACTTTAGGAGCCAAGAGTCAAGAAGAAAAATCCACATTTCTGGTAAGGAACATGGTTCATGAGGACAGGGGGAAGAATCCACAGTGATGACAAAGGAGAATTGAACAGGCTGACTTGGGAGATTCCGTGAGCAGTGTAAACTCAGCTCCCCCCTCCCTGAAGCAGCTGTTTGCAGCCTTTGCTTGTTTCTCTGATGTAAATGTATCCACAATGGCCAGTTAGTTTCAGCCAGGAAGAAATGTGCACAACGTTGCTTATTGGCTATCATGAGGTAGGGTTGGGACATCTCTACCCTTGAGTCTTTGCAGTGGAGCCATCCTGAGGGCATCTGGAGAGGCAAAGCTGTGTAGGCTCTAGTGAGACATCTCTGAGCTCTAAGCCTACAGAGAAGAACTGCATCCTGTAGTCCTTGAAGGAATCTGCTCTAGGATGTCCATCAGCCTACTTGTGGAACAGCACACAGGGAGATTTGTGGAACATGGCAAAGTACGCATGTTAGACCAAGGGAGCTCAGAGGATAGAAAATCCAGTGTCCACAGTCAAGATTAAACAATGGGAGTTTTTCAGATTTAGCAGAGAGCATGGTGAGTACTGGGGGGTGTCCATTTCATGAGGGATATAGGTGAGGGGGGACAGACAATGATGGGGACATACGGGAAAATAAGGCATATTCCAAGGTTGGCATGAATGTGACGTCATACTCTTGTATCCCAACCTTCATAAACAGTTCCTTGACTCACTCTGTTGACCTTCCTCATCTAATGGAAACATATGGATAAATATTCAATACTTTTACATTCGTCAATAAACAGAATAAATACACATTTAATGAAACACGACTTTGAAATCTAAATCTGTCTGTATACACTGCTTTCTAGGTAGAAGAGCCTAAGTCAGAATAGGTATGGTAACTCATGTATTATGAATGTCACCTAAGAGTTAGAAGGACTGGGTGAGACTTAGGGCAGGGAGGCCTTTGACTGGCATGTTACCTTATTACATGCTACTTGACATTACTAGAAAAATATGAAATCTTAGTGGGTAGAAAAGGAAGTTGGTTTGGAAGCACAGATTATGGTCTTTTTTTTTTTTTGACAATTACTCATCCCACAGGCATTATGCTTGTCAGTCACCAGGGGCACAAGACATACAGTGCTGAGACAGGCATGATTCCAGCGCTTTCATCATTGACAGGTTCTGGTTCTCAGGAAGTTGTTTAGTGTTGGATGCACAGTACAGCGAGTGACTCAGACCACACCAGCCATGGTGTCTTTTCTCCCAATTTCATTCATTTCATCTCTATGTCATTGGACACAGAATTTGGTCCTTCTAGAAGTTCCCTGAGCACCATGTTTCCATAATTGGAAAGTCAAGGCTCGGCCATTAGACTGTGGTTTAGTATTAGCTGCAACCGGCCATGGTATCTCACTTAAAACAGTGAACTGGCTCTAAGGTGACTCTGATACTGAAATTGGGGGTAGAAGACTATATCCTAAAAGCCAAGTTCAGCTGGAGAGATGGCTCAGCAGTTAAGAGCACTGACTGCTCTTCTGAAGGTCCTGAGTTCAAATCCCAGCAGCCACATGGTGGCTCACAATTATCCGTAATGGGATCTGACGCCCTCTTCTGGTGTGTCTGAAGACAGCTACAGTATACTTACATATAACAATAAATAAATCTTTAGCCGGGCGGTGGTGGCGCACGCCTGTAATCCCAGCACTCTGGGAGGCAGAGGCAGGTGGATTTCTGAGTTCGAGGCCAACCTGGTCTACAGAGTGACTTCACAGAGAAACCCTGTCTCGAAAAACCACAAAAAAAAAAAAAAAAAAAAAAAAAAAAAAAAAAAAAAGCCAAGTTCAGACACCCATCCTTGGGAAGTCCATGTAAAAAGCCAAGTGAGTAGCACTAGGCATCCAAGGAGATGTATTTGATGCAAGCATGCTGAAAAGTGGGACAAAGACATCCAGCACCTGCACCGAAGTCTGCCTTCAGGTTCTGAAAGGAGAGTAAAGCTTAAATAGCATCATGGAGTCCCAACAAGGTGCGGCAGTGCCCACTATTGACCCACTGCTCTCCCTGTAAGGCCGTAAACCTCTTTCTTAGAGAGTACAGTCCCCTGCTCATGCCATCCCGGACTTTTATTCTTACAGCATGAAACTCTTGAGGAAATTCCAATTTTTTAAGGTCTGTTGTTTTACTAGTCTGATAGCTAAAGTGTCTCTGTAGAATATAATCATTTCTTCCTGGTCAACTATATTTCGGTTTCTGCATGAGGGTTACTTGGTTTTGCTCTGTACCAATAAGATGCAAACAGAATCCTTTTAGAACCTATTAAGTTAATTCACCCATGCAGAAGCTTTTCAGACAGCCTAAAATTCACCGTAGTTTCGATTTAAAAAAAAATACAAAAAACGAAACAACAGAGTGGGTCTCTACAAACTGCATGTGGCGAGCATAATTTCCGTTTTTCACCAATGCCTTGAAATGGGCATGATTCAGAGGCGCAGACAGCCCTGTCAGTCTCACTTCTCTGCTTCTGACCTCCTCCAGACGCTTCTCATACCCTTTTTTCCTGCCTAACCTTGCTAAATTTGTCTTTTATGCAGAGTAATTTAGACTTCACCCACCAAAAGAATCTCCACTTCAAGATTCACACTTGGTGTTCAGCAAACCAAGAGTTGCTCCGAGGCCAACTTTGTTTAAAGGTATTTTATAGATTATTTTAGTAACATAAGCATATGCTTAAGGTCCCATCAGTATCTTCTGTCTTCTCCCACCCCAAAAAGAAATCTGCTGACTAATTAATCTTTCTGCTTCTCATTGGAATTGTGGTGAGTGAAAGTGGGGTGTTTCTATAGGAATGAATATGGGGAGAGAACATGGGGGGGACATCTGACTGCTGTTTTGGGGTTGAGGATGAGGAAGAGAGTCTTCAGACCAAAGTCTGAGTAAGAAATGGCAAATAGGAGGACAAACGGGTTGTTGGCTAAGATAAGGAAAAAGCAGGAGGCTCAGGGAAGATGATCAAGTATCTAGGCAAATCACAAGTTCCAGTGAAACTGTGTGCTGAAGCTCTCCCTCCCTTGTGCTCTTTCCTAGGACCGGATCATGTTCTCAAATATAGTGTGTCAGAAAATGCTGCTAACGTTCATGTTGTTTTTAGTAATTACCTGGATAATATTTGTAATTTCTCAAAATTCTGCAAAGGTAAGAACACGTTTCCCTGCGCTGACCAGGAGCCATGCCTGTGTGAGATATCTCCTCAGAGCCCTTCACTCAGTCTCACAAATGTTCAGCCAGTGGGAAACTAGCAAAAAGTAGTTACAGGCTGCGAAATACATAGGCTCAGGAAGAGCAAACTCATGAACTTCATCAAGTTCTTATTTTAAAACGAATATAATTCCGTAAACTCTAACTCAACGTAAGTAAAAATGGCTGGGAGCAGGTTCCTCTTTAAAGGGCACTATGTTTCTTGTCATTCCAGCTTTGGACCACTCTGAACACATCCATATCTCTCCATCCCTGGAACATGAAGTCCTCATGTCCTGAAGTTCCAATGAACCAGTCAATGTTACCAACAGAGACTAAAGTAAGAGAGGAGATCCCTAAGATGACAGGCCACCAACAAGACAAGTCACCAACAGAGACAGAGCTGACAGTCAGGGAGATCCTGGAGAAGCTGGATCGACAGATCCCTCCCAGACCCTTCACGCACCTCAACACCACCACAAGCGCCATGCACAGCACGGCCACCATCCTCAACCCTCAGCGCACATACTGTGTGGGAGACCAGCTGGACGTCTTGCTGGTGGCCAAGGACTATTTTGGCCACAGGAAGGGATATGGTGGGGACTTCCTGAGGGCCAGGATGTCCTCCCCAGCCCTGAAGGCAGGTGCTTCTGGAAAGGTGACAGACTTCAACAATGGCACCTACCTCGTGAGCTTCACTCTGTTCTGGGAGGGCCAGGTCTCCCTGTCTATCCTGCTCATTCACCCCAGTGAAGGGGTGTCAGCTCTCTGGAGAGCAAGGAACCAAGGCTATGACAGAATTGCCTTCAAAGGTACTTTTGTTAATGGCAGGTCACGGGTCACAGCTGAATGTGGCCTGACCCTAAACTCAAGCAGTGAGCTATGCAAATACCTGTATCGTGGTGGCGAGGAAGCTTTCTACTGCGTGAAGCCACAACACGTGCCCTGTGAGGCCCTGACCCACGTGTGTACCAGGCAGCAAAGTGTTTCTTATCTCACTGCCAAAGAAAAAGGCCTTTTTCAGAAGTGAGTATATTTTCAGTACCCTGAGAGTTCTCCCCCCGCAGAGCCTCCCCGCCCATCCCAGTACTGAGCAAGGCCCTCAGGTGCTTCCTCCACTCAAGATTCTGCTAAGACCTGTGTTGTCTTTACTGGGCCCCCTGTCCATGCCACACTTTGCTTTCCTATTGACATACTCAATAGAAGGGGCTGCCCGTTAAAGAGGAACCAAAGAAAGCGTCTGCCGCTGCTCCTCCTGACAACCAATGGCGACCGGCAGCCAGGTTATGCTAATTTACTATATATAGATCTAGGCCTTACAAACTATCTTCCAAATGAAACTACCCTGCTGTGATTCATAGATGTCTCACCCTCTCCCTTAAAAAGATTTCATAGTGTCATGATCCCCCTCCCCACCCCCATCATAGCTGGTACAGTTTGCCTTGTGGCAATCTTTTGTTCATCCACTTACCACCAAGCCCTGTGCTACTGAGTTCAGAGTGTTAGGCTTCATTCCTCAAATCACCCTAATGACTGTGACTGCTAGCTGGTGGCACTCTGTCTTGTTTGTCATACTCTACTCTGCTTCTTTCTTAGCCTCTCCCCCCTCCTTCTTCCACTCCATCTCCCCTCCCCCTCTCATCCCCTCCTCCTCCCCCTTTCTTTCCTCCTCCCCCTCTCCCTACTTTGCCTAGCAGGTTTTATTTAGTTATTCAGCAAGCATAGTCAAAGCCTGTTCTAGGCCAGGAGCTTAGTGCTCCAGCCACAAAGCTTGGCTCTTCTCTCTCTCTCTCTCTCTCTCTCTCTCTCTCTCTCTCTCTCTCTCTCTATATATATATATATATATATATATATATATATATATATATATATATATATCTCCTGCAGCCTGAGTAATCCTGCTAAGAGGTCAGCTCCTACCAGTCATCAGCTCATCTCCTGAGCAGATTTGACTCATGGACCCTTCTTTGGGTAGAAGAGTCCTCCCTCCATCCTCCTCAAATTGTGGCCAATTCCCAGAAGCCCTCAGCTGCACAGGCTCCTCAAAACTAGTTGTCAGCATTGCCTCTTCCTGTCAGTCATGGCTGCAGCCATGCCCCTGAGACACCTGTCATTTGGAATTCTTTTTGTTTTCATTCAGCCAAAATCTATACCCTTCCTACACAGTACACACACACACACACACACACACACACACACACACACTCACATACACATACACACACACACACACATATTCACATACTCATACACATATATACTCATACACTCGCTCACATACATACATTCACACTCATACACTTACACTCACACACACATACACACACTCATACACACTGACTCACATACACACTCACACACTCACATACACACACTCACATACACACACATACACACAGTCACATATACACTCGTACACACTCTCACATACTCATACACACTCTCACACTCACACACAGTCACAGACACACATACACACACATTCTCTCTCCTCACACACACACACTTCATTTTCCTTTAATTCATAACAAAATAAAACGATAGAAAGTTCCTCAGCGACTCCTTTCTTAGCAGCTTTCAAAGTCAAGTTCAGAATCTTTTCTCCTCAAGCTTTCAGACACAAATGATTGGTAAGAGTAAACACCACGTATGGGAAAACTGCTCACCTCAGACTCTTGCCTAGCATCCAAGCTTGAGCTCCTGGTGCGCTGTCCCCCACGCCCCTTCTGAAGGAGTAAGAGCACTGCTAGGCTTCTGTTCCTTCTCTCTTATTTGTGTCTTATTTCATGAAACTCTCCAAATCTTTCCCTACCCACTCACCTCCCCTATGTCCACAGCATGCCTTAGTTCATGCAACAAACAGAACTCTTATTTTCTCCCAATCATTGAGATAGGCATTAAGGCGAGAGAGTGACCCAGCAAACAGACTACCTTCCTACAGATAACTCTGCTCTGTGTAAAACAAGTCTGAGTTAAAAAGAAAAATTGAAGGTGAGATGGCAGGAGGCAGGACTGAAGGGGGAAGCCGGGGCCCTGTGGTGAGCTACCATAGAAGTCTAGCCTCCTCGAGTAAATGATGGGAGAGGATGCGGTGTCCTTGTATTGAAGAATTTGATGTTCTTAAACCGACATAAGGAGGATCATCATAATTTAAGGATAAGATTATATGACTTTGAGTAGATGATGTGGAAGCAGGTTTTTGCTTTTTTTTTTTTTTTTTTTTTTTTTTTTTTTTTTTTTTGGTTTTGGTTTTGGTTTTGGTTTTTTCGAGACAGGGTTTTTCTGTATAGATAACCCTGACTGTCTTGGAACTCACTCTGTAGACCAGGCTGGCCTCGAACTCAGAAATCCGCCTACCTCTGCCTCCCAGAGTGCTGGGATTACAGGCATGCACCACCACCGCCTGGCAGGTTTTTGCTTTTATGATTTTATGATTATTTAAAATTTTTATGTTTTATTTATTCATTTTATAGCCCACTCACTTTCCCCCTCCTGGTCTCCCCATCCCAAATTCTCGCCTCATTCCTCCTCCCCTTCTTCTCTGGGCAGATAGAGACCCTCCTGGTATCCCACACCTACCCTGACACTTCAAGTCTCTACAAGGCTAGGGGCTTCCTCTTCCAGCTGAGGCCAGACAAGACAGCCCAGCTAAGAGAACATATCCCACAGACAGGCAACAGCTTTTGGGAAAGCTCCAGTTGTTCAGGACCCACATGAAGGTCAGGCTGCATATCTGCTTCATTTGTGTGGGGAGGCCTAGGTACAACCCATGGTGCTTCAGTCTCTGAGAGCCCCAAGGATCCAGATTAGTTGACTCTGTTGGTCTTCCTGTGGAGTTCCTATCCCCTTAGGGGCTGCACTCCTTCCTCCTATTCTTCCATAAGAGTCCCCAAGCGCCACCTACTGTTTGGCTGTGGGTATATGCCTCTGTCTGAGTCAGTTGGTGGCCAGGGCCTCTCAGAGGTCTGTCATGCCAGACTCCTGTCTACAAGCACAACAGAGTATCATGACGGCGTGTGCCAAATGCCCTGACTCCAGAGACTCTCGCTATGGTAGAAAGTACTCCAAAAGTCTACTTCAATTATAATACCTCAGTGGTCTTTGAAATAATAGTTTCTAGTCATATTAGCAGAAATTTAAAATGGGCCCTTGCTTCCCTTACAAACAGGTGATTCGCGCTGCCTGTGTTCTGGGGCACACACATGACACGCTAATCTGTCATTTTGTCTCTTTTGAAGGTCCAACATAGGAGTTGAAATGATGAAGGACCCGAAGTACATTGCTGTCTCCCAATGCAACAGTAAGTCCCTTCCACCCTGCACTAGCTACTGCTTTTCTTCTCTTTGTTTCCTGACAGGGTCTAACTGTGCACACCTAGTCTCAAACTCGCAGAGATCCACCTGCCTCTTCCTCCTGAGTGCTGGGACTAAGGGTGTGCTCAACCCAGTGATAGGTACCTCTTGATTCTTGGAAGGCTTTTTTCAGTATTAATTGCAATTTTCTCGACTATAATACCAAACAGGCTGTATGTTAAAGAGAGAAACCAGTTTAAAAATATTTCATATTCTTGATAACAGACTCTATCTTGATTGAAAGGTGAAAATATCAATATACCTAGGAATTCATACCCTAGTGTCCTAGCTACTGTGCAGATGTCATTGATAGACACTGGTGGCTTCAGCCTTGTAGATGTAGTTTTGGAATGTCCCTTAGCATAACATCTGTAGGTGTGACACGAGATGAAGGAGAAGGATCACGTGACGCAGTCGCTAGCAAAGGACTCTTCTCCAGAGTCGCTGAGATGTAGGGTGCTACCCTGTGGTTTTTCATCCATAACTTTTGATTAGATAAACTCTAATAATGAGCATAATTGTCATGAGCCATTTTTTAGTAGGCCAGTCAGGCAGACGTGTTGTAGAAGGTAACCAAGGAAGAGGCTAGAAGCTTAGCAAACATCTAAATCACTGTCATTCGTAAATGTCATGATGAAGAAAGTGCTTTGAAGAATAATTTTCTCCTTTTTTTCTTTTTCTTTTTTTTTAAAGATTTATTTTATTTATATGAGCACACTGTAGCTGTCTTCAGACACACACCAGAAGAGGGCATTGGATCCCATTACAGATAGTTGTGAACCACCATTTGGTTGCTGGGGATTGAACTCAGGACCTCTGGGAGCGCAGTCAGTGCTCTTAGCCACTGAGCCATCTCTCCAGCCCTTGAGGAGTGATTCTTATCCACAACTAAATACCTAAGTGTAACCTAGAAAATCCTTGTAGATGCTACCAAGGGAAATGGTGTATGTAGTACACTGCTTCTGGATAGAATGACTTCACATTGGAAAGAAACTCGTTTCTCTGCATTAGTTTCTTGCCACTATAATAAAATGACATAAGATGAGGGGGGTGTATCATTTTAGTTTGCTATTTCCCCTGCTTACCGTCAGCCTCACTGATCACACTCCAGGCCTGGCTAGCTGTATGTCTTTCTGCCTCAAGAGAAGCATGTCCCTGTGCCTCCTACAGCTTCTAGAGGCTCCCACAACCCTTGTGGCCAACTCCTGGAACCGTGACCATGTCAAACATTCATGCTATGTCTCCCTTGTCCATCTACCCCCCCTCCACTGATGGGGTGGGGTTGGCCTCCCACCCGTATGATATAGAATACCTTCTTCATCACAAACTCATACACCCAGTTACAGCTCCACAATTCTGTTTGCCACAGAAAACACGTAGTCACAAGTTTGAGGAACTGGGGCCTGAAGATTTTCATCTTCATGCAATGACAATACATTGCAACCATTTATTAAAACCTTCGGCAATCTCTAAAGTAATTAAAAAATGTGATAAAATCACATTATTGGCCATGTATTGCTTAAGATATGAGCTAACCATGAAATAAGTAATGAGCTGATGTAAGAAAACTATGTCCTGGTATACAAGTTTACACATGATGTGCTTTTTAGTAAAATGACAGGGCTGCCCTGTTGGTAGTAGGTTATCATCCAAATAAAAGTCAGATCATCTTCTCGGTGCATTATCAAAGCAGGGAATATTTAGTAATGGCAGGCCTGAAGTGCCTACACTTGCAGTGTTCAGCTGTTCAGGATGCAGTGCTGCCAAGCCCTCTAGAAGTCCAACTGCTTCACAACAAAATAGCTGTATAATTAGTGGCATAAAAGGAAATCCCATTTGACAACTCAACTACTAAGATTTGCAAGTTTATTCTAGGTGTAGTTAATAACTCTGCCACCAGCACCATGCTGCCATTTTGCCCGTGGGTTACAAATAATAGCTGCCACAGGGGGATTGGTTCCAAGACCCACCTTGGATACCCAAATATGCAGATGCCCGAACTCCTTGCATAAAATGGCCTATCATTGGTTCATGACCTATGCACATCTTCTTATGGACTTTAATCAGCATTAGAGTACTTCTAATACTTAATATAATACAAATACTGTGTAAATAGACCCAATACAGTATTGCTGAGGGGTGACAGAGGAGGAACAAAGAAGTATTACCTGCTCGGTACAGATGAGTGATTTTCATGAATATCTTTCATGCATGATTGTTTCAATCCATGAATGCAGAGCCTATGGGTGCATCAGGCCAAGCAGGGACCAGTGAGATGGCTCAGCAGGGACAGACATTTGTCACCAAGCCTAACAAGCAGACTGATTCCCAGGACCAACGTGGTAGAAGGAAAGAACTGACTCCTGCAAGTTGTCTGCTGACCTCCATGGGCATGCCACATCATGGCACACACACACACACACACACACACACAGGCATGCACACACTCGCGTGCAGACACAAACACACACACACACACACACACACACACATGCCACATCATGATACACACATGCACACACAGTCATACACACAACACACACACACAATTTTTTAAATGCCATGGAGAGCTAACCTTAAAGAGCAGCCATTTAATAATGGCTCTGTTTTGAGGACATGGCCAGGAACTGCATGGTCTTTAAAGGAAGGACTGTGTGAGGACAGAAAGCCGAGAGATGGCAAGTCCCTAACATCTGTTCCTTGTTGAGTAAGAGAAACCGTTGTTCTGACTCATCTCGTGGTAGGTTGTCTAACAGCTACTGATTTCTGTGGCTAACCTTTGTCTAGGAGCATGAATAGAATCGATACGTGAAAATTCTAGGCCCCATGTTTGAAAGCAACTTCCCTTTCTCTACTATTTCTCTCCTTCCCCCTGGCTGAACTGCAGCTAAAATGTGAGAAAGAATAAGCCCCACCAGGCCTGGGAGAAACCCGTGTTAGAAACAACAGAACAAGATGAAAGGAACCTCGGGCCCCAACCCTGTACTACGTGTTAGCCCAGGCCTCTTCACTCGGAAACTATTCCCTGAGGAGAAAATCATTTGTTCAGGTAAACCATGATCGCTGACTCTTCCAATGGCACTCTGATCTAACACACGAATTGTCATTAGTAACAGAGATAATGATGTGACAGTAGACTATGAGATAAAAATGTACCTGGGTGCTAGACCACTTGGCTGCCGTGTGTGAAGCCCTAGGAGCTGACCATAACTCTGCTCTTGGCTCAGGGGTAGGTAGCGTCATGGAAAACATGACAAGAAAGTATGACATGAGCAGCCCACGCCGCACCAAGACAAAACACCGGGTGCCCTGCCAACCAGGATGTCTAGGAAGACAGACAGTGACAGAGGTGTCATGACAGTGGGGCCTGGGAGAGCAGTTGTCTTAGTCAGGGTTTCTATTCCTGCACAAAGATCATGACCAAGAAGCAAGTTGGGGTGGAAAGGATTTATTCAGCTTACACTTCCACACAGCTGTTCATCACCAAAGGAAGTCAGGACTGGAACTCAAGCAGGTCAGGAAGCAGGAACTGATGCAGAGGCATGGAGGGATGTTTCTTACTGGTTTGCTTCCCCTCCATTGCTCAGTCTGCTCTCTTATAGAACCCAAGAATACCAGCCCAGGGATGGCACCACCCACAAGGTGGACTCCCCCCTTGATCTCTAATTCAGAAAATGCCCCACAGCTGGATCTCATGGAGGCATTTCCCCAACTGAAGCTCCTTTCTCTGTGATAACTCCAGCCCGTGTCAAGTTGACACACAAACCCAACCAGTACAGCAGTTCACAATACTATCAGTCCGTGTGAGGTGAGGTTTGTCACTTTTAGCAAAGTCCCACTAAGACATGGTTGAGCTGGGCATTTCACCCCAAAGTGTTTAAATGGACTCGTCCTGTTAAGCGTTGAGTACCATGCCTTTGTTAGTATTGTTTCATGGATGAAATGGAGGCAAGAGGTTTACTGATAAGGACACCAACTGGCAAGCCACTGTGACATTATTCAGAGTAAAGACTTCAGTCACCAAAAAACTAATGAGAATGACAAGGAAAGGAAAAAAATATCACTTTGAGCTAATGATCATATTTGGAAGAAAGCAAACAGAGGAGAGTTGAGATGACCCAGAATCACTCAAAAGACTGAGTAGGGGAATCAAATAATTTTTATGCCACAGTATTTTTTCACTGTTTGTAAGAATAAATAATGTTTACAGTATTTTTATTATTACAGCTAGAGGGGGGAGCCCAGCATGGTGGTGAACTACCTTTTCTTTTCATTAACGTATTTATTTATTCACTTTACATTCCATCTGTAGCCCCCTCTCAGTTCCACCTTCACACAGCCCCTCTCCCTCTTCCCCCTTCTCTTCTCCACTAAGAAAGAGGAGCCCTCCTCATATCACCCCACACTGGCACATCAAGTTACTGCAGGACTAGATGCATCCTCTCCACTGAGAACAGACATGGTACCCAGTTAGGGGAGCAGGAGCCATGGGCAGGCAACAGTCAGGGACAGCCCCTGCACCAGTTGTTGGGGACCCACATAAAGACCAACATCTGCTACAGACGTTCAGGGCGGTGTAGGTCCAGCCCATGCTTGCTCTTCAGTTGTTGGTTCAGTCTCTGGGAGGCCCCAAGGGTCCAGGTTAGTTGACTCTGATGGGCCTTTTATGAAGTCCCTGTCCTCTTCAGGTCCCTCAATACTCCAACTCTTCCACAAAACTTCCCAATCTCCCTCTAATGTTTGGCTGTGGGTCTCTGCATTTGTTTCCATCAGCTCCTAGGTGGAGCCTCTCAGAGGACATTATGCTAAGATCCTGTCTGCAAGCATAACGGAGTATCATTAATAGTGTCAGAGACTAGTTCTCGCCCAAGGGAAGGGTGTCAATTTGGGCCCATCACTGGTTGGCCATTTCCTCCATCTCTGCTCTATCTTTGTCCCTACAAGGCATGAGACATTTTGTGTCAAAGGTCTTGTGGGTGGTTGCTGTCTTTTTCCCTCCACTGGGAATCCTGCCCGGCTACAGGAATGGTCAATTCAGGCTCCATATCCCCACTGCTAGGAGTCTCAGCCAAAGTCACCTCCATAGACTCCCGGTGGCCACCCCTGTCCCAGGTCTCTGGCACATCCTAGAGATGCCCCCTGCCCACCACAGATTTCCATTCTCTTCCCTGCTCTCCCTGCTCCTGATTTCCCCCTGCCCCGTTGTCCTTCCCATCCCCTCTCTCAGCCAGTTCCCTCCCTCCATCTACCTCCAATGTCTATTTTATTTCACATTCCGAGAAAGATTCAAGCATCCTCCCTTGGGCCCTCCTTGTTATTTGGCTTCTTTGGGTCTGTGGACTGTAACATGGTTATCCTGTTCTTTATGGCTAACATCTACTTATAAATGAGTACATGCCATGCATGTCCTTTTGGGTCTGGGTTACCACACTCAGGATGGTATTTTCTAGTTCCATCCATTTGCCTAGTCTAATAAGCAGTAATATTCCATTGTGTGAATGAACCCCATTTTCTTTATCCACTATTGAGTTGAGGGACATCT
The DNA here is from genome assembly GCA_964023405.1 of Apodemus agrarius. NCBI lineage: Eukaryota > Metazoa > Chordata > Mammalia > Rodentia > Muridae > Apodemus > Apodemus agrarius. The sequence continues at coordinate 51,244,126 of OZ030012.1, forward strand.
GGGTTGTTTTGAGTTTCCAGCTATTATGAATAAAGTTGCCATGAACACAGTTGAGCAAGTGTCCCTGTGTGTATAGTGAAACATCTTTTGTTCCACTATATGCCCAGGAGTGGTATAGTTGGGTCTTCAGGTAGAACTATTCCAAGTTTTCTGAGAAACCACCAAATTGATTTCAAGAGTGCTTGCATAAGTTTGGAAACCAGCAGCAATGGAGGAGTGTTCCCCTTGCTCTACATTGTCGCCAGCATGTGCTAATTCTTGAGTTTTTTTATCTTAGCCATTTTGATGGATGTAAAGTGGAATCTCAGAGTTGTTTTGATCTGCATTTCCCTAATGACTAAGGACATCGAACATTTCTTTAAGTGTTTCTTGCCATTAGAGATTCCTCTGCTGAAAAATTTCTATTTAGCTCTGTACCCCATTTTTTAATTGGATTGTTTGGGCTGTTGGTGTCTGACTTCTTGAGTTCTTATATATTTTGGATATTAACCCTCTATCAGATGTAGGGTTAGTGAAGATCTTTTCCCATTCTGCCGGCTGCCATGTTGTCCTATTGTTGACAGTGCCCTTTACCTTACAGAGCTTTTCTGTTCCATGAGGTCCCGTTTGTTAACTGTTGATCTTAGTGCCGGAGCTACAGGTGTTCTGTTCAGGAAGTTGTCTCCTATACCAATGAGTTCAAGGCTATTCACCACTTTCTCTTCTATTAGATTTAGTGTCTCTCCTTTTAAGTTGAGGTCTTTGATCCACTTGGACTTTTTTTTGGAGTTTTGTGCAGGGTGGCAAATATGGATCTACTGGCATTCTTCTACATACAGACATCTAGTTAGCCCAGCACCGTTTGTTGAACATGCTCTCCCTTTTCCATTGTATGGTTTTGGTTTCTTTGTCAAAAATCAAGTGTCCATATGTGTGTGGGTTTACTCCTAGGACTTTGATTAGATTCTATTGATCAACCTGTCTGTTTCTATACCAATACCATGTAGCTTCTATTACTATTGCTCTGTAATACAGCTTGAAGTCAGGGATAGTGATACTTTCTGAAGTTCTTTTATTGTACAAGATTATTTTAGCTTTTCTGGATTTTGTTGTTGTTGTTGTTGTTGTTGTTGTTGTTGTTTTGTTTCTCATATGTTTTCCATATGAGAATTGTTCTTTCAAGGTCTATAAAGAATTGTGTTGAAATTTTGGTGGGAATTGCATTGAATATGTAGGCAGCACACCACTTAATCTCAGCATTCAGGAGCAGAGGTGGGCAAACCTCTGCGTTCAAAGCTAGCCTGGTCTACACAGTGAGTTCCAGACCAGCCAGGAACCCTGTCTGGAAGAAAAAAATGAGTTGGAGTGCCTAAACATACTAGCAGCCAAAAAATAAAGTAACAGGGAAAAGGGGGAGGGAAGCTCAGGGAGGAAGCTGGGTCCGTGGCTCATGCAGTTAGAACCATTTTCCACAAATATCTGTTACCAGTGAGTGAAAACGTGAGAAAGAAATGTGAGATCGGAACGGAGATCCCCATCCCTAGCGGCTACACTTTACGAGGAAGGTGGGTAACGGCGCAGTGTACACAGCACCTGTTCAACTCAAGTCAGATAAATGACTGTTTGAAAGGAAAGCTCATTCACCTCCTGGGAGACTCCACGCTGCGCCAGTGGATCGAGTACCTTCCCAAGGTTGCAAAAAGTAAGTCATTATCTTTATATTCTCCCAGAAACCCAAGCCAGCCCTATGGTGCTTTGATGTGGTTTCCCTCCTTGCCTAGGATGCTTCTTTTTTTCCCCCTGTCTGGGTTTGAGTCTTTATAGTTATATTTTAATCTCCTCCTCATAAATATTGTTCTTCCTTTAAACATTTATTCATCATTAGCTTCCAGTTAAAGATCTTTTCTGTTTTCTTTCCAGCACTGAAGCCTTTTGACCTTCATGGGACTGGACTATATAAGAAACACTTGCTTTTGGATGCTGAAAGGCACACACTAGTTGAATGGAAGAAACACAGCCACCCTTTCATCACTGTCCAGCTCTACTCTGTGATAGATGATGGCTATATCCCTCAGGAAATTGACCGCTTACTGGGCGACAAAGATACCGTCATAGTCATTACCTGGGGCCAGCACTTCAGAGCCTTCCCCATGGAACTTTTCATTCGTAGAGCCATCAATATCCAAAAGGCTATTGAACGGCTCTTCCTCAGAAGCCCGGATACTAAAGTCATCATTAAGACAGAAAATGTTAGGGAAATGAACCTAGATACAGAGAAATTCGGAGACTTCCATGGTCATATTCAGTATCTAACCACAAAGGAGATTTTCAAAGACCTTCATGTGGCTACTATTGATGCCTGGGACATGACCATCGCATGTGGTTCTAATATTCTCCATCCACCCAATGAAGTGATTGGAAATCAGATTGACTTGTTTTTAAACTACATTTGCTGAAGATACATCACTAGGAGCCAATGTCTCCAGCCATACCCTGTGTTTCATCAGGGAAGTTTTATTCAATTTAGACTTTTTTTAAAAAAATCAAATCTAAAAGAATCTGTCTTGGAATAGAGAGGCAGCTAAGCTGAGAGGGTATTTGCTCAGCATGCATGAAGCCAAGGGTTCAACCTCCAGCACCACATAAGCAGGGCAGAGTGGCACATGCTTGTAATCCCAAGACTCAGGAAGATCAGGAGTTAAGGTAACCTTTGTTATACAGTCAGGTCAAGAAGAGCCTGGGCTACATGAGAACTTTCCTTGATTAAAAATAATAGTCATGATTGTGACAGGAAACATACCTAAAAACAGTGACTCCAGAGAGGGAGAACACTGGGCGGAAAGGGCAATCCTAGAATACACTATCTCTGTGTTGATAAGCAGTTTTATTTATTAGGCAAACTTGAGTCATGATTTCTGTTCCTCTTGGATAAGCCAAATGACAGGAAGTGTCAAAGAGAGCAGCATGTCATTGTCATTATTCTCTAAGGTTTTTTTTTTATTAAAAAAAAACTTTTTCTGCAAAAGAACAGAAAGTAAGTTTTCTGGGTTTAGAGGACTATGTCACCTATGTTACCACTATCCCATTCTGCCACCAAGGTACAAGACAAACATGTAAGCAAATAAAAATGTTTTTGTTTTTAAAAAAACCCAGTAATAAACACTGAAAATTAAATCTTACTTAGTGGATACATGTCAGAAAATGTTATTCCTTTTATTTTCCCCTGAAATTTTTAAAAAGCATAATTCATTCCTAGACCACAGTAACTAATAAATAAATGAATGTATAAGTAAATAAATAAATAAGCACAGTTAAACACACGGAGACTGACATGTCCTGCCTCCAGGCCATGATTTGCAGACACCTTATTTGAAACAAATAACAACAACAACAAAGTAGGAAAACTTGAACAAAAAAAATCCCTCAAAAAACGAATGAGGAAAATACTGTCAAACTAAAAGTGGGGGGGAAACTCCAGCCACTGACAAAACAATCAATCAGAAAACCACAAGAAATGTTTCTCACTGAATGAAACACAACAGTCGTTTCTTAGGATGTTGGTGGCATGTGGCTTTTCCTGGGGAGACAAGAGCATGCATGCTCTGAGCTCAGATAATGCACTGGCAAAAGAAACATACGACTCCCCAAATCTAGCTGAGTGCACAGGGACCTTTGGGGGAGTTGTTTAAACAGACATGGCTGTTCCTGTATAGTGCTGGACAGCCCAGGACCTCTAACATGCATGGTATTACCCCCCACTGACAAGCGACTGCTCTAATCCATCTCTTAGGTTGAAAAGTAGGAGACAGACTTTGGAATCAAGCTAGGGAACTCTGCCTGAGAGAAACAGATGTCAGCCAATACTCTTCCTGGATTACAACAGTTCAAGACCAGCCAGGTCTACCCAGTGAGTTCCAGGCTCATGCAGACAGAGGAGGGCAAATATTACTCATAGTCTGAAGTTAGCTCTGAAAAATAAAAAATTAAGTAGAAAATTTGAGATAGTGGCCAAACACAAGTTCAATACACAAAATTTGATATTTTTATCACTGAAGAAACAGACGTGACTTAAATTGTGTAGTATCTGCATAGATACAATGCACACTTTTCATTGAGTATATCATATTATAGGCATTTTGTGCTGTGTGTTTATTTATTCACTTATTTACTTATTTATTTATTGTTCTCTCATATATTACCCCTCACCTGCAGTGTCCCCTTCTTCCTCTCCTCCCAGGCAGTCCCCCTGCCACTTCCCCTCTCCACCATATCCACTCATCCTGTTTCCCTTCAGAAAACATCAGGCCTCACAGGAATATCAACCAAACTCAGAATAATTAGACAATTACACTAGGCCCATACCAGCATCATATTAAGTCTCGACAAAGCAACCCAGGAGGAGGGAAGGGATCTCAAAAAACGAGCAAAAGAGTCAGTCAGCTGATGCTACCACTGGTAGGAATCCCACAAGAACACCAAACTACACAACCATAACATATATATGCAGAGGACCGAGGTCAGGCTCCCTGATTGTCAGCTCAGTCTCTGTGAAGCCCCGGGAGCCCTGCTTAGTTGATCCTGTAGGCTGTGTTCTGGTGGTGTCCTTGAATCGCTCTGCTCTTACAATCCTTCCTCACCCTTTCCAAGGGATTCCTGCACTCCCTCTAATGCTTGCCTGTGGGTCTCTGCATCTGCTCCTTTCAGTTGCTGCCTTGAAGCCTCTCTGATGACAATTATGCTAGGCTCCAGTCTATGTGTATAGCAAAATATAGTTGGTAATCATTACACTGACTTTGTTGCCAGTGGTGTTTGGGTCTATCCTAGGTCTCTTTGGGACATCTAGCTTTTGGTCCTCCAGACAGTGTCAGGGGTAGGTTCCTGCCTGTAGGATAAGGTTTAAATTGAACCAGCCAATGGTTAGCCATTCCCACAAGTTCTGTGCAACCCAGCACAACTTGCAGGCAGGGCAAATTGTAGGTCAGAAGTTTTGTGGTTGGATTTGTGAGTCGATCCCTCCACTAGGAAGCCTGCCTGGTTACAGAAGATGGCCAGTTAAGCCTCAGTACCCCAGATACTAGGAGTCCTCCCTAGGGTCACCCTCCTACATCCTAGGGAGTTTCCATGGGACTAGGTTTCATACCTCATCACCTGTCTTAGTTGGGGTTTCACTGTTGTGAACAGACACCATGACCAATGCAAGTTTTATAAAAGACAACATTTAATTGGGGCTGGCTTACAGGCTCAGAGGTTCAGTCCATTGTCATCAAGGCAGAAACAGGGCAGCATTCAGGCAGATATAGTGCAGGAGGAGCTGAGAATTCTACATCTTCATCTGAAGGCTGCTAGTGGAAGACTGACTTCCAGGCAACTAGGTTGAGGGTCCTAAGCCCACGCCCACAGTGACACACCCACTCTAACAAGGCCACACCTCCTAATAGGGTCACTTCCTGGGCCTACAAACCATCACATCGCCCAAATGCTCCCTAATTCCAGTCATCTCTCCTACCTTCGCCCCTCCCCCAATCTGATCCCTCCTCTTCCTATCCCCACTTGCTCCCGGAAAACCCACAAGATCTTTTCTATTTCTCTTTCCCAGAGATATCTTTGTGTACTCTCTTGAGCCCTCTTTGTTGCATAGCCTCTCTGGATCTGTAAATTGGAGCATGGTTTATCCTTTATACCTAAAAGCCACTTATAAGTGAGTACATAGCATGTTTGTCTTTCTGTTTCTGGGGTACCTCACTCAGGATATTTTTTCTAGTTCCATCCATTTGCCTACAAAGTTCATATCATTGTTTTTAACAGCTAAGTAATAGCCCATTGTGTAAATTTAACATATTTTCTTTATCCATTTTTTGGTTGAGGGACATCTAAGTTGTTTCCAGTGTCTGGCTATTATGAATAAAGCTGCTATAAATATGATTGAGCAATGAGCAAGTGTCCTTGTTGTACGATAGAGCATCCTTTTGGTATAAACCCAGGAGTGATATACCTGGATCTTGAGGTAGATTGATTCCAATTTTCCGAGAAGCCACCATATTGATTTCCAAAGTGGCTGTACAAGTCAACACTACCACCAACAATGAAGAAGTCTTCCCCTTACTCCACATCCCTACCAGCATGAGCTGTCACTTGTGCTTTTTACTTAGCCATTCTAACAGATGGAAAATGAAATCACAAAGTCATTTTGATTTGCCTTTCCATGGTGGCCAAGGATGTTGAACATTTATGTGTTACTCATCCACTTGAGATTCCTCTGTTGAGAGGTCTGTTTAGATCTGTACCCTATTTTTAACTGGATTATTTAGTTTGTGTCTACTTTGAGTTCTTTATATATCTTGGATATTAGGCCTCAGCAAGAGGTGGGGTTGGTGAAAATCTTTTCCCATTCAGTAGGCTGCCATTTTGTCCTATTGATAATGTCCTTTGCCTTACAAAAGCTTTCCAGTTTCATGAGGTCCCATTTATTAATTGTCAATCTTAGTGCATGTGCTATAGGTGTTCTGTTCAGGAAGTCGTCTTCTAATGCCAATGTATTCAAAGCTATTCCCCACTTTTTCTTCTATTAGGTTTGGTGTATGTGATTTTATGCTGGGCTCTTTGATCTACTTGGACTTGAGTTTTGTGCAGGATGATCTATTTGCATTAATTTACATGCAGACACTCAGCTAGACCAGCATGATTTGTCGAAGATGCTTTTTTATTCCATTGTGTGTTTACAGACTCTTTTTCAAAAATCATGTGTCCGTAGTTGTGTGAATTTATATCTGGGTCTTCAATTAGATTCCACTGATCACTTTATCTGTTTTTATGCCAAAACCATGTGGGGTTTATCACTATAGCTTGAAATCAGGGATGGTGATTCTTCTGGAAGTTCTTTTGTTGTACAGGACTGTTTTAGCTATCCTGGGCTTTTGGTTTTCCAGATGAAGATGAGTATTGTCCTTTCAAGGTCTGTAAAACTTGTGTTTGAATTTTGATGGGGATTGTGTTAAATCTGTAGAATGCTCTTCGGTTAGATGGCCATTTTTACTGTGTTGATCCTAATGATCCATGAGCACGGGCAACCTTTTTTTTCTATATTCTTTGTTTACATTCTAAATGAGTTTCCCTTTCCCGGTTCCCCCCTCCCCCTAAGCCCCATAAATCCTCTTCCCTCTGCCAGATCCCCAATCAACCCCCTCCCACTCCTCTGTCCTGGCAATCCCCTACAAGAGCATGGGCAATCTTTCCATCTTCGAATATCTTACAATTTCTTTCTTCAAATACTTAGTTATTGTCTTACAAGTCTTTTACTTGCTTGATTTAAATTAGCTCAAGATATTTTATATTATTTGTGGCTATTGTGAGACATGTTAGTTTCCTGATTTTTGTCATTTGTATATGAGGGCTATTGATTGTTTTTAGTTAATCTTATATGCAGCCTCTTCACTGAAGGTGTTTATCAGCTATAGGAGTTGCCTGGTAGATTTCTTTGGGGGGGTCCCTTATGTATACTATCAGATCATCTTGAAAATTAATGCTTTGATGTCTTTCTCTCTAATTTGTATCCCCCTGATCTCCTTTAGTTGTCTTACTGCTCTAGCTAGAACTTCAGGTACTGTATCGAACACATATGAAGAGCGTGGAAGAGCCTTTTCTTGTTTCTAATTTTAGTGGAATCCTTTGAGTTTCTCTCCATTTAATTTGATGTTGGCTATAGGATTTCTGTAAATTGCGTTTATTATGTTTAGGTATGTCCCTTGTACCCCTGATCTCTCCAAGACTTTTATCGTGAACATGTGTTCAAGTTTGTCAAATGCTTTTTCAGCATCTAATGAGATGATCATGCAGTTTTTCCTTTCAGTTTTTTTTAATTCGATATATTCTTTATTTAAATTTCAAATGATTTCACCTTTCCTGGATTCCCCCTCCCCTTTCAGCTTGTTCATATGGTGTATTATATTGAAAATTTTTTTTTTATTTTCTATATTCTTTGTTTGCATTGCAAATGATTTTCCCTTTCCCAGTGCCCCCCCCCAAATCCCATAAGTCCTTTTCCCTCCTCCAGTTCCCCAATCAACCCCCTCCCACTCTTCTATCCTGGCAATCCCCTACAATGCTGCATCAAGCCTTTCCAGGACCTGATCTCTCTCCTTCCTTCTCCTTGGGAATGATTTGATATGTGGGCTGGGTTGTGTTTTGGGCATTCTGTGCTTCTGGGCTAATATCTACTTATAAGTAACTGCATTTCTATTCCAAAGAAGACATGTGTGTTCTTTTGTGAATGAGTTACCTCACTTAGTATGATATTTTCCAGTTCCAACCATTTGCCTAAAAATTTCATGAATTCACTATTTTTAATTGCTGAGTAGTATTCCATTGTGTAAATATACCACATTTTCTGTATCCATTCCTCCATTGAGGGACATCTGGGTTCTTTTCAGCTTCAGACTATTATAAATAAGGCTGCTATGAACATAGTGGAGCATGTATCCTTATTGCATGCTAGGGAATCCTCTGGGTATATGCCCAGGAGTGGTATGGCTGGGTCCTCCGAAGTGTCATGCCCAGTTTTCTGAGGAACCACCAGACTGATTTCCAGAGTGATTGTAGCAGCTTGCAATCCCACCAGCAGTGGAGGAGTGTTCCTCTTTCTCCACATCCTCACCAATACCTGCTGTCTCCTGAGTTTTTAATCTTAGCCATTCTGACTGGTGTGAGGTAAAATCTCAGGGTTGTTTTGATTTGCATTTCCCTAATGACTAATGATGTTGAACATTTCTTAAGGTGCTTCTCAGTCATCTGAAGTTCTTCAGGTGAAAATTCTTTGTTCAGCTCTGTACCCCATTTTTAATAGGGTTATTTGGTTCTCTGGGATCTAACTTCTTGAGTTCTTTGTATATATTGGATATTAGCCCTCTGTCAGATGTAGGGTTAGTGAAGATCTTTTCCCAATTTGTTGGTTGCTGTTTTGTCCTTTTGACAGTGTCCTTTGCCTTTCAGAAACTTTGTAATTTTATGAGGTCTCATTTGTCAATTCTTGATCTTAGAGCATAAGCTATTGCTGTTCTGTTCAGGAACTTTTCCCTGTGCCCATGTCCTCAAGGTTCTTCCCCAGTTTCTTTTCTCTTAGTTTCAGTGTGTCTGGTTTATGTGGAGGTCCTTGATCCACTTGGAGTTGAGCTTAGTACAAGGAGATAAGAATGGATCAATTCACATTCTTCTGCATGCTGACCTCCACATAAAATTTTTATATGTTGAACCATCCCTATATCTTCAGGATGAAACCTACATGATCATAGTGAATTATCTTTTTGATGTGTTCTAGAATTCCATTTGTATCTTATTGAGTATTTTTGCATCAATATTTGTAAGAGAAATTGGTCTCAAATTCTCTTTATTTATTGAATCTTTGTATGGTTTAGGTATCAGGATGACTATGTTCTCATAAAATGAATTTGGCAATGTTCCTTTTATTTCTATTTGGGAGAATAATTTGAGGAGTATCAATAATAGCTCTTCTTTGAAAGTCTGGTAGAAGTCTATGCCAAAACTGTCCTACCTTTAGAATTTTTTGTTTGGTTGTTGTTTTGTTTTGTTTTTGTTTCTTTGGTTGAGAGACTTTTAATGATCTCTTCTATATCCTTTGAGGCTATATGTCTATTTAAACTCTTTATCTGATCTTGATTTAACTTTGGTAAGTGGTAACTATCAATAAAATTGTTCGCTTTTTTTAGATTTTCCACTTTTTATGGAGTGAACGATTTTCAAATATGACCTAATGAGTCTTTGTGTTTTTCCTTCTGTTCTAGAGCTTGTAGGTATGCTGTTAAATTACTAGTATGCGATTACCAATTTCTTTATATAGGCTCTTAGTCCCATGAACTTTTCCTCTTAGCACTGCTTTGTGTCCTATAATTTTGGGTATGTTGTGCACTCATTTTCACTGAATTCTAGGACGTCTTTGATTTCTTTATGTCTGCTTTGACCCGGTCAGTCATCGTTCAGTTTCTGTAAGTTTGTAAGCTTTCTGTTGTTTTTGTTATTGTTGAAATCCAATTCTAACCCCTAGTGGTCTATTAGGATACATGGAATTATTTCAGTTTTTCTGTATCTGGTGAGAGTTGCTTTGTGATTGTGTAGCTAGTTTTGGAGAAATCTCCTTGTGGTGCTGAGTAGGTATAGTCCTTTGTGTTTGGGTGAAATGTTCTGTTAGCTCCATGTGGTTCACAACATCTACTAGTTCTATTGTTTGTTTAGCTTTATTATTATGTAAGATTCTATGTGTGATATCAGCTTTGGTAATGTTTCTTTTTTAAATATGAGTTCTCTTGCATTTGGGGCATAGATGTTAATTGAAACATCATCTTGGTAGATTTTTCCTTTGATGATTTTGAAGTGTCCTTAACCATCTCTTTTAATTAACTTTGGTTAAAGTCTATTTTGTTAGATATTAGAATGGCTACACCAGTTTGCTTCTTGGGTCCATTTACTTGGAAAATCTTTTTCCAGCCTTTCACTCTGAGGTAATGTCTACCTTTGATGTTGAGGTGTGTTTCTTATATGCAGCAGAAGGATGAATCCTGCTTTTATATCCACTCTGTTAGCCTGTGCCTTTTTATTGGGGGAATTGAGCCCATTGATATTGAGAAATATTAATGAGCAATGACTGTTAATTCTTGTTATTTTGTTGTTGCTAATAATGGTGGTGGTGGTGGTAGTGTGTGTGTGTGTGTGTGTGTGTGTGTGTGTGTGTGTTTCAGAAATTAAAACAAGGATCTGGAGAAATGGCTCAGTGGTTAAGAGCACTGACTGCTCTTCCAGAGGTCCTGAGTTTGATTCCCAGCAACCGCATGGTGGCTTAAAACCATCTGTAATGGGAGCCGATGACCTCTTCCAGTGTGTCTGAAGACAGCTACAGTGTATTCATATACCTAAAACAAATAAATAAATCTTTTTTAAAAAAAAAGACTGTGAGCTATTTTTTTATAAAAGAAGAAATTAAAATTGCCTTTATGCACAGAAAAGGAAATACATTTTTTAAAGAAATGCATATTAAGACTGGGTATGGTGGTACATGCCTTTAATCTCAGCACTTGGGAGGCAGACCAAGGCCATCATGATCTACAATGTTTCAGGACAGCCAGGGCTACACAGAGAAACCCTGTCTCAGACCCTTCCCCTACCCCTATCAAAAAAAATAGAAACAAAAAGAAAAGAAAAGAGAAATGCACATTAAAGCTTCCCCTACCCCTATCAAAAAAATAGAAACAAAAAGAAAAGAAAAAAGAAATGCACATTAAAGCTGGACTAAGAAATTTCTCATCTATCAGGCTGGCAAGAATCCAAGTCTGAATAAATACTATGTCGATGGCCTGTGGAGAAGCTGGTGCTCTCACGCACTGCTGGTGGGAAGGCAGAGCGATGCAGTGCCTACTGGGGAAATTTGGGAACGTTAAGAAAATTACATATGTATTTGTTTACCTTTTGGCCCAACATTTGGAAAACAACTAGGAAAAAACATACAAAATGACTGTATAAGATTATCCATAGGAGTGTCATTAGTGGTCACAAAAATTAAAAAAAAAATTGGAAAACAAACCAAATGTGTGTCTGATGGAGGACCAGTAAAATGAACTATGATGCATCTTTCAGGACGACCCAGTGTAATATAAAAAGGAAATAGGAAGCTCTATACACTGTAGTGATGAAACCTTCAGGACAAGCAGGGAAAGAAGTCGCAGCAACGTCTGGGTTAATAAAGATGGAAGGATACAAGTAAATGTATCTGTTTATACTAACAACAACAAACGGATGGAAAACAAATCAGAAATTGATAAAATGTAGTTCCTAAAAGCTTGGGGAATTTGTGAGTAGAAATAAAGGTTTTGTTTTTTAAAAAAAAATATATATATATACCTTGTTTTCATCTTAGAACCATGAGATTTACTTCTTCAACAAAATAAATCAAGATTTTTTTTAAAAAAGGGGGTGGGCTGGTGAGAGGACTTAGCCTGGCGGGTCTGAGTTCAGTATCTGACCCACATATGGAGAGACTACCAGCTCCCTCAAGGTATGCTCTGACCCTCCACCAGGGCACCATGGTGTCCTCTACTCCATGCACACAGAATCCATAAAAACGTAATAGATTATTATTAAAAAGAAGAGAAATAAATTCTGAAAAATGCAGTCCCAAGCTATTTAGCAACAAGCTTACAGTCTGTTTCCAGGGACATCGGTGCTACACAAGCATCGGAGTGAGCTTACAGAAACCAGGCTGGGCAGGTCAGCCCGTCCACATGGCCTCATCGGGCAGTCGGTGAACATCAAACACCGGAGGCTGATGCCAGTACAACACATGGGTTGTTTTATGATAAACTGCAGTTTTCATAAGTGCAAAGGAAACACTATCAAATGACAGTATATTAACTACACAAGCCAGTAACATGCTCAGCACTATCATCACGAGTTGTATACTGTGCTTTATGATAGACTTTTGTAGGACTGGCAGCATAGTGTATTCTTAAGAGCACCCACCTCCACAGATACCAATAGTGTGTCATGCTAAAATTATACAACAGCCCCAACCTCAGTAGCAATAGGAGATTTTCAGCCTACTTAGGAGCTGATGGGACCACTGTTGTACATTCAGTCGTTGATGGGGCCACATTATATGCCACAGGGTTATAAATCCAATGCAAATCAGTGTAGTGACATAAAACATTTTGCTTTCTCTCTGGGATTAACACATATAAGAATGGCATTTTGACAATACTTCCTCCAGTGAAATTTCTTTCAGAATAAGTAGAACTTGGGGCTGGAGATATGGCTCTGAGAGCGGCTAAGCATACATACTGCTCCATCAGAGGACCAGAATTCAGTTCCCAGCACCCATGTTGGGCAGTTTACAGCCACTTGTAACTATAGCTCCAGGGGATCTGACACCCTCTTCTGGCTTCCTGCAAACATATTGGCATCTGTAATCATTTACACACACACACACACACACACACACACACACACACACACCTTTTTTTAATCTAAAAATAGAAGAAATAGAACTGAGGAATGCCAACTTTACACAGTAATCTTATTATAAATAATATTACTAATGGGCAATGATGGAGCATGCCTTTCCTCCCAGCACTCAGGAGGCAGAGACAAGTGGATCTCTGAGTTGGAGGCCAGCCTGATCTACAAAGTGAGTTCCAGGACAGCCAAGACTACACAGAGAAACTCTGGCTTGAGAAACCAAAATCAAAACCAAAACCAAAGCAAAATAAAGAAATAATATTATTTTGCAAGTATTTTTTACATTTTCCTGCATAAAACAAATGATTATATTAATGACATTAAAAAATTATATTCCAGTGTAAAAGATTAAAGGGTTAAAGGGTTCCTAATTTGTTTTTGAAATTAGAATATAATCACATTGCTTCTCTTCCTTCCATTTCTTCCTGCCCTTCCCGTGCACCCTCTCCCTTGTTCTCTCTCAAATTTATGGCCTGTTTTTAATTGTTGCTGTTAGGTATGCATGTGTGTGGGTGTGTTGTGTGTGTTCATAAATATATAAATACAACCTGTTCAGTCCAAATAATGTAATCTGTATGTATATGATTTCAAAGCTGACAACTTGGTACTGGATAATATTGTCAGCTCTACCCACACTCCCTACAAGGATGAAACCACTTGCTCTAGGGATAGAGTAAGCTTAGAGAGAGTGCAGGTAGCCCAAGGATAGCCACAGCCCCAGGCCCACATCCTAGCTGAGGAGAAACTTCCAGTTTCCAAAGGGCTAAATCCAGTGAGGGAATGTGTTGGGAAGAAGGGAAGAGAGCAAGGAGCTGTGAATACAAAAATCCATTTTCATAAAACAAACGCTGAAGGACAAAGAGTTATTCCCCATTACAGTATCAGTGGGTGAATTTATAGCACTCTCACAAAGCTGGATCATGTAGAAAACTACTTATAGATCTCTATCATAGATTAAATAGACTTAACAAAAAAGTACAGAATATTCCACCCAGCAGCAGAACAATATACATTCTTGTCATCAGCATAGGGATTTTTTTCCAAAATAAACAATATTTTAGGCTTATGCAAGTCTTAACAAATATAGAAAAATAGAAATAATTTCATACCTACTTATAATAGAAAGAAACTCAAAAGTCAACAAGGAGAAAAAAATTACAGAACTACTGAAATTAGAAACAAACAGAGAAAAACTAAAGGATTATTAAAAATATAAGAATATTGAATAATGCACAGTGGAACAGTGGAGCATTGCAAAAAATCAAGAAAACAATTTCATGACGTTTATTTGGAGGAGGGGATGTGGGGTGTGTGTGGTGGGGGAGACATGTGTACCATGGTGCAGGCACAGCAGTCAAATTTCAACTCTCTGAGTCGGTTCTCTCTTTCCACCGTGGAGATCGCTGGGATCGAACCTAGATCACTAGGCTCGGTGCTAGGGCATGTGTCCCCACACATATATCAGACATACACACCATCAGTAAATAAATAATTTGTAAAGAGATGAAGCCACTTTATAAAGAATTTAAAACACAGTAGCAGCATACTCATCTATGACCTGGGAACAAAGTTCTGGGCTCAGATGAGGTTCATCATTTGAACTGCTTTTTAGGTTTTTATTTATTAGTGTGTGTGTGTGTGTGTGTGTGTGTGTGTGTGTGTGTAGACAGAGAAACAGACAGACAGACAAACGAGATATTGGGCATGGGAACATGTGCCATAGCTTGCATGTGTCAGTCAGAGGACAGCTTTGTGGGTTTTGTCCTGCCCTTCCACCTTCACATGGGTTGTAGGTCTCGAACTCGAGTCAAAGCAAGCACTTTACATGCTGAGGCAGCTCATCAGCCTGGGAAGTGCTTTAACACCCTGATTTCTGAGTAAGGTGGAGGGACAGAGGCTGACTTTACAATGTAAGGCAGGAGATGTTAGCTGAGGACGAGGAAGCCTGGGACTTCCATGCAATTTACAGTCGCCTTGATTGTGCCAAGGATACACAGTGAGAGCCAGAAATGCCTTGGTGGAGAAGACACTGGAGTAGCTATGAGGAAGGCGAGGCTCTGTTCTGAGATTCATTTATTCAGTGAACTCTTACTTAATCAACAGCTATCGCTTGGGAGGCCACGAGACGCACAGAGCTCACCGAACAAGACGGATGCCGTCCCTGCCCTCATCAACTGAGCATCTAGACAAATGCCGCTCAGCAGTGAGCTAGCGCAGTCTTGTGCAGCACCTGCCATGGATGGATGCCGTGGGCCCAGGAGTCACCCGACCTGCAGTCAGGGAGGGATTCAGGGAATGTGTCTAGAGAAAGTGATATCACCAGGGCTCGGGGAGGCAAATATAGAAAGAGGAACAGCCCAGAGAAGACAGTGTTCCCAGAGGAACTGTGTGTTCTCAGAGTCCTGTTTCCACATGAGCTGGTGTGCACACCCTGTCCTAGCATGCCATCTCGTTTTCAAGTGGCTCGTGCTCACTTGAATTTATTCATAGAATATTGCTGGTACTTCTATGGGGCTAACTGTATCTCCCACATTTACAATCAGCAGGTATCTGCAAAGGTTATAAGAAAAAGGTCTACTTTCTTCATTTGTTCAGTAGAAGCTATCGGACTTTAATCTATCCAGGTCAGAGTAATACTGCCTGGTGCTATAGTATGTGCAGAAACATTTTTCTCTAAAGTTAAGAAAGATGTAATATTCTGATAACTTAACCACAACTTCAAAGATTGAGATATGAATTTAAGCATGATGTACAGGGTTTTTAAACTTTGGGCTTCTTATGCATTATTTTTTTAAACCGTGTGTGTGTGTGTGTGTGTGTGTGTGTGTGTGCACGAATGCACACTTGCATGTGTGGAGCACACTCTACAGCTTCTGTGGAAGTCAGATGGATGACTTCTCTCTCTACCATGTAGGACCTGACTGTCAAATCTGGGTTGTCAGGCCCAGTGGGGCCATCTCACCAGTCCTCCTACTGAACTTTACATGACTTGAGCTTGGGCCTTGAATGCCTTACTCCACCTACCATATATAGACTCCACAATATAGTCTATAGAATATAGACTCTGGAATGCCCGCAAATCAGAGGGTAAAACGCTCCTGGAGCTGAAGAGATGGCTCAGTGGGTAAGAGCATTTGCTGAATGCTGAGTTCCATTCTCAACATCTACACTGGGTGGCTCATAACCACCTGTCACTCCAGCTCTAAAAGATTCAATGCACTCTTCCAGCTTCCTTGGACATTGGCACATACTATACACACACACACACACACACACACACACACACACATTAGAAAGAAACCCCTTCTTATGACACGCATAGAGGAAGTGGTAAGCGAGCAGACTTATGGAGAACCCAGATTCAGGCTACAATGTCAAGAGGTCCAAGCGTGTCAGATGTGACAGCGTGAGGCAACTGCACATCATGGAGGTGGTGGTGGATGCACACATCAGTGATTACAATGTATTACACCAGCTTTCAAAGCAAAATGATTACAAAATCATAGTTTTGCTGTTTTGCAAGATGACAGGAAGGAAAGGGGCTATTTGTAAACGTTCCAAATATACTTAATGTAATGATGACTAGGTTCTCAGTCCCAAATGGGTGTGTTACAGATTCTTTTGCTTAAGGGATTAAGTTTCTTAGACTGATTTTCAAAGTTCTTTCTTGAGGGAGTCAGTGGGATGACTTAGCAGGTAAAGGAACTCATGACCCAGGTTTGATCCTCAGAACCCACATGATTGAAGGAAACCCCCAGATCCATTGCCCACATATCTAAATAATGGCAATTGATAATTACTTCTTGGGTGTTGAACCACACCAAGATTTCAAACACAGCTGTGGTGACTTGGCTCAGCCTGTAAGCTACAATCTTGCCAATGTGGATGTCTTGAGTGTGAGCTCTAACTTCAGCCAACTGCAGTGGTTTGGAGGGACCGCTGCATTCACCTCTGCCTCTGCGGCACAGGGATCATGTGCACACCAGGGTTGAGTACTCTCATGAGAGCAGGTAGAGGAAGACACAAACACAGAAGAGACCTCTTTTTGTATTCACATCCACTCCTCCTGGCATAGCCATTGACACAGCACAGGTGCTCAGTGAGGTCCTGAGAGCCACTAGTCAGTAAGGGACACCAATGGGGACACAATCAGTCAACCACTTTCTCTGTATGCCAGCCAGGGTAGGAGGAGATAGCTCATGTTTTTGAAAATTGCTGCATACAGAATGGGCAACATATGCTGCTGTTGAACCGAGCTTATGTGGGAGGTTTTAGTTGACTGGGTTTGAGGTTTGGTTTGGTTGGGCGAGTAGGTGGGTGGGGATTTGTATGTGTGGGTTTGCTTTGGTTGGTTGGTTATCTGGTTGGAGAGGGTAACCTTAAAGTAGGAAAGTGAACAAAATATGCAATATTGAGGCAAAGGCCTATTCTTTAGCGTGGACACAGATTTCTGAGATTTGCAAATAGTCTGAATTAAGTAACATCAGTGACTCTATGAAAGGAGCTTTCGTTTATTTACCTTGTAGGAGATTTATACTCTACAGGGAGGATTTACTGCCACCCACAGCTGTTAAAAATACCTTTCTCCTATTTTCATTATAAATCTTAAGTTTGGCTCTCAGAAAGTCATTAAATGTGATCTTCTATGTTGTCAGAGTTATTCATCTTTTGGACTTGTGTTTCATTATTATAAAATATTCACGTACCATCACCAAAATATATTAAAAATATAAATCCTCCTCACATGCCCTCTGGAATCTCTACCATTGCAGACTTAATCCCTGAAAACCAGTGGTCACTGCGACAATGCTCTAAATTGTCATACACTTCCATGTTTATTTATTTGAGGGTGGGCTGCTGGTGGGCACACCTGTGGAGATCAGAAGACAACTTCTGGGCATCCGTTCCCTCCTTCCACCCATTAGGTTCCAGGTTGGAACTCAAGTCGTCAGGCTTGGCAGTCTTTACCCACGGAGCCATCTTAGCAGCTCATTATCCTCAGTCTGAAATAAGATTTTTTTAATCTGCGCCAGGCTTCCTTCCAAATTCTTCAAACAAAAATGGTGCAAATTTTAGAACACCAATAAACAGAGACCAGTCAGGTCTCTACCATCTATCTATCTATCTATCTATCTATCTATCTATCTCTATCTATCTATCTATCTATCTATCTATCTCCAGGAAATACTAGAACAACACAGAGCATAGCTCTGAAGCGTTCAGCCTTCTGTCTAAGTGCGAGATCATCATCCTGTTATGCACGTGGTTTGGAGTCTAAAGAGCATTCTCTGGGAGTCCTGAAACAAAGGCTTGGACCAGGGACTCATGATAGAGGTAGAAATGGAGGCCATTTGTTAAGGAGAAAAACACTTCTGAGATTGGACATGAACCAGAAAACTAGGTAAATAATCAGTGGTCGTGGGCCAAAGAGGTCACTGTTCAGAGACTTCTTCAGCCACTCTCCATGTTTTTTTTTTTCAGTCTTTCACTGAACCTGGAACTTGCCATTTCAGCCACACTGCTGGCCAACAAGCCAGGGGGGGGCGTGTCCTCGTCTCGCCTCCAGAGCTGAGGCTGCAGGGCTGTACAGTCAGCCTGGATGGTTCTGAGTTGTTCTAGGATGTGTATTCTGGTTTACTCTCAAAGCCCTCTCTCCACTTTACTTTCCTGCCTCACTCCCACCCCGGTGCCAAGCCAGGAACACTGAGCCCTGGAACCTGAATTCCGAGGACACAAAACAGCACAGGGGCTGATTCCTTTCCCTCTTATTCATCCCCAGTGCTGAAAATAAATTGGCCTTGGTGAATGTAATCATAATTCTAGTTACTAATCTTGTTTGAGGCAGGTCCCTCTCTGTCTTCTAATTGAAACATTAAAGCAGCGAGCAGCCGTCATTACAGAGAGAGATTTCCCAGAAGAACTCCACAGATCTTGCTTATTCTTTCCCTGTGTTGTAATAAACATAATTAGTTCCCCCTTACAGGGATATTGTTCATAAGTAACTTAAAATTTAAAAATTACAATTGGCAATTCTTTTTTTTTTTTTTTTTGTCATAGCAAGTATAGAGGCTCAGGAATGAGTTTCAGAACCATTAAGAGCATCTAATAAAGGTTTTCAATCACAATAAAGTGAATGGATATTTAAGCCACTGACTCACTATGAGGAGTCTATCAGTTGCAGATAACAAATGGTTATGTAAGCCAGGTTGCTTAAGTCAGAATGGAATTGCAACCCGAACTGAAATGATAGTTATGTGAGTTGGGGATGTGGCCCAGTGGCAGAGGGCTTGTCTACTGTGTGTGAGGTTCCAGGGTCGGTTCCTAGCACCACAAATAGTTCATCTGGTCATTTATACCTGTAACAGCAGCAGTAGGGAGCCTGGCACAGGGCGATCACAAGTTCTAACCATTCCTTGACTCTATCCCTAGACCAACTTAAAAAAATCAAAATGGCAGCTCGACTCACTCTCAGCTGGCCTCACCGGAAGCTTGGGTTACAGCTGTGGCCCTGTTTCTTTCTGCTCCTTTTGGAAAAGTCATCATCCCATAGCAGGGAAGTAGGTGTGCACCAGCCTAGAGGAGTGAATTAACCAAGGTTCTCTAGAGTAACCGAATGAACACATTTACTAGAATGGCTTACAGGCCGTGGTCCAGCTAATCTAGCAATAACTGCCCATTTACAGGAATGTACAAGCACCCAATAAGCATCCAGTCCACAAGGCTGGATGTCTCAGCTAGTCTTCAGCAAATGCTAAAATTCTGAAGAAGCGGGCTTTAATGCCAGAGAGGGAATGGATTTGCTAGCAAGGGTGGGAGGCAGCAGGCAAAAAGAGAGAGCTTCTCTCTTCTATGGGCATTATGCATCCATCAGGGGTGGCC
The DNA here is from genome assembly GCA_964023405.1 of Apodemus agrarius. NCBI lineage: Eukaryota > Metazoa > Chordata > Mammalia > Rodentia > Muridae > Apodemus > Apodemus agrarius. The sequence continues at coordinate 51,263,998 of OZ030012.1, forward strand.
CTGATTAGAGGTGTGTCTTCCCACCTCAAAAACCTGGATTAGAAGTAGACCTTCCCGCCGGGTGGTGGTGGCGCACACCTGTAATCCCAGCACTCTGGGAGGCAGAGGCAGGCGGATTTCTGAGTTCGAGGCCAGCCTGGTCTACAGAGTGAGTTCTAGGACAGCCAGGGCTATACAGAGAAACCCTGTCTTGAAAAAACTAAAAATCCAAAAACAAAACAAAACAAAACAAAAACAAACAAACAAACAAAAAACAAACAAACAAAAAAAAGAAGTGGACCTTCCCACCACGAATGATCCAGTTAAGCAAAAAACATCCCTCTCAGGTGTGCCCAGCCATTTCGAGGTCCTAGTTAGTTCCAGATGTGGTCAAGCTGACAGCCAAGAATAACACACGTTACAATAGGGACCCTCCTAGTCTCTGACAACATGGACGGGGACCACTTAACATCTGTGAGAATGTAGGCCTGTCCCTTTAAGACACTGCTCACTCTGAGACCACACCTCCCCATGCAGAGTTAAAAGGCTGTGCTGAGCTGTGGTTCTTACCTCTCTTGATTCATGACTCTGGCTCCTCCACACTCCTTTGTCATATGTACTAACCCAAACTAAATCACACAGTGGGAAACGTCTTGCCCTCACTGAAAACTGAAAGAGGCAGGTATTCCCCTTTAGGGAATCTCTGAAAGGCTTGCTCCCTACCCCCAACCCCACCCTCCACCCTGCCCATGACAGCTCTCTCCCTCCTACTTTAAACGATTGCCCCTAATGAAGCTCCTGCCCAGTGTTGAAAGGAAGCCTCACTTTAATGTAACTGTATTGTTCTTGTCTAACTCTCGCTCCTCAAGGCCCTTTCTCCTAATAAAACTAATTCCTGAAGGGGACGTATGTGTCAACTCCTTTCCAAAAACAGCTGCTACCATTTCGTTCTTAAATTCAATACCACCCTATCACCCACTCTCCATCTCAGGAAGGAATCTGGTTTGGGTTGTAGGTCCATCCCTGAACCAGACTCTTAAATAGAAAAGCAGGATTATGTGTCCACAACCCCCTGGCCCCCGTGGTGACTCACGGGTCATCAGAACTGATAAGATGACAACCTAAGCAGAAGGAACGGGAAAGACCGGGCCCTGAGGCCGAGCAGCTGCTCGGCCACTTTAGTGACTCACTTCACTTCGCTCATTTGATTCATTGTAAAAGCTCTTTATGTGTACATTGATCGCCTGTATATAGGCGTGTGTGCCACACGCATTCTTAGTACTAACGGAAGCCAGAAGAGGGTGTTAACTTCCCCTAAACCCCTGGGGTTTAGAATGTTTCTAAGTCTTGGACACTTCCCTTTAAAAAAAAAAAAAAGTCCCATATACTTAGTTTTCCATCAGCACTTTACAAGATTATTTACACACTTTAAAGATTATTACAAACTGGGTTGCTTTTCAAACCACGTACCTCACACTGTGAAGGAAGGGGTCACTTCATCAGAGAAGACAGGACGCCCACTCTCCACCCTGATTCACTTGTCAAAGAAAAATGGAAAGGCACCCTAAGAAACAGAGCCTGTCGGCAGGGAGCAGCTCCGTCACTCTGTCACTTTTTTCTATCGAGGTTTTAGAGCACAGGAAGCAAAGGCTGTTGATCCCATCGAGCAAGAGTAAACCAGAAAATGACCATTACCCGGATTCTTTGGTCAAATTAAACAAGCTTTAGTTTCTGCCAGACAGGGCTGTCTCCCTAAAGTGGGGTTTGAAAAAATAGCATTGAACATAGGGAAAAGTGGGGCTTATATATCCCAAAGAACTGCAAGTCTAGCGGATTATCAGGGGGCAGGGTTAGTTATGTAGGAACTTGGCAGAATAGGGTACATTCGAGGTATGAATCAAACCCCAAAGGATGGGGAAATGTCAAATTCCACAAACAGGTTAAAGCACAGTCAAGCTCAAATTTTGCATCAACAGAAATGAACTTATTCTAACCTTTTTTTTTAAATGGCTTCATCCTTAAGATAGGGTCAGGATGGCCCATCAAGGACACGAACACACGCTTCTGAAAAAAATGGAGATACCACAGTGATTAACAGCCGTGAGAGATGTGCAGTTGCACAATTCTGGTAACTTTCATAGCCACACCCATTTCCTCATCCCAAAGAATATTTCCAAACATCCCAAGGATAAGAATCACTAAGAACAGCCTCCAGAACACAAGATTGGAAATGAGACAAATATCTTGATCATGACTTTCCTAAATTGTGCATATAGAAAATTACCAGGGGGCGCTCTCCACGGATATCTACAAATATAACACACTCTCTTGAGTTTATCACTCCCACCACCACCCCACCCCATCCCCTGTCTCAGGCTGATGCCCAGGGCTTTGAGTGTGCTGGGTGAGCATTCTATCAACTCGGCTACAACGCAAGGCCTAGCCTTTTCTCTCCAGTATCCACTTTTGGCTCCTCTTTCTCTACCTGGGAAAATATGCTCTGGTACAATCTCCTGGCTCTTCCCTCTCAAATCTACATCTCAAACCCCTAAATCTCTCTCCTGAGCATTAAATTCCTGTATGTTGTTAACTACTAAACATCTCTACAGGCCTTCTACCACTCAGCTTCAGTAGCTCTTCCTCTGCTGCTTTTGTTGTTGTTGCTGTTGTATGTGTGTATGTATGTATGTATGATGTATGTATGTATGTATGTATGTATGTAGAGATCATCTCTTTTGCTCAGTGTAAAAGTATTTACCTGTCAATAAAATAGCTAATGGCCAATGAGCTGAGGCAGTAGACAGGAGGTGGGAGTTCTGACAATGGAAGAGGAAGGGGAGAGGGAGAAGGAGAGGGAAGATTCTGGAAAAGAGTCAGAAGCAGGGAGATTTTCCAGGGCACTCTGAGGAGACATGACACATTAACCTGAAAAGATGGTAACCAGCTGCGTGGCACACTTAGAGTAGAATAAACTGGATTATTCAGATATGAGCTAGTCTGGAAACAGAGTTAAGGCTATTGGCCTAAGCATTTATTAATAATAATTAGTCTCAGAGTTGTTATTTCTAGAAATGAAGTGCTTGAGAGAAAAGGCCAAGAGTTACTGTCGGTTGGTTGGCTTTGTTTTATCTCTTAACATTATGTCACCACCAACGTGATTACTCAAGTCTGAAACCTGGAGGTCACCCTTAATCCTTCTTCCTCTCATACACTCTCGTCACTGCCAGCAATCTCCAAATCCTATCTATTCTACTTGCCAAGTAGTCACCATGTATGTAACTACAACACTCTCTGCCCCTTAGTCTGAAGCCCACTTGTCTAGGGAGCTCCCTGACAGCCCTACCCTCTACTAACTCATCCAATTACACCAATCTGTGCATTTAACCTTTCAAAGGCCTTTGTAGCTAAGGACATCTCAACAGATGTGTTGAAACAAATTGTTATCAGAGACCTGCATAAGATACTATTACAATGTTGGCTCCTAAGCACCACCAAAACCAAAGAAACAAAGCTCCAGGAGCAGACACAAGACATTGACTACTTCAACTGCACAGCGCGGTCGCATCAACGTCAAGTGGACCATTAGTTCCCTGTCTGAGCACAAGCTCCAGGAGAGCTGCCTACATGCCTTCCTGGTGACTCTGTGTCTCCAGTACCCTGGACAGCGCAGAGGGTGCGGTGTGTGTCTGTAATTTGTGTTCCTATTTAGCCCTTCCATCCTCTCTTGAAACCACTCCAATGCTTCTGCCCACACTCCTTCACCCAGAATGCCCTGTCAATCACCAGGCACTGCCGAACAGCTTATCCACTGAGAGCTGTGAAACATGCTTGTAATAATAGGTGGCAGCACCATTTTTTTTAAAGTTTCACACCAGCTTCTTTTGCTTTATAGGGGAGTCCCGTGTCCCCAAGCTTTGCTATTTTTTCTCTCCCTCTCCTTTTCAGTGACATCTAAATGTCAGAGTGGCCCTGTGCTGCAGTCCTTGAATCTTCTCTAACCACAGTCACACCCTTGGTGACCACGCCCCATCTCAAGTTCAGACGCCATGCAGGAACTCCAAAAGTTAACATCTTCTGCTCCCACCTTTTTCCTGAAATCCCAAGGTGGGTGTCCAACTGTCTAGTCTACAGCTCACCTTAGATGGCACTACAGTTTAGATTCTGAAGAGTTCCATAAAGACCCATGTGTGTAAGACTTGCTCCAGCCTACTGGGAGGTCTTTGAATCATCAGAGGCACACCCTAAGAAGGAACGGGACCCCATGTCTGCTTCTTCCTCTTTCTTTGCTCCCTGGTGATAAGTGGGCAGCTTTGCTCTGTCCTGCATTCCCATCTCCTTATGCTGCCTTGCCACAGCTCCAAACAAAGGCTCCATCCCCTCGTCATCACCATCGGTGGTCATGGTCGCCTCTAAAGTGGCAAGCCAGGATAAACCTCTGTAATGCTCAGGTTGCCAGGAGCCTCCTGGACCAGAGAGGGTAGTAGGCACAGAGTAGGACTCTGATGATGGCTTCGAAGTCTGAGGGTCCAGGATGTTATAGTTCTCTAACTGTACTGAAATGTTGATAACTTCTAAAAAGTCCTAAGAAACATTCTTGCTCTTTCTGAGAGTAAAAGACTGCTGGCTTAGGTGACTAACACCTGTAGCCTAACAGGGGAGGATTAAGCAATGTGGCCTTTGTTCTATCTCAGCAGAACTGCTGGGCTCTAACTTTCAGCCTGCTAGTTGGAAGTCACAGGAAGAAAAAGGGACACTTAGAAATTTCTACTCTAAGTGAGGAAAGGCAAAAAAATTCTACTCTAAGTTGGGAAAGGCAAAAAATTCCTCTCTCTCTCCTTTTGTCCTCAGTACTTATACATCTTTCAGAATACATGATCACATGTTACAAAGTTCATCACAAGTTCACACACACACACACAAAATCAAATCATACATTGAAATAGAAGTTTACAACAGAGAATGTTTACATGCATATCGATTAGGAGTAATTGTCTGGCTAAACATCCATCACCTGTCTCAGTTCCACAGGTTCACTGAAGGTTTAAAACCATAACTAAGTTATTAGTGAGGTTTTGTATAGATAAACCCACTCAGTATTTTATCTTCTGTCTTAGCACCTATAATAAATCATTAGTTTCCTTTTTATGATTTTTGGTTAATTATTTTACAACCTCTTGGAATGTGCTCTGAGCAGGAGAAAAATCTGGTTACTAAGAGCAATTAACTGGTGACACTCAGGAGACTGGCAGAGTTCTCAATGCAGTTTTGACTATCAGAAAAGGATCTAGGGGCTTACTTCTTTTACCCTGCGTGGGGAGACTGTAACCCCCCAGAGCTCTGGATATTAAAATCCTCTTGCAAATTGCATCAGGTCTGTCTCTCATGAGTGTTTCGGGGTGCCGGGTTCCGAGGCATGGGGTGCAGGAGTACCCCCGTTTTTTCTTTCGGATCTTACATGTGGTGCATTGGCCGGGAAATGTGGACACTCCTACACACTCGAGAAACAACTTGGAGGTAAGGGGACCCCCCTCTGAAGTGTGTGTGTGCGCTGGCCGGCCGATGTGATGTTGTTCGTTCGTCCTGAGTGTTCTATTCTGTTCTGTTATTGGGATCTGAATCTGATGAGACGTGTGCTTTTAGATATGCAGCTGTCTTCTCAGACTGTGATGGCCAGGAGACAGTGGTATAGGCAGAGGTGCTAGTGGAGGCCACAAGCTGTAACCCCGGGAGACGTCCCATGAGTGGGGGAAAATCCAGGGACGCTTGGAAAGTTCCCATCTGGGTGTCGGGGAGGATACGGTAGTTCTACTGAATTAGAGAACTTACACACCCTCCCGGCCATCTGATTTTCTGATCTGGTTCTGTTTTCTGTTTGTCTCACTGTTTTGTCAAAAGCCTGACTGGGGCGGAGAGTTCCGACTGGCAGTCGAAACCTCGGGGGTCTGGAGGAAGCTAGAGAAGGCCGAATAGGGTTCTTCTCTTCTCTGTATTTGTTTCCTGCAACTGGGGGGAACATTCGGTATCTGAAACTGGGTTGTCTAGAGGCAAATTGTCTTGAACTGAGACGCCTGATGGTGGCAGGGTCAGGCTGTCTATGTGGTGATTGTTTCTGTTTTGTATAGTCTTGTGTTCTCGGACTTAGATGACTGATGCATAGGGATTTAGACTGACTGATAATTTTGTTAAGAATTTAGACCGACTGAAAGGCCCGCCAGGGTGGGCTCTGTGGTGCCAAGATCAGGTCCCGTGACTCAGGCCCTCCATGTTAGGGTCTGGCGGCAAGATCAGGTCACATGACTCCAGCCCACCATGTTGAAGTTTGGGCGCCAAGATCATGTCCCGTGACTCAGGCCCGCCATGTTAGAACAAGAAAGAAACAAAATATTTAAGCTGTTAGGCCCCCTAGTGGGGGAAATAATTTTTAACAAGACACTCAAAGTGGCGGATGTAGGAATTCTGAGTTTAAGTTAGAGATGGCTTATTTCATTTATTTTAAATTGTTTAAATTATTATAATAGATATAATGTTAAGCTTTGTGGTTTTATTGTTTCTCTGGGAAAGGGGTCAAAAATAAGGGGGACCTCTAGAACACTAGATTCTGAAACATTAAGCAAAAAATCTGTCTCGGTGATACTAAAATCTTCCTTTGAGAATTATATTATGTTCAAGGCATAAATTCTTATTTGATACTGATTTTATTTTGATACAAAAATCAAGGTTTTCATTGGTATAAATACTAAAAATGTAAAAATGCAGGATTTACACCCAGTCCTTTCTTACTGTTATTATTATAGATCTGAAATGTTTAAGCCTATGAGTTTGGGGCCATACAAAAATATAAGGCTCTGAGTTTATTATTAGGGTGTTTTCAATGTTTTAATTAGAGTTGCTTCTGTTATGGCGAGAGAGAGAGCAACGAGATTGCCTCTCTTCATTTACAGACAAACTCAATGTGTCTATAGATTATTATATGACTTAATAATTCCTGATTCTTTAAGTCTGTCAGATGTTCTTGTGCCAGAAGGCTGAAGATCAATGTTTCAACATTTTGAAGTATAAACTGTTCAGGTGTTTAGCAATCTCTATCATTTGGCTAAGTCTTAAAAGGTGTGTTAAGCTTTCTATATATTTTCAGTTAATATTGGTCACTCTTGGATTTCTGACAGGGATAAAAACTGTTAGTCTCATAGTCAGCTCAAGCTCTTTAATCTTGAAAGCTGATATAGATTTTCAGAAATGATTTTCAGGTGATATAAAATTTCTACCAAAACATGAGTCAGGTGTTAATTCTTATAGTCTTTCAAGATAGTAAAGATGACAAAGGTTCTGTTTGACAGAGATTGGATGTTAGGCCTATCTTATAGTTTATAATTTACAAAATGATAATAGTATGCTCAATTTATATTTAGAGAAGACCACAGAATGGAGCAGAAGATCTGAGACCACCTATCCTGATTCACGGTGACACCCTCACTAAAGACATATTTCCCAAGAGACTGATTAATCTCTTTGAGACTGTTTTATTTGTAATACAGGAAGCCAGAAAAGAATACCCCCTCAGACGAAAGGTAAGAGGCACCTGAAGGACCAACACCAGACTCCATTGGCAGCCCCACAGATTTGGTGAAGGTATGTGAGGTTAAGCAGGGACCAGAGGAGTCACTGGCAGCCTTTCTAGTGCAGCTCAGAAGCATTTTGCTATACACCCCAGACTAGAAGGACTTTAGTTTGCTGAGAAAGTATGTAGAGGGATTTGGTACAAGTTATTTAGAAGGTCTGTAGAGAGATTTGGTTGTGCAGGTTGTTAGAAAAGTCTATAGAGAGATTTAGTATCATTTGCTGAGACAGGGAGACAGAGGAGAAAGAAAAAATGACAGAGAAGGAAGCTACAGAAAATCCTGGCTAAAAGGCAGAAAGGAATCAATGTGCATACTATATGGAGAGGCCACTGAGCCAGAGTGTGCCCTAATAAGCTGGGAGCAAGAACTCACAGGTCTTGGGATAAGTGCCCCCAAAATGGCAAAGGTGTTATCCCTGGATAAAGACAATGACTAGGGGAGATGGGTGTTCTGACCACCTCACCCAACCCTGGATAACTGTGAGAGGGAAAAAGAAACGCACTCAGTTCTTGATGGACACAGGGGCTTAACACATGGTCTTCCAACCCAATGGCCCTGTTTCCAAGAAAAGATCTAGGGTCCAAGAAGCCACTGGCACCAAAATATGTTCATGGACTACCCGAAGAACAATGGACCTAGGGATGGGATGGGTAACCCATTCATTTAAGGTCACCCCAGGATGTTCCTAACCGTTGGAGCAAGGCATACTCTCCAAAATGGTGGGGAGGACAGATATACTTACTGTCCAAAGGGCTGCAGCAACTGACCCAAAAAGAGAGACTGACCCCTGCTGAAAGTTGATACAGACAGGAGCAATTTTCTCCGTGAAGGACAGAGACAAGCAGGTGCTGCTACGGTGGGCAGCACAAATGGCATCTGGGTAGAAGAATCTTTACCCCCTGGCATGTCAACGCAGAAAGTGGAGCTAATGGCCCTTACCAAGACCTCGGAACTTGGAGACAGCAAAAAAATCAACATCCACATGGATAACAGGTATGCCTTTGCCACAGCCCACGTCCACAAGTGTATATGCCAAAAGGACTGCTCACATCAGAGAAAACCAACAGGAAATCTTGGACCTCGTAGATGCCCTAATGAAGCCAACAACCGTGAGTATCACCCTCTGCCCAGGATGTCAAAAGGGAAAAGACTCAGTGGGCAATAGCCCGGCAGAGCAAATGGCTCCAAGGATAGATATACAGGAGCCTATACTGGTTGTGGGTCTGCGAGAGGCACCCACTGAAAAATGGGACAAAGTGAGATAGCCTCACTTAAAATATGCTGAAGAAAAAAAGGACTGAGTTTGGTAGCCATCTGACCAACTATTACCAAGGAAAGGTGCACACAAGAAGGGAAAATTATACTCCCCAGAGAGTAAGCCAAGGACTCTCCAGGGCAAATGCGCAGATGCACTCATTTAAGGAATCAATAAAACAGTGTAAGGTATGCCAGCGAGTGAATGCTTATGCAGCAAAAAGTAAATAGGGCAGAAGACCTAGAAGAGAACAACCTAGAGTATATAGAGGTTTTTATAAAAGATAAGGCAGGAAAGTATGGTTATGAATATCTTCTAGCACTTGTAGATAGTTAATCTAGATAGATTGAGACTTCCGCTAGCAGGCAGGAAACAGCAGCCAGGGTTAAAAGAAATTTTCCCGAGTTTCAGAGTACCCAAGATAATTGGATCAGACAATAGTTCTGTTTTTGTTTCTAAGGTAAGTCAGAAATTGACAGATATTGGGGACTAATTGGAAACATTATTGGATGTACTGTCCCCAGGGCTCAAGACAGCTAGAGAAAATAAACAAAACTCTATGAGAGACCTTAACTAAATTGACCTTGGAGACTGGTTTAGGCTGGGTGGTGCCTCTCCCCTTGTTTCTGAATAGTCCTTGCCATTTTTTTATTTAATTTTTATTTTCTATATTCTATGTTTACATTCCAAAGGCTTTCCCCTTTCCCAGTTCCCCCCCCACCATATGTCCCATAATTCCTCTTCCCCCCCCAGCTATTCCCCAATCATCCGCCCCCCCCCCACGATTTCTCTGTTCTGGGTCTACAATACTGGTATATGCCCAGGAACGGTAAGCCAGGGTCCTCTGGAAGGGACATGCCCAATTTTCTGAGGAACTGACACACTGATTTCCAGAGCAGTTTTACCATTTTGCAATACCACCAACAGTGGAGGAGTGTTCCTCTTTCTCCACATCCTTGCCAGCACTTGTTGTCTCTTGAGTTTTTAATCTTAGCAATTCTGACTGGTGTGAGGTGGAATCTCAGGGTTGTTTTGATTTGCATTTCCCTGATGACTAATGATGTTGAACATCTCTTAAGGTGTTTCTCGGCCATCCGAATTTCTTCTGGTGAAAATTCTTTGTTTAGCTCTGTGCCCCATTTTTTGATAGGGTTATTTGGTTCTTTGGGATCTAACTTCTTGAGTTCTTTGTATATATTGGATATTAGCCCTCTGTCGGATGTGGGGTTGGTGAAGATCATTTCCCAATTTGTTGGTTGCCGTTTTGTCCTTCTGACAGTGTCCTTTGCCTTACAGAAACTTTGTAGTTTTATGAGGTCCCATTTGTCAATTCTTGATCTTAGAGCATAAGCTATTGGTGTTCTGTTCAGGAACTTTCCCCCTGTGCCCATGTCCTCCAAGGTCTTCCCAAGTTTCTTTTCTAATAGTTTCAGTGTGTCTGGTTTTATGTGGAGGCCCTTGATCCACTTGGAGTTGATCTTAGTGCAAGGAGATAAGAGTGGGACAATTCGCATTCTTCTGCATGTTGACTTCCAGTTGAACCAGCACCATTTGTGGAAAAGGCTATCTTTTTTCCACTGGATGGTTGTCGCTCCTTTATAAAAGATCAAGTGACCATAAGTCTGTGGGTTCATTTCTGGGTCTTCAATCCTATTCCATTGATCTACCTGCCTGTTGTTGTACCAATACCATGCAGTTTTTAACACAATTGCTCTGTAGTACTGCTTGAGGTCAGGGATATTGATTCCCCCAGAAGTCCTTCTATTGTTGAGAATAGTTTTAGCTATCCTGGGTTTTTTGTTGCTCCAGATGAATGTGAGAATTGCTCTTTCTAGATCTATGAAGAATTGATTTGGGATTTGATGGGGATTGCCTTGAATCTGTAGATTGCTTTTGGCAAGATGGACATTTTTACTATATTGATCCTGCCAATCCAGGAGCAAGAAATATTTTTCCATCTTCTGAGGTCTTCTTCGATTTCTTTCTTCAAGGACTTGAAGTTCCTGTCGTACAGATCCTTCGCTTGTTTGGTTAGTTACGCCAAGGTACTTTATGTTGTTTGTGGCTATTGTGAAGGGTGTTATTTCCCTAACTTCTTTCTCAGCCTGCTTGTCCTTTGAGTACAAGAAGGCTACTGATTTGCTTGAGTTAATTTTATAACCAGCCACTTTGCTGAAGTTGTTTATCAGCTGTAGAAGTTCTCTGGTGGAGTTTTTTTGGATCGCTTAAGTAGACTATCATATCGTCTGCAAATAATGATATTTTGACTTCTTCCTTTCCAATTTGTAACCCTTTGACTTCCTTATGTTGTCTAATTGCTCTCGCTAGAACTTCAAGTACTATATTGAAAAGATATGGAGAGAGAGGGCAGCCTTGTCTAGTCCCTGATTTTAGTGGGATTGCTTCAAGTTTCTCTCCATTTATTTTGATGTTGGCTACTGGTTTGCTGTAGATTGCTTTTACTATGTTTAGGTATGGGCCTTGAATTCCTGCTCTTTCCAAGACTTTTAGCATGAAAGGATGCTTAATTTTGTCGAATGCTTTTTCAGCATCTAATGAGATTACCATGTGGTTTTTTTCTTTTAGTTTGTTTATGTAGTGGATTACATTGATGGATTTGCATATATTGAACCATCCTTGCATCCCTGGAGTGAAGCCTACTTGATTGTGGTGAATGGTCGTTTTGATATGCTCTTGGATTCGGGTGGCAAGAATTTTATTTAGTATTTTTGCATCAATATTCATAAGAGAAATTGGCCTGTAGTTCTCTTTCTTTGTTGGATCTTTTTGTGGTTTAGGTATCAGCATAATTGTGGTTTAGAAGAACGAGTTGGGCAGTGTCCCTTCTGTCTCTATTTTGTGGAATAGTTTGAAGAGTATTGGTGTTAAGTCTTCTTTGAAGGTCTGGTAGAATTCTGCACTAAAACCATCTGGTCCCGTACTTTTTTTGGTTGGGAGGCTTTCTATAACCCCTTCTATTTCTTTAAGGGTTATGGGACTGTTTAGCTGATCTACTTGATGCTGATTTAATTTTGGTATTTGGTATCTGTCTAGGAAATTGTCCATTTCCTCCAGATTCTCCAGTTGTTTTGAGTATAGGCCTTTGTAGTAGGATCTGATGATCTTTTGAATTTCCTCAGTTTCTGTTGTTATATCCCCCTTTTTGTTTCTAATTTTGTTAATTTGGATATTGTTTCTGTGCCCTTTGGTTAGTCTAGCTAAGGGTTTATCTATCTTGTTGATTTTCTCGAAGAACCAGCTCTTGGTTTTGTTGATTCTTTGTATGGTTCTCTTTGTTTCTACTTGATTGATTTCAGCCCTTAGTTTGATGATTTCCTCTCTTCTACTCCTCCTGGATGAGTTAGCTTCTTTTTGTTCCAGGGCCTTCAGGTGTGCTGTTAAGTTGCTAGTGTATGCTCTCTCCAGTTTCTTTTTGGAGACACTCAGGGCTATGAGTTTTCCTCTTGGCACTGCTTTCATTGTGTCCCAAAGATTTGGGTAGGTCGTACCTTCATTTTCATTGAAGTCTAAAAAGTCTTTGATTTCTTTATTTCTTCCTTGACCAAGGTGTCATTGAGTAGAGTATTGTTCAGTTTCCATGTGTATGTGGTTTTTCTGTTGTTCTTCTTGCTATTGAAGACCACTTTTACTCCATAGTGATCTGATAGGAGACATGGGATTAGTTCGGTCTTCTTGTATTTGTTGAGGTCTGTCTTGTGACCAATTATATGATCAATTTTTGAGAAGGTACCATGTGGTGCTGAGAAAAAGGTATACTATTTTGCTTTAGGATGGAATGTTCTATATATATCTGTTAAATCCAATTGGTCCAAAGCTTCAATTAGTTTCACTGTGTCCCTGCTTAGTTTCTGCTTCCCTGATCGGTCCATTGAGGAGAGTGGAGTGTTGAAGTCACCTACAATTATTGTGTTAGGTGCAATGTGTGCTTTAAGCTTCAGTAAAGTTTCTTTTACAAATAAGGGTGCCCTTACATTTGGCGCATAGATGTTCAGTATTGAGAATTCTTCTTGGTGGATTTTCCCTTTGACAAGCAAGAAATGACCTTCTGAGTCTCTTTTGATGACTTTAGGTTGAAAGTCAATTTTATCTGATATTAGAATGGCTACTCCGGCTTGTTTCCTGAGACCATTTGCTTGTAAAATTGTCTTCCAGCCTTTTACTCTAAGGTGGTGTTTGTCTTTGACACTGAGATGTGTTTCCTGTATGCAGCAAAATGTACAGTCCTGTTTCCATATCCAGTCTGTTAGTCTGTGTCTTTTTTTTTTTTTTTTTTTTGTTTTTCGAGACAGGGTTTCTCTGTGTAGCCCTGGCTGTCCTGGAACTCACTCTGTAGACCAGGCTGGCCTCGAACTCAGAAATCCGCCTGCCTCTGCCTCCCGAGTGCTGGGATTATAGGCGTGCGCCACCACGCCCGGCTAGTCTGTGTCTTTTTATAGGGGAATTGAGTCCATTGATATTAAGAGATATTAAGGAATAGTAATTATTACTTCCTGACATTTTGGGCATTATTATTATTATTATTATTATTATTATTATTTTGTATTTGAGTGGTTCTCTTCTTTTGGGTTGGATGAGATGGGGTTTCTATCTTGTTTCTTCTGGGGTGTAGTTTGCCCCCTTGTGTTGGTATTTTTCCTCTATTATTTTTTGTAGGGCTGGGTTTGTAGATAAGTATCGTGCAAATTTGGTTTTGTCGTGGAATACCTTGGTTTCCCCATCTATGGCAATTGAGAGTTTTGCTGGGTATAGTAGTTTTGGCTGAAGTTTGTGTTCTCTTAGGGTCTGCATGAGGTCTGCCCAGGATCTTCTAGCTTTCATGGTCTCAAGTGAGAAGTCTGGTGTAATTCTGATAGGTCTTCCTTTATATGTTACTTGTCCTTTTTCTCGTACTGCCTTTAATATTCTTTCTTTGTTTAGTACATTTGGGGGTTTTGATTATTATGTGACGGGAAGTATTTCTGTTCTGGTCCAGTCTATTTGGGGTTCTATAGGCTTCTTGTATATTCATGGGCATCTCTCTCTTTAGGTTGGGGAAGTTTTCTTCCATAATTTTGTAGAAGATATTTGCTGTCCCTTTAAGTTGTAGATCTTCATTCTCATCTATCCCTATATTCCTTAGGTTTGGTCTTCTCATTGTGTCTTGGATTTCCTGAATGTTTTGGGTTACCAGCTTTTTGCATTTTGCATTTTCTTTAATTGTTGAATCCATGGTTCCTATGGTATCTTCAGCATCTGAGATTCTGTCTTCTATCTCTTGTATTCTATTGTTGATATTTGCATCTAGGACTCCTGATTTCTTCCCAAGGTTTTCTATCTCCAACGTTGTCTCCCTTTGAGATTTCTTAGTTGTTTCTACTTCTGTTTTTAGATTCTGTATGGTTTTGCTCAGATCTTTCAATTGCTTGTTTGTGTTTTCCTGTAATTCTTTAAGGGATTTTTGTGTTTCCTCTTTTATGACTTCTACTTGTTGACCCATGTTCTCTTGTATTTCTTTAAGTGATTTTTGTTTCTCCCCCTTATTGAGATTCATTTTTTGCTCTATATTCTCCTGGATTTCTTTAAGTGATTTTTTGTGTTTGCCTTGTATGGGCTTCTAGCTTTTGATCTATTTTCTCCTCTATTACTTTAAGAAATTTATCTAAGTGATCCTCTATCAGCATCTTTACCAGTGATTTTAGATCTGAGTCTTGTTTTTCTGGTGTGTTGAGATATCTGAGATTTAATTGTGTTTGCCTTGTAAGGGCTTCTAGCTTTTTAATTTATTTTCTCATGTATTACTTTAAGAGATTTATCTAAGTGTTCCTCTATCAGCATCCTGACCAGTGATTTTAGATCTGAGTCTTGTTTTTCTGGTGTGTTGGGGTATCCAAGATTTATTGCTGTTGGGGAACTGGGTTCGGATGCTGCCATACTGCCTTGATTTCTGTTAGTAACGATCTTACGTTTGCCTTTTGCCATCTGGTTAACTCTGGTGTTAGTTGGTCCTGTAGTTACTAGCTGGTGCTTGACCCTCCTGTGGGCTCATAAGGCTATTTCCCCACGACTGGGACACCTGAACCACTGCCCTGCAGGGCTCCTGCTCACAGATTGCTGACAGGTGGCCTGAGTCCCCTGAGGTCGTAAACTCAGGATATCCCAGGTACTTGGTTCCGCCTGTTGGGCAGCTGCTTTGCACTGCTCCTGCTCAGGGTTTGCTGTCTGGTGTCCTGATTCCCCAGAGGTCTTAAAGTCGGGATATCTCAGTTATCTGGTTCCACCTGCTGGTCCAAAGCTGCTGGGAAGCTGGCTGAGGCTGGCTCCCCTGCTGCCGGCTGGATGGGAAGCAACTGGCAAGATGGCGCTGACTGCAGGGAGTTCGGGGTCAGTCCTGCAAGGGCAGAGAACAGGCTCAGCCCCTGTCCCCCAAACCGCTACTCTGTGCGCAGCTCCCGCTCCAGGCCTGAATCCCTGAAGTTCTTAAACTCGGATATCTCGGGTACCTGGTTCCACAGGCTGGGTCTGAGCACCTGGGAAGCTGGCTGGGGCTGGCTTCCCCGCCGCTGGCTGGATGGGAAGCAGCAGGCAAAATAGTCCTTGCAATTTTAATCCTCTTTGTTACCCCAATTTCTTTGTCATCTACTGGGTCCTCCCGAGAGGTGTATCACAACATGAGATTTGGCTCAAACTGTCCGCTTTAATGTCTAGGCATGTCAGAGACTCTTCACTGCTTCCAGACAGGTTACTGGATCTGTCAAAGGCGGCTTCAGAAACAGTTGCTGGAACCCTGGTGAAAGAGATCCTCACCAAATTGATCACAGAGACTGGACCTTTGCTCTCTAGGCTCGAGGCGCTCCAATGGATAAGGCATCGGGGTCCCAGAGGCCTACTCAGGAGGAGATCCGCAAGTCCCACATCGCTTCCAAGTTGGAGATATGGTCTACATTAGATGCCACTACGCGGGAAACTTTAAGACTCAGTGAAAAGACCCTTATCTTGTACTCTTGACCACTCTGTTTTCTGCCCTGATAGGACCCCTAATGATAATGCTCCTGTTGCCTACAGTTAGACTTATGACTTATATAGTCAATAGGTTAGTTGCCTTCATCAGGGACCAGGTGAGCCCGGTCCAGATTATGGTACTTAGGCAGCAGTATAAGAGCCTTCTGAGACAAGAAGAGGCTGACCTTTAATTCTCCTAGTTCTAAGGTTAGAACTATTAACAAGACAGGAAGTGGGGAATGAAAGAATAAGGTTGTAAGCTAGGAATCCCCCATGCCTGGGCACGTGGGGGCACTTGGGTCCCCAACGCCAGTGGGGGAGGGTGGGCGTGACCCTGCGCGTGGTGGCCACGTAAGCAGAAATGACTTAACTAGTTCTTCCGGCCTCTGTGAGAGGCTGATAGGTTATCAGAGAGTGTGGGTTCGGATGGTTTGAACTGATTGGCTTAGAAGCTTGTGGTAGGCGGGTTCTGTTATAAGTCTATAAAAGGCCAAGGCAAGCCAGTCTGCGCTGGGCTTACTTCTTTTACCCTGCGTGGGGAGACTGTAACCCCCCAGAGCTCTGGGTATTAAAATTCTCTTGCAAATTGCAAAAAAAAAAAAAAGAAAGAAAGAAAGAAAAGAAAAAAGAAAAAGAAAAGGATCTAATAGCAGCCCACTATAAAAAAGAGCTTAATAATCACAGATATAATTTTAGGAATTCTTGTAGGATCATCATTAAGGCTTAAGTCATCTATTTGTCTATATAGCATCACTACAAGATCCATCTTCGTGGATCTACAGAGATCTGCTCCAAAGGGGTGTGCTATTACTTAGTGATTGTTACATGTTTAATAATAACAGGAAAAGCATATTAATAGCAGGAATCTTTCCTAAAATGAATCCCTCACAGCCTGCTTAATAAGAATGAACCTGTCCCAGATTATATAATAATCAGAAGCAGGCCATCTCAGGATGATCACCTGCTAGTTATTAGCTTGTCCTATTATAGCTCCTGACATCAGGAATTCCATCACAGTGCAGACAGCTGACCAAAGGAGATGGCTAATATGAGGGCTGAAAGAAATAAGTATAGTGCCGAAGGCTGTGTGTGTATAGGCTTAAAAAATGTATATTTTAAAATGACTCAGAGATCATTTGGGATCTTGCCAACACAGAGTCCTAATTGCCCTGACTTCGTCATACATGTACCAAAATATCAGTGTGCCCTAGGAATGTGTATGGTTATTGCAAAAATGTGAAATTAAATAGCTTTTGAAGAATGTACTGAAGTTATCTGAAAATAGTCTCAGAACAAGCAGGACCTGCTGTAGCAGGATGACATCATGAGCCATGGGAAGAGGGAGTCTTTAATGGCTCCGACAGATGTCTGCCATCAGGGGGAATTCTAGAGTACAGAATTAGTGTTCTTAAGAGGTCCATAGGCAGGGCTGGAGAGATGGCTCAGCAGTTAAGAGCACTAACTGCTCTTCCACAATCCTGAGTTCAATCCCCAGCTACCACATGGTGGCTCACAACCATCTGTAATGGGATCTGACGCTCTCTTCTGGTGTGTCGGGAGACAGCTACAGTGTGATCATATAACTATAATAAAAATAACTTATTTTAAAAGAAAAAAAGAGGTCTGTGGGTGCTGGCACACCCTTCCACCACCTGGAAATACAGCAAAATGGCTTCCCTGCCACCTAGAATGTGTCTCCTCTCGAGGCACCCAATCAGCCGGTAGCTTGATTTGGAATTTCCCAGCCTCTAGAAACTTAAGCAACAGAGCATGGAGAAATGGCTCCATCCCAGAGGAGCCAGGTTTGGTTCCCAGTTCCCACATGGTGGCTGAAGTCTTCTGCGATGCCGGGCAGTGGTGGCGCATGCCTTTAATCCCAGCACTTGGGATCCCAGTCTCTTCTGTGACTCCAGTTCCATAAGATCTGACATCCTTTTCTGACCTCTGCAGACACCCGGGCACACCCGTGGTATAAATACATTCAGGCAAAACATTCATAAACATAAAATATAAATAAAACTAAAAAAACTTTTTAAAGAAATGTAAGCAATGCACAGGCCATGTAGCTTGTACTATTTTGTGATAGAGCCCCAACAAATGAAAACCTGTCTCCAAGTACTCTTCAAACCCTAGACGATAAAAGATGAAGAGCCCTACCTTTGCTTGATAGTTTTTCTGCTTCAGGGGCCAATGGGAAGGTGTGGGATGGCCTGTCTTCTCATTCGTGCAAGAGTGAGGCCATATCGGCACAGGGGCAAGCTGCCCCTTGTTGCTTGCCCTGCTGGGAGAAGCCATGGGACTAGAAACTTAATGTCACTGTGCATTGATGCATACTGGCAATCCAAGGCTGCTACCGTCATGACCAGTTGCTCTCCTGGTATCCTGAAGTGTCCAGTGGTGGAGTTTAAGAAGGAAAGGTAAAAGCCAGGGGTCAAGGGTCAGGGCTCACCTGAAATCTAATCCAGCCCCCACAGGGGAGGAGGAAGCGGGAGAATCGCTGTGAGTTCGAGGCTGGTCTGGTCTACTAGGACCAGAAAGCAGGTGTTATCCCTGGTTTTAGATTTCCCAGATACCAAAAGTGAAAGCAACAATGTGTGTTTACAGGGCGGGGAAGATGGCTCAGTGGTTCAGGGCAGGTACTGCTCTGGCAGGAAAACTGGGGTTCGATTAGCAGGTGGCTACAACCGCCTTCTCTGGGGATCCAGTCTCCCCGGCCAGCTTCCATGGTCACTGCATTTACATACAAATGCCCACCCCACTCTTCAAATACACACACACACATATAAATACAAATGAAAATGTATCTTTTCTAAAATTGTGTTTTAGGTCACTCAGTTTAAAGCATTTTGTTACAGCATCTCTCTCTCTCTCTCTCTCTCTCTCTCTCTCTCTCTCTCTCTCCCTGTGTGTCTCTCTCAGTCTATCTCTGTGTATCTCTGTCTCTCTACATCTTTCTCTGTCTCTCTAAGGGTCTCTGTCTCTGTCTCTCTGTCTCTGTGAGGCTGTCTCTCTCTCTCAGTCAACCTGTCTCCATGTCTCTATGTTTCTGTCTGCCTCTGTCTGTCTGTCTGTCTGTCTGTCTGTCTCTCTCTCTCTCTCTCTCTGTGTGTGTGTGTGTGTGTGTGTGTGTGTGTGTGTGTGTGTGTGCTGTCCTTTCTCCAGTTGCTTCTCTCTGGAGAACCTGGCTAACACAGAAGTCGTTTTTTTATAAACAGTTGGAATGCTTGAGCACATAGCCAGGCTGTAGGTGGCAAACAGGTACCTGGGAAGAAGCTCAGCCCCAGCTGCCATTTGCATCAGGGACACGCCCGGTGGCACACCCGGTGGCACACACTGCCGTGCCAACAAAGCCAAAGGCGGAACGATCTTTCAGAGAAGACTGTCCACCAGGAATTGGAGGACTGAGGAGGAGGCTGGTGGAAGAATGGGTTATAAATAGTCATGAGAAACATGGCAGACATGTTCTCTGTCCTGACTGGCAATGCTTATGTGGGTACAGACTTAGAGAAAGGTGCAGAAGTTCATCCCCTAAGCTATTGACATTTATTGTATGTAGGCGATACTTAAAGCCCTTCTTAAAATACTACTCTTCAATTATCCATGCCACGTCTAACCAGTGACTAAAGCTCATGGTGAACTACACCTGTCTACTGAAACGACCATCTTCTCTGAAAAATCCTTCCCCCCTCGGTTTTGCAGACACAACGTCCCCACCTGCCATGACCCCCGCTGCAGTGGCTGAAGTGACTTCAGAGCTTCCCTCTGGCCTGTGACCTCTACTGCATGTGTGACATTCTGCAACTCACATTTGTCGTCTGAAACAAGATGCTTTAGGCCCAGTTGCTATAACGATGAAATGTCTGGTCAACATTTAAAACAAGGACCAGCAAGATGGCTCAGTGGGTAGAGAGGCTTGCTGCCAAGCCTTACAACCTGTGGTTGATATCTGAGAACCACTTGGTGGAAGGAAAGAACCAACTCCACAAGTTGTTCTCTGACCTCAACACATGCACTGCCTCATACACACACACACACACACACACACACACACACACACTCTCACTCACACACTAAAATGTAATACATTTATAATTAAATATAAAATAAAACCAGGTCTCACAGTCCTGGCATTACTTATATTTGGGGATTAATCATTTTTTATTTAAGAACTATCCTTTGCACTTTTGAACCTTTGACAGACACATGGCCCATAACCAAGTACATGTCAGCTGTAGCCCCTTCTTAGCTGTGCCAACCAAAACTGTCTCCAGGCATGCCTAGTTATTCCCTAGAGGGCAAAATAATAGGGAACAATGGCTACATTTGTTAACTTTCGGGCCTGTGGTTCGGAGACCTTTTCTCCCCTGCAGTCATCAGTGGCCACTGGACCCCCCCCCCACGACAGCCATGTAAACAAGCCACTTCCTTCCCTACAGAACACCACAGGTCTGGCCAGACTTGCTGTTGGGCTCAGGTCAGCCTCTCTTGGTGCCACTGCACCCAGTACTTCCTGTCCCACTGTCACCTGGTCCTCAGGCCTCAAACGAACAGGCCATCTTCACATCAGTATGGTCTCCCACACGTCCCCCAGAGTCACCATGTAAGCGTCATTGGCTCTCTCTGTGTTCTGGTTTGGAGATGGCCTCTGGTGCTGTGCCCCACTCAAAGCCTTTGTCACTATTCCTGGGACCCAACAGTCAATTCCTTTGGGATCATGTTCAGCGGTTAAAGAACTTGGAGAAGCCTGGGCTGACTGTAACACTTCAGGGTAAGGATTAGAATGGATTTCCTCATTGACAGACCCATTCTCCACAAAAAGAAAATATTTAGTTTTGCTCAACAAAAATGGGAATTTAAAAATAAAAAGATGCCGGGCGGTGGTGGCACACGCCTTTAATCCCAGCACTTGGGAGGCAGAGGCAGGAGGATTTCTGAGTTCAAGGCCAGCCTGGTCTACAGAGTGAGTTCCAGGACAGCCAGGGCTACACAGAGAAACCCTGTCTCGAAAAACCAAAAAAAAATAAATAAATAAAAAATAAATAAAAAGATGAATGGACTGGATTTAGTTGAAAAATAATACGCTTAGAAACTTGGTAGAAACTAGGAACGTTTTTAAATCCTAGATTTTTTTCTTCTTTTCTTTCTTTCTTTCTTTCTTTCTTTCTTTCTTTCTTTTTTCCTTTCTTTCTTTCTTTTTTCCTTTCTTTCTTTCTTTTTTTACACAATATAAAAATCCGAGCAGCCTATATATCCACTGAAGGTCTGACCTTGACAAAGGTCAATGTAACCTTCTCATTTATAGACAAATGTTTACCCTGAAGTCTTTTGATAAGGCTTTGTGACATGTATAGAAGATGCCTGAGAGGCTGGGGAGATGGCTCAGTGGTTAAGAGCACTGACTGTTCTCCAGAAGTCCTGAGTTCAACTCCCAACAACCACATGGCTTACAACCATCTGTAATGGGATCCTATGCCCTCTTCTGGTGTGTCTGTAGACAGCTACAGTGTGCTCATATACAATAAATAAATAAATAAATAAATAAATAAATAAATAAATCACTTGAGATCAAATTCACACAAGGAGTCAGAGGTTCTGTTTCCTTGATCTGTATGAACTTGGGGTCACCACTGCATCTTAAGAAAGACTGGGACTGGAGAGGTGGCTGGTGGTTAAGAGCACTGGCTGTTGTTCTAAAAGACCTGGCTTCTAGTCTAAGCACCTACGTCAAGGGGATCTGACTCCTTCCCATATGGCCTCCTCTGATACCAGGAACATGTGTGGTGCATAGACATACACAAGCAGAACACCCACACACAAAAACCAAAATAATTTAAATAAATTAAAAATAAAAAAAAGAAAGACTCTATTCCAGAGTCACCTAGGATTCCAAAGCCGTCTGACCAGATGGAATGTCCAGTGACTTACGGAACCAGCCAAGGCCAGAGCTCAGACACTGCAAGCCTCCAGGGTAATTCTACAAGCCACACATCCACCATCTTGGCAAGATCATCTTTTCCTTGTAATAAAAAAAGATTCTGGGCTGGAGAGATGGCTCAGTGGTTAAGAGCACCAACTGCTCTTCTGAAGGTCCTGAGTTCAAATCCCAGCAACCACATGGTGGCTCACAACCATCTGTAATGAGATCTGACGCCCTCTTCTGGTGTGTCTGAAGACAGCAACAGTGTACTTAGATATAATAAATAAATAAATCTTTAAAAAAAAAAAGAAGAATCTTCATGGAAGGAGAAAAGCAAGAGACATCTGCTCTTGACAGTGAGACAGACAGGTGGGAGGTGACAAGACAATAAACAAAAACAAAAACAACAACAACAACAACAACAAAACGCAAACGCCAGGGGCTGCAGAGCTGCTCAGCAGGGAAGGCCCTTGCTGCTTTTCCAGAGGACCCAATTTGAGTCCCAGTCCCTGTCAGGCCACGCAGGTCACAACACCTCAGGTGCATGGTCACACAGAGGCACACACTCACACAGTCACATACACAGGACTGACAATTTCCAACATGTAAAGGAAAAGGCTAAGTCACAGTGAAAAGGCGGGTGCCGCACTGGGGGGTGTTTGCAAGAAGGGATGATGGAATCCTAAATATATCAATAGGTTTTTATATGCTTTAAAAAGATGCACTGTTTCTATAACAGAAAATAAATAAAGACAAAACATTCGTGAAGAATGACAGTTATACACAAGAAGTGTACAAAAAAGTCAAACCTCGTTTATAAGTGAAGAAATGGATATAACTGAAAAAAAAAAAACTGGATCTCCTCTTAAATTGCCAAAAATTATTTTTGAGTATTTCCTAGTATTGTTCACGGAGGAGCAAGGAAATGTACTCATTTGTGCAACACTAGCAGTAGTCAAAATTAACACCAAATCACAGATATAAACACCAAGCCGCAGTCTATAATCCCAGGGTGATTATAGTACCAGGGAGCTGTGGGCTTTCAAAGAGAGACACTAAAATCAAGACTATAATAGGAAAAGGGAGGAACAGAATAGTTTCAAATTGCAGTTTCAAAATTATTTTCACTGTGGGGTTTTCAATAAAGGTACTTTTTATTCATCTGAGTACATTTTTTGTTGTTTCAAGCTACAAGTAACAAATTTATTCAATAACTGTCATAAAAAATTACCTGCATAAAGTCTAATGTAGCTCTACTATGAGAAAAAGAGAGAGGGAGAACAGATTTCTCAAGCCTATATACATGAACACCAAAATACAATCTACTAAATAACACTCATCTTAAGGGGAATTTTTAAGAGTTCAAACAAATAAAACACTACTGGAAGAATTTTTAGATTTGCATGGTCACAAATATATATGTGTGTGTGTATGTGTGTGTGTACACATATATATACATATATATGATATGTTTGTATGTGTGATGTGTATGTGTGTGGCTTATGCACATACATGTGCGCAGGTGCACACACCCATGCACCCAAGTGCACAGGTCAAAGAAGGATGCTGCTGTCTTGCATCCTGCTCTACCACTCTCTGCCTTATTCCCAGAAGTCAAAGTCTCTCACTGAACCTAGCTAGAGCAAGGCTGTCGGTAAGCAAGTCCCAAAGAACATGTCCCTGTCCCAAAGAGTGCTGGACTTGCAGTGTTTGCAGCCACGCCTACCTTTTTTATGTAGGTGCTGGGGATTCGAACTCAGGTCCTCGTTTGTGCAGCTAGTTCTCTTACCCACTGAGCTACCTGCACTTCACTGTCACAAGTATATTTTAAGTGAAATATTTTGACATTAATTGTAAAAAGCATAATCCAGGCACTGTAGTATATAAATTTAATCCCAGCATTCAGGAGGCTGAGGCAGGCGCATCTCTGTGAGTTTGAACCCAGGCTGGTCTACATAAGTTCTGGGTCAGCCAGGGTTAGTGAGACAGTCTCAAAGCGCTTGCTGCTCTTACAGAAGACCTGAGTTTGATTCTTAGTAACATCAGGTGGCTCACAACTACCTGTAACTCAAGCTCCAAGGGATCTGGCGCCCTCTTCTGGCCTCTGTATGCACCTGCACTCACACAACCCAAACACACAAACAACACATACATAAAAATAAAATGTCAAAAAACAATCATGAGGGCTGGAGAGATGGCTCAGCAGTTAACAGCATTAACTGTTCTTCCAAAGGTCCTGGGTTCAAGTTGCAGCAACCACATGGTGGCTCACAACCATCCTTAATGAGATCTGACGTCCTCTTCTGGTGTGTCTGAAGACAGCTACAAGTGTACTTACATATAATAATAAATAAATCTTTAAAAAGCAATCATGAGGAACTAGAGAGATGGCTCAGTGGTACAGCACTGGATTATCTTTTGGAGGACTCAGGTCTGAATTCAGCATCTATATGGTATCTTCCGACTGCCTGGAACCCCTTCTGGTTCCTGGGGATCCTGACACCCCCTTCTGACCAGCTCAGGCACCGGGCACACACATGCCACGCAGATAAACACATAGAGACAAACTACCCCATGCATAAACTATTTTATTTTAAAAAATTATAATGAGCTGGGCATTGGTGGCGCACGCCTTTAATCCCAGCACTTGGGAGGCAGAGGCAGGCGGATTTCTGAGTTCGAGGCCAGCCTGGTCTACAGAGTGAGTTCCAGGACAGCCAGGGCTACACAGAGAAACCCTGTTTCGAAAAACCAAAAAAAAAAAAATTATAATGAACACATCTTTGGGGGATGATATTTTATATGTGTAAGTCATGCAATATTAGGTTTTCCATGTTAAAAAAAAATACTTGTAGGCGGCAAGAGAGATGGGTCAGTGGTTGAGAGCACAGGCTACGCTTACACACACACACACACACACACACACACACATACACACACACACACACACACACACACACACACACAAATAAATGAAATTTTTAAAAAACAGAAAGAAAAGAAAACTTACACACACAGGGAGTATCCTCAGGATACCAATCTGAATATTCATTCTTTCACATGAATATTTTAAATTTTAAAAGTCAATCCTTTCCTTTACAGAAAACCAAAATCCCCACCTCCTGCATGCCCCCACCTCTGCTGGTGTTTTCACTGTTACCACCTTCCTCCAAAGACTTGTGGAGGACAGCTGCGGAGAACCCTTGTCCACCCTGTCACCACAGGTGTCCAGGCCCCACTTCTGCTTTTTCTGCTAATTAGCTTGAAGCTAGGTGGTAAGCATTTTATAAACTGGGTTAAGTCCATAAACAACAATGCATAAAAGCCAGCATACAGGGCTGGAGAGATGGCTTAGCATGGTTAAGGGCACTGTCAGCTCTTCCAGAGAGCCCGGGTTCAAACCCCAGCACCCACAAGGCAGCTCATGCGTGTCTGTAACTCCGAGCTCTGCCACCCTTACACAGGCACAAACCCCAGCACCCACAAGGCAGCTCACGCCTGTCTGTAACTCCAAGCTCGGCCACCCTTACACAGGCACAAACCCATGTGCAAACAAAACAACAATGCACATAAAATAAATGGAAAACTCTTTATTAAAAGACAGCTTTAAAATGTCGTCACTCACCACTCTCCTACCGCTGCTGCCCCCTCAGCCCTCTCCTTCATACTCTCCTGAAAGATTCCCCTCAAATCTGAGTTTTTCCCCAATTTCACTCTGTATTAACTCTTAGGAGATCAATAGGGGGAAAATGACTTAATATCAAAACAGGTCTTCAGGGTCTAGAGATAGAGTTCAGTCAGTAAAGCGCCTGCCTTGCACACAGAAGGATGGGAGGGGCTCAGGATGCACATAAGATGTGCTACAGTGTTGAATGTCTGTAATCCCAGGACTGGGAAGACAGAGGCCTGTGGACCTGTGTGGACCGCTGGGCAGTCAGCAGAAGCTCCAGGTTCAGTGAGAGACCTTGTCAAAAAATTAAGTGGTGAGCAATTAAGGAAGGCATCTGATGTCAACCTCTGGCCTCAACACGCATGTGACATAATCAATGTGCATGTGCGCACGCGCGCGCACACACACACACACACATGTGCACACACAGTAACTCCGAGGACTCCCAGTGTAGACCAGTGAGTATCCTGAACCACACAGCAGGCCCCTGTGTGTTTGGCTGGAATAACATGGCACTTAAAGTCAGGATACCCAAATGTGACACTCTAGAGCTTAAATTGACCATAATGGCCACCACCCCCTTATTCATCATCACGCAGTGGTTTTGTTCCCCTTTATTTGTAAGGACTGGACAGAATCATGGCTATAACAGGATAGACCCACCCACCCTCTTAGCAAACACTCTTCAGCAGAATCTGGGGTCTCCCTTCCCGCGCTCATCAAGTTCCATCAGCAGACACCCTGATGGCCTCTGGAATATGTCATGCCCTTTGCTACTTGACACCTCTGTTTTCTGTGCCTCCACCTTCTTCACGGCTCCCTCAGCCCCACACCGGGAGCCATGACCTCGCCAGAGTAGCACGCGCACAATGGCTGCCAGAATCTGAAGTAGGTGAGCACAGTGAGGCCGAGGCCTGAGCATGCCACTCCTAGAGCAACCAAACAAACAAACAAACAAACACCCACAAAACTCCTCAACAAATATAAATTAAACTGTTTAGATAAAGAGTTAAAAACCAAAAACTAACTGAAGCAGTGAGTCCTTAGCCTGGTTTTCTTACTATCTACTAAATAATACTCCAAAATGTTTACATCTACTGGCCGTCTAGCTAGTTAAGTGGTTCAAGCCATATATTTCCCAAAGCCCAGGGAATTCTTCCACATGAATGAAGAATGATTTACCAGCAGCTCATAAGCACCCTATCCTAAGTCTTTCAGTTACTCAGTGTATTTAAAAAAAAAAAAAAAAAAAGCTATGTTTGTCTAAAAAGCTATTTGCCACAGAAAACATATATTGATGCTCTTTAAACCAACGTGAAATTTAAGATTTAATCAAAATCAAACTAATAGTTTTTAAGTTTCAGTTAGCCTTTGAGACACCTTTTAGCCACACCCTCCATCTCACCCCCTTAACTGCGTCCTTTTCCTTAACCAGCTTCAAAAAGTCAATGTCAAAATATCAAAGGCATTATGGCTGAAGGTCATGACTTCAGAATGTCAAGCCTACAGAAACAAGTTTAAACCACTAAGGACTTTGCCTCAGTCCTGGAAAGACTCAACAGGTTCAACGGACATGCAGAAGACACGGAGGAAGCAATCTCAGCCTCTTGCTTCCCTCATCATTCCCACAGCAACCGCATCTCAACTAGACCTGGATGAAGATGCTTCCCAAATCCTCTCGTGCGGCAGCGTACAGAAATAATGGCGGAATACTAAGTGCTGTGGGAGGGTAGTAACATACGGATATGACATGGCGTCGCACTCAACTCCCGGCAGCAGTGGTTACCAGAGAAAGACCTGCACAAGACACTCCCATCCATATTCCATCACAAATGGGGCAGGGACTCCAAGGACCTGCCCCTAACTGAGGAACTATGGGCAGTGAGGAACGGCTGGGGAGGAGGAGTCATGTTTTGCAGTTCTTTACCCACTGGTATCTTGTCCATGCTACGGTAAATCCCCATGTACGCTCGAGAGAGCAACCAAATTAAATTCAGTGGGTCACAAAAGAGCAACAAAGATAGGAAAGTAGGGGGGACTGTTGAGGGGAGGGGTTCTGTCAGGGCGGGAGCGAAGGTATTAGAGGTGACAAATGACCAAAATATATTCACATATGAAGTTAGTCAAGGAAGCAAGGAGTTTTTAAAAAGCATAGCTGGATGTGGTGGCATATAGTTTTAATGCTAGAGCTCAGGAGGAAAAGACAGGCAATCTCTCTGGGTTCCAGGGTCCAACCTAGTCTACAGACTAGCCAGAGCTACACAGTTGAGATCCCATCAATAGATAGATAGATAGATAGATAGATAGATAGATAGATAGGTAGGTAGAGATGATGGTGGTGGTGGTGATGATACAGCATGCAGCTACTTTTCTGCAAGAGGGATTTAGACATCCCAGACATAAACACATCCATGAATCCCAAATTCCGACCTAGGGACTGGCATGCACACATTAAATCTATGGTTTTTTAAATTGGTTTAAAGTACAATGAACAAAAAGCTCACAACTGGAATTTCCACAAAATTAGACCGGTTCTACTTAAAGCACCTGTCCTTTCTTTCTGAACCTACATCCTCACTCTGTTCTAAAGCAAACGGTGTTTGTAACATCCTTCTTGGCAAAGTCGAGGCTGTGTTCTCTAAAGCATACCCAGATGCTGCCGTTGTGCCTCCAGTAGAACCCAAAGCTGCATAAAACAAAGACTGAAGATGAATGGGGTAGGGGAGGGGACAGCGGGCCCAGAGCACAGAAAGGCGCCCGATCTCTGGAAGCTTGCCTTTCTGCCCTTCCTGGGGTGCTCAGCTGTTCTTCCGTGTCCCTTCCGTGTTCTGCTGGTTCCGAGTTATGTACATAAAATGACTGGCTATCACATGAACCTATGTCACAGATCTTGAAAAGAGAGTAATGGAGAATTAGGTAACAAAGTATCGTTGAACATCAAAGATTAAAAAAAAAAAAAAAAGATGTGTAGAAAACAGTGATTGAACACAGTACAACCAAGAAAGACAAAACTATGGCATGGGGGTAGAAAGGGACTTGGCGGATTGGATGCTCACTGTGTGTACGTTGAGTGTGGCCACATGTGACCGCACCACCATCACTGTGAGGGGTGGAACCAGGGGGATCTTTGGGGCCTGCTGACTGCCAGTCTAGCTCCAGGTTCAGTGAGAGACCCTGTTTGAAGCAAATAAGGCTGAGAGAGACTGACTGATAGAGCAGGTCACTGGATGACCTCCGATGACTTCTGCACATATTCATGGGTGCCAGCACATACAACTACATACACACCACACACACACACACCATATACTTTTTTAAAAAAAAAAAGATACTCGACATTATACATGCCTGTAACCAGATTGCTCCATATTTGTAAGCTACTCAAATGGGATTTATCTAGACTGTCTAGTACACACAGATCAGAACTCCGAGGCCTCCCCTTCTCTACCTCAGTAGGTAAATGTGTGGGATGCTCTTGAAGGACAGAGCTTGACTAACCGTCTCTCACCTCCTTAACAAAGCCTCAGTTCCTTAGACCACGTTGACACCAACGGAAAAGCAAGCGGCCCCGCAACTTACCTGCTTCTTGTTCCTGGCAGGAATCAAAAGGCTGCAACTCTTCCTAAGAACACAGGGTAGGTCAGGGTCCCCAGGGTCGATCCTGCAAAATGCTTATATTGCATACTGGCCCTAAGACAGGATCGTTCTGAAAATGGTTCATAGTGAATTGTGCGTGTTTGATGCGGGCGAGTGTGATGAAATCCGCAGCAGTAAGCACATATCCCATGTCATGGTATGTGTCCTGGGTCCCACGAACCCTGTGGGCTACTCATGGGATGTTTGTCCATGCGGTGCTCAAGAGCCCTGTTCCTGCCCCCCCCCAGTTCCTAGCACGTGTTCCCCTGAGATGCCCACGTTTACTGTATCCTAAGCTAACAAACCCACGTGCAAAACTAAGCTCGCTAAATAACCCAGACTGACTAAGCAATCTCTCAGGTACTCCACTTCCGACCTGCCCTGCTCAATCAACCTGCTCTCTGATGGAACGCAGACATCCATCCTTACCTCTGCAGAGCTCTGGAAGATGGCTTTGTTTACATTTTTGCTGGGCTCTCTTTTGTTTTAAAGTGAAAGGCTTTGTTTAAATATCTACGAGTCAATCCTCCTAACAGATGCACAGCATAGAGCAATAAATCCAGAACCTAATTGCTTTGGCCTTCATCAACAGATAGAGAATAAAATATCTTTCGTTGTCATCAATCTGCTGTGTATGGCTTATCGCAGCAACAAACGATTTCTCTGCTGTCCCTACAGCTTTTTAATTTTCGAGAACTGGAGGCTATCTGGATGGACCCAGGACACTCATGCACAACCACCAGTGTGACCACAAGTGTGACCCCTACTTGGTGTGACTGTTACCTTTTTCCTTTACAGCACACATATATAAGACCAGTTTTGTTGGACCTGGTAGATAGCACACATCTTTAATCTCATCACTTGGGAGGTAGATGAGGACAGATCTCTATGAATTCAAGGCCCGCTTGGTTTACATGGTAAGTTCCATGACAGCCAGGGCCCTATGTTAAGACCCTGTCTTTAAAAAAAAAAGAAGAAAAAAGTGGCCAAAGATCAGTTTCTCTCTATATTTGTCATCTTTTTATCTGGTTGGCGTTGGTTTTTGAACAGTCCTATTTTGCAGATGAGACCACTCAGGGATCTTAACCTCTGTGGAATGCTGTTGGGGAAAGGTGGGTCTTTCTTGCCACACAGTGAAATGGCTTCGGTGACCTACTGAGCCGGATGTATAGGAAGTACACCTAATGACCCCAGGAATGCAGCTTGCAGGAGAGTCACTGCATGAGAGGCCCGGAGAGTAGCAGCCTCTGCGTAGCACGCATGCTGAGGTCTTTGAAGTTGCAGTTTAAACCAATGTTCATGTCACAGAGATTACTCTAGAACTTCAGGGATCCCCTAAAAAGCCCAAAGTGCCGGCACACTACAGAGAACCCCTCACTTCTTAAGCACAGTAAAAAGTAATGAGGGCTATCAAGCTTTCAGGCCTGTCTGCCAACTCACCTCAGGCCGGGTGCAAATCATCCCACTAAATCATTCCGCTACATCATTCCGCTAAATGGGCTCTATTTCAGGATGACGAGACTGTCAGACAAGGCACAGAACAAAGGGCTAAGTCGGGAAGGTAGCCATTATGTAGCTACCACAACGCAGAGGACCAGAGTTTGGTTTCCAGCACCCTGTTGGACGCTAGGACATCCAGGTTGGGTGGCTCACAAGCACCAGGCAATCCAGCTCCAAGGGATCTGGTGCCCTCTTCTGGACTCTGAGGGCACTGCACCCAGAGACACAGGCAAATCCTTTCACAGAAGCCGCCTGTCAGAGAACCCGCCTGTCAGATGATTACAATATGAAATTGCAGTTATAGAGTAGCAGCGAAAATAATCTGATGGCTGGAGCTCACAATGACATGAGGAACGGTATGAAAGGGTGGCAGCGTTGGGAAAGTTGAGGACCACAGGACTAGATGAAAACTGAAGTCCACGCTGTATAGGGACCACATGGCTTATGCCAACA
The DNA here is from genome assembly GCA_964023405.1 of Apodemus agrarius. Taxonomy (NCBI): domain Eukaryota; kingdom Metazoa; phylum Chordata; class Mammalia; order Rodentia; family Muridae; genus Apodemus; species Apodemus agrarius. The sequence goes on from OZ030012.1 coordinate 51,295,026, forward strand.
TCCATGTTTTAGAAGACCAGATGAGGTAGTCCAGTTAGGCCTAGGGCTTGCATCTCAAACACTCAATCTAAATTCAGGCTCCTTCTGTCCTGGCAAATCCTCTTCCCGGAACCTCAATTTTCAGTATCTGTAAAGTGAAGTTTAATGTTAGCCAGCTCGGAAGAATTGTTAGAACGAACTTGAATGCTGTGGGCAGAGCATCAAGCAGGTGTGCCTGCAACACAGTAAGTACCAGTAATGACGGCTACCTAGCTACCTAGTGCTGCCGAGGGAAGCTTGGCGTTGCCACCAAAAACCTGGGAAGACGGTCTTTGCTGGTACTTGAGTCCTCCGGAATGCTACAGATTCTAAAGCAAGAGTGAGCGCCAAGACACTGGGATCCAGATACCGCTACTAATGGCAGTTTGTCCACTGAAAGGATAAGGTTATAAGCTAGGAATCCCCCATGCCTGGGCACATGGGGGGCACTTGAATCCGCAAGGCCAGTGGGGGAGGGTGGGCACGACACTGCGTGACGGCCACGTAAGCGGAAATGACTTAACTAGTTCTTCCGGCCTCTGTGAGAGGCTGGTAGGTCGTCAGAGAGAGCAAGTTCGGATGGATTGAACTGATTGGCTTAGAAGCTTGTGGTAGGCGAGTTCTGTTATAAGTCTATAAAAGGCAAGACAAGCCAGTCCTCGGCGGGTTTTGCTTCTTTACTCTGCTGGGGAAGCTGTAGCCCCCCAGAGCTCTGGATATTAAAATCCTCTTGCGAAATTGCATCAGGTCTGTCTCTCGTGAGTGTTTGGGGTGCCAGTTTCCGAGGTATGGGGGTACAGAAGTACCCCGTTTTTTCTTTCGGATCTTACATTTGGTGCATTGGCCGGGAAATGCGGACACCCCTACACACTCGAGAAACAACTTGGAGGTAAGGGGACCCCCTCTGAAGTGTGCGTGTGCTGGCCGGCCGATGTCTGATTGTCCTGAGTGTTTGAATGCGGCTCCGCGGTCTGTATGTGTGTTTACAGAGGAAGTGGATGTGGAATCCCACTTCAGGCAGCTGCCACTGTGAGCCGTAAGGACACAGGGGCCGTGGGAGGGGACACCCTCGGGCCACAGGCTGCGAGACCCCAGAGGACGCTCTGGGGTGTATGTAAGTCTGCCAGGGATGCCTAGTAGACTCCGGTGCCGGTCACTGACCGACGTCTGTGCTTGTAAGAGATGCGGATGGGTCGTAAAGTCTTGAATTTGTTGGTTTCTGTTTTGTGCATTGCTGTTCTTGTGTGCTTTTATCTACTGAGCCTGTATTGGTGTGGAGAGTTCGACTGGCAGTGGAAACCGCCGGGTCCTGAGGACCCTGGAGGAGGCTCTTCTCTGTATTCGGTTTCTGCAACGAGCAGGGGCAGGAACATTCGGTATCTGAAATTGGGCCCGTCTAGCAGCAGATTGTATGTTGATTTTCCTTGCTCTAGGTTCTTGAATTTAGACGCCTGATGGTGGCAGCGTCAGGCTGTCTATGTGGTGATTATTTCTGTTTTGTATAGTCTTGTGTTTTCGTTGTTTCTGTTTTGTATAGTCTTGTGTTCTCGGACTTAGATGACTGACGCATAGGGATTTAGACCGACTGGTAATTTTGTTAAGAATTTAGACCGACTGAAAGGACCGCCATGGTGGGCTCTGTGGCGGCAAGATCGGGTCCCGTGACTCAGGCCCGCAATGTTAGGGTCTTTGGCGCCAAGATCGGGTCCCGTGACTCAGGCCCGCCATGTTAGGGTCTTTGGCGCCAAGATCGGGTCCTGTGACTCAGGCCCGCCATGTTAGGGTCTGGCGCCAAGATCGGGTCCTGTGACTCAAGCCCGCCATGTTAGAACAAGAAAGAGACAAAATATTTAAGATGTGAGGCCCCTAGTGGGGGAAATAATTTCTAACAAGACACTCAAAGTGGCGGATGTAGGAATTCTGAATTTAAGTTAAAGATGGCTTATTTCGTTTATTTTAAATTGTTTAAATTATTATAATAGATATACTGTTAAGCTGTGGCTTTATTGTTTCTCTGGGGAAGAGGTCAAAAATGAGGGGGACCTCTAGAAGACTAGATTCTGAAACATTAAGCAAAAATCTGTCTCGGTAATACTAAAAGCTTGTTTTGAGAATTATATTATGTTCAAGGCATAAATTCTTATTTGATACTGATTTTATTTTGATACAAAATCAAGGTTTTCATTGGTATAAATACTAAAAATGCAAAAATTCAGGATTTACACCCAGTCCTTTCTTGCTGTTATTGTTATAGATCTGAAATGTTTAAGCCTATGAGTTTGGGGCCATACAAAAATATAAGGCACTGAGTTTATTATTAGGGTGTTTTCAATGTTTTAATTAGAGTTGCTTCTGTTATGGAGAGAGAGAGAGAGAGAGAGAGAGAGAGAGAGAGAGAGAGAGAGAGAGAGAGAGAGCGCAAGGAGATTGCCTCTCTTCATTTACAAACTCAATGTGTCTATAGGTTATTATATGACTTAATAATTCCTGATTCTTTAAGTCTGTCAGATGTTCTTGTGCCAGAAGGCTGAAGATCAATGTTTCAACATTCTGAAGTATTAACTGTTCAGGTGTTTAGCAATCTCTATCATTTGGCTAAGTCTTAAAAGGTGTGTTAAGCTTTCTATATATTTTCAGTTAATATTGGTCACTCTTGGATTTCTGACGGGGATAAAAGCTGTTAGTCTCATAGTCAGCTCAAGCTCTTTAATCTTGAAAACTGATATAGGTTTACAGAAATGATTTTCAGGTGATATAAAATTTATAGCCAAAACATGAGTCAGGTGTTAATTCTTATAGTCTTTCAAGATAGTAAAGATGGCAAAGGTTCTGTTTGACAGAGATTGGAGTCTATCTTATAGTTTATAATTTACAAAATGATAATAGTATGCTCAATTTATATTTAGAGAAGACCACAGAATGGAGCAGAAGATCTGAAACCACCTATCCTGATTCACGGTGACACCCTCACTAAAGACATATTTCCCAAGAGACTGATTAATCTCTTTGAGACTGTTTTATTTGTAATACAGGAAGCCAGAAAAGAATACCCCCTCAGACGAAAGGTAAGAGGCACCTGAAGGACGACACCAGACTCCATTGGCAGGTCTTGAGGGCATGATAGCCCACAGATTTGGCGAAGGTATGTAAAGCAGGGACCAGAGGAGTCACTGACAGCCTTTCTAGTGCAGCTCAGAAGCATTTTGCTATACACCCCAGACTAGAAGGACTTTAGTTTGCTGAGAAAGTATGTAGAGGGATTTGGTACAAGTTATTTAGAAGGTATGTAGAGAGATTTGGTGGTGCAGGTTGTTAGAAAAGTCTATAGAGAGATTTAGTATAGTTTGCTGAGACAGGGAGAGAGAGTAGAAAGAAAAATGAGAGAAGGAAGCTACAGAAAATCCTGGCTAAAAGGCAGAAAGGAATCAATGTGCATACTATATGGAGAGGCCACTGAGCCAGAGTGTGTCCTAACAAGCTGGGAGCAAGAACTCACAGGTCTTTGGAGAAGTGCCCCCAAATGGCAAAGGTGTTATCCCTGGATAAAGACAATGACTAGGGGAGATGGGTGTTCTGACCACCTCCCCCAACCCTGGATAACTGTGAGAGGGAAAGAGAAACCCACTCAGTTCTTGGTGGACACAGGGGCTTAACACACGGTCTTCCAACCCAATGGCCCTGTTTCCAAGAAAAGATCTAGGGTCCAAGAAGCCACTGGCACCAAAATATGTTCATGGACTACCCGAAGAACAATGGACCTAGGGATGGGATGGGTAACCCATTCCTTTAAGGTCACCCCAGGATGTTCCTAACTGTTGGAGCAAGGCATACTCTCCAAAATGGTGGGGAGGACAGATATATTTACTGTCCAAAGGGCTGCAGCAACTGGCCCAAAAAGAGAGACTGACCCCTGCTGAAAGTTGCTACAGACAGGAGCAATTTTCTCCGTGAAGGACAGGGACAAGCAGGTGCTGCTATGGTGGGCAGCACAAACGGCATCTGGGTAGAAGAATCTTTACCCCCTGGCATGTCAACGCAGAAAGTGGAGCTAATGGCCCTTACCAAGATCTCGGAACTTGGAGACAGCAAGAAAATCAACATCCACATGGGTAACAGGTATGCCTTTGCCACAGCCCACGTCCACAGGTGTATATGCCAAAAGGACTGCTCACATCAGAGAAAACCAACAGGAAATCTTGGACCTCTTAGATGCCCTAATAAAGCCAACAACCATGAGTATCACCCTCTGCCCAGGATGTCAAAAGGGAAAAGACTCAGTAGGCAATAGCCCGGCAGAGCAAATGGCTCCAAGAATAGATATACAGGAGCCTATACTGGTTGTGGGTCTGCGAGAGGCATCCACTGAAAAATGGGACAAAGTGAGATAGCCTCACTTAAAATATGCTGAAGAAAAAAGGACTGAGATTGGTAGCCATCTGACCAACTATTACCAAGGAAAGGTGCACACAAGAAGGGAGAATTATACTCCCCAGAAAGTAAGCTAAGGACTCACCAGGGCAAATGCACACATGAACTCATTTAAGGGATCAATAAAACAGTGTAAGGTATGCCAGCGAGTGAATGCTTATGCAGCAAAGAGTAAATAGGGCAGAAGACCTAGAAGAGAACAACCTAGAGTATATAGAGGTTTTAAAAAGATAAGGCAGGAAAGTATGGTTATGAATATCTTCTAGCACTTGTAGATAGTTAATCTAGATAGATTGAGACTTCCCCTAGCAGGCAGGAAACAGCAGCCAGGGTTAAAAGAAATTTTCCCGAGTTTCAGAGTGCCCAAGGTAATTGGATCAGACAATAGTTCTGTTTTTGTTTCTAAGGTAAGTCAGAAATTAACAGATATTGGGGACTAATTGGAAATGTTATTGGATGTACTGTCCCCAGGGCTCAAGACAGCTAGAGAAAATAAACAAAACTCTATGAGAGACCTTAACTAAATTGACCTTGGAGACTGGTTTAGGCTGGGTGGTGCCTCTCCCCTTGTTTCTGAATAGTCCTTGCCATTTTAATCCTCTTTGTTACCCCAATTTCTTTGTCATCTACTGGGTCCTCCCGAGAGGTGTAGCACAACATGAGATTTGGCTCAAACTGTTCGCTTTAATGCTCTAGGCATGTCAGAGACTCCTCGCTGCTTCCAGACAGGTTACTGGATCTGTCAAAGAAGGCTTCAGAAACAGTTGCTGGAACCCTGGTAAAAGAGATCCTCACCAAATTGATCACAGAGACTGGACCTTTGCTCTCTAGGCTCGAGGCGCTCCAATGGATAAGGCATCGAGGTCCCGGAGGCCTACTCAGGAGGAGATCTGCAAGTCCCACATCGCTTCCAAGTTGGAGATATGGTCTACATTAGATGCCACCACGCGGGAAACTTTAAGACTCAGTGAAAAGACCCTTATCTTGTATTCTTGACCACCCTGTTTTCTGCCCTGATAGGACCCCTAATGACAATGCTCCTGTTTCTTACAGTTAGACTTATACAGTCAATAGATTAGTTGCCTTCATCAGGGACCAGGTGAGCGCGGTCCAGGTTATGGTACTTAGGCAGCAGTATAAGAGCCTTCTGAGACAAGAAGAGGCTGACCTTTAATTCCCCTAGTTCTAAGGTTAGAACTATTAACAAGACAGGAAGTGGGGAATGAAAGGATAAGGTTATAAGCTAGGAATCGCCCATGCCTGGGCACGTGGGGGGCACTTGAATCCGCAAGGCCAGTGGGGGAGGGTGGGCACGACACTGCGTGACGGCCACGTAAGCGGAAATGACTTAACTAGTTCTTCCGGCCTCTGTGAGAGGCTGGTAGGTCGTCAGAGAGAGCAAGTTCGGATGGATTGAACTGATTGGCTTAGAAGCTTGTGGTAGGCGGGTTCTGTTATAAGTCTATAAAAGGCAAGACAAGCCAGTCCTCGGCGGGTTTTGCTTCTTTACTCTGCTGGGGAAGCTGTAGCCCCCCAGAGCTCTGGATATTAAAATCCTCTTGCGAAATTGCATCAGGTCTGTCTCTCGTGAGTGTTTGGGGTGCCGGTTTCCGAGGTATGGGGGTACAGAAGTACCCCGTTTTTTCTTTCGGATCTTACATCCACCTACGGTGACCGTCTGGTTTGCTCATCAGTTTGAACTATTTGGACCAAGCCATTAAGTAAAAAGCAGTGGTTCTCAACCTTGCTAATGCTGTGACCTTTAATACAGTTCCTCATGTCATGGCGAACCCCAACCATAAATGTATTTTCTTTGCTACTTTATGACTGTGTTTTTTTTGCTATTGTTACGAATTGTAATGTACTATCGGACATGCAGGATTATCTGGTATTCGACCTCCCTAAAGGTCGAAAAACGCTGATCTAGTCAAACTTTGCATGTGTCTCTGTGCAGTACCTTCAGAGTCCAGAAGAGGGCACCAGATCCCTTGGAGATTGGTTGTGATACCCAACAATGGTGCTGGAGAGCAAACACAGTCCTCTGCAGGAGCACTGTACACTGCTTATTGTTGAGCCGTTTCTCTACCCCCTTTATCTACTCAAACTTTTTTAGATTTATTTTTATGTGTATGAGTGTTTGAATGCATGTCTATGCACTACACACATACATCAGCCACCGAGGCCAGAAGGTGTCGGATTCCCTGAGATTTGGAGTTTGCCGAATGGTTGTGAGCCACCATATGGGTGCTGGGAATTGAGCCCAAGCACTCTGGAAGAGGAGCCAATGCTCTTAACCTCTGAGCCATGTCTCTAGCGCCACAGACTTTTATAAGATATGTAGGTAGCAGGATTTTCCCTGCCCAATTATATTTGTGCAGAGGAGGTCTGTGATTGGACAGGGAAAAGTGGGCGGGGCTAAGAGTGGCAGAGAGAGGGAGTTTGCCAGAGGTTAAGGAATAACCAAGATGGCTTCAGACGTGTACCTGTGTGGCACTTACCAGCCACAAGTTGCTAAGATTTTCACAAGGTTAGAAATATTGGGATAAAGCTTTTATTAACAACTGGCTCTGAAATTACCATATTGGCATCTTGTAAATTGTGGTTTTATTGTTATATAAATCTCATCAGATAACTAAGCTTTAAGAGTCATGATTTTACCCAGTAATTAGGTGTTGAGGTGGCAGATCATGGGGTGAGGGGGTGGGGGCGTTGCGTGGAAGTGAGAGGTACTTGGGACCTACGCCAGAGAGATGGCCCAGCAGGGGGTAGAGTTGACAGGCCAGCTGGACCACCCAGAGAGCAGGACCCCCGTCGTCGAGACAGTGTTGTGGCCCACCAGCACCAATACTAGAGTGGGACTGTGGACCAGCATGGCTGGAGAGTTGGCAGTTTGATTAGTAATATTTCCCGCAACACATGTGAACCTGAAGGTGACTTTGTTCTCTCACCAAAACCTCCACTTATGTCTAAGAAATACAGCTCAGCCCGTTCATGTGCATCTCAGGTGAAGATACCGGATAGCTCAAGTCTACTACCTAGGGCTCCCTGCATGGGTCACTAGCACACATTAGGACCGTTCTAGTCTAAGTGTGCAAGAACTTTTCACCCGGATGAGGGTATCGCTTGAGACCATCTTAAAGGTCTCTTTCTGGTGGTTCTCAGTGAGAGGCAGGGCACCTTTTACCAATTCTAAACAGCCTTCAGGAAATGTCTGTCAGAACGCGGTGCCCATCCAGTGGTCTTGACTAGCTAGGTTGGGTTGTTAACATATGCACGCTGAAACCCCTTCTTGGCTACTTACCTAAGGGAACAGGCTGCTTCGGGTCTATAAACACCGCGCGGAGCCTGCCGGGCACACATTCTCCAGGCAATAAAGGCTAGGGACCGCTTACAGACCCCTGTGAACTTACCTGAACCTCCCGGACGCGGTGGAGAGTAGCCTATCCCAGAGCTGTTAACTGGGTAGCGATGAGCCCAGATCTTACGACCTAGCTCCTCATCCCGCTCTCATGCAGACAGCAAAAGAAAGTAAGCTTACTTCCTGTTTTAGTTCATCAACTGCACTTTGAGAAACATAAACCTTATATCAACACAACATATAAGGAACACCTGTCCTCAACACCTGAATGGGTGAGAGCAGACGGTACCAAAAGGGTTGCATTTCAATAGAACTAGCTTTATTTATTATTCAAACAAAAGGAATGGTCTAGAAGCAAGTGCAGATACGGACTGAGGGGTGGGCGTGGCCTGAAGCTTACAAAGGAGCCCCTGTGTCGGACCAGAAACAGCGGATTAGAAGAAACAGAATAGTGATGTCTTGTCTGCTTGAGGAGTCTGAAGATGCAAAGTTAACTGGAAAAGAGAATTTTTTTTTCCTTTAGAAAAGGTGCTGTGCCGAGCGGTCAGCAGGAGAGAGAGAGAGACCTAAGGTGGCTTCCGGAGCCGGGCTCCGCGGCTTGACACCTGCCATCAACTCACGGGCTTCTCGGCTTCTCCATTTTCTATAATTTTCCTCTTCTTTTCGTCTGTCTTTTTCTTGAAGATGTTATTTCGGTAAAACTGAAGCTCTTTGATGCTTTCGCTAATGTCATCCAGTGCCCTACAAGCAAACACACCACACTGAAAAAAAAAAAAGATCCCAAACCCCAGAGATGAAAATCGTGATTTATTACGAGTCACCCAGGAGGCAGGCAGTGGCCACAAGCTGGTGTGGAGAGGAGCAAACACCGTTCATTTTACCTTTTAAAAGTAGATCAGAGAGCCGGGCGTGGTGGCGCACGCCTGTAATCCCAGCACTTGGGAGGCAGAGGCAGGCGGATTTCTGAGTTCGAGGCCAGCCTGGTCTACAGAGTGAGTTCCAGGACAGCCAGGACTACACAGAGAAACCCTGTCTCGAAAAACAAAAAAACAAAAAACAAAAAACAAAAGTAGATCAGAAATCCCCGCACCGGTCTGGAGGACTGTGGTGCTTTTCGGGTGGAGGGGATCTGTCTGTTAACCACTTCCTTCCTGATGTTCTCTGCATAGCATTTACTAACTTAACACATACTATGAATTCCTAAGAAGAACCTGTTCAACACATGCACTATTTCTGTAATGCAACCAATCACATTCACCGAATACTTACCAGCAGCAGCCCAAGACCAAAAGTCTGGGAACCACTACGCAATCGTTAGGGACACCCCCAAGCAGAATACACCTACATACCCACCGCAGCTCCTGACTCAGCCATCCTAATGAATACCTATTATCCAGATCATACAGTACCTAGCCAGAGAGGGGGCTCTGCCTCCTCCCTTGTGGTAATTTGTGCTAGGACCAGTGGCAGCCTGACTCCACCTAACAGCCTTTCTTCTGTTTCTCAGCTGTTGAAGCCTGAGAAATCAGGTAACCATGACTATCAAAACGGTGTGCAAATAAAGTCAATACCCAGTGGTGGGCTAAAGGCCTCTTCTAGAGAATTCACTGCACAAACATCAGTGCCGGAGTTTTATGGCATTCATTTCTGTTTCAGGCAATAAGTTTAGGTTTAAGTTCTGTTTAAGGCAATAAGCCACTTTCTTCCTAAGTCCTGAATGTGTGTGTGTGTGTGTGTGTGTGTGTGTGTGTGTGTGTATCTGACAGAGGACTGAAACTCAAAAATATAGCTTCCTACCCCTAGCTGAAGAGCTATTGGCGAGTGATGGCTGCCAGAGCTGGGGGTCAATTTTCTTCATGTCGGGGACACCCATATTCTGGTGGATGATCCATGAGTGACTCGGTAGGTTATACAACAACAACAGCGACAACGAAAGAAAGTTAGGTGTGGTGGTGTGCACCTTTAATCCCAGTACTCCAGAGTCTGAGACAAGCAGAGCTCTTGAGTTTAAGGGCAGCCTGGTCTAAACAGTATATTCTAAAACAACCAGGACTACACAGACCTTGTCTCAACCCACCCACACCCTCACAAAAAAACGAAAAGAAAGGAAAGAGACATAGATAGGAGGGAAACACCTAAAGAATATCTGAAGGGAAGGGGAGTTAGTGATGGGAAGGGATAAGCTGGGTTAGACATGATAAAGATACATTGGAAATGTGTGTAATTATTGTCAAATAATAAATTTTAAATATTATTTGGAGATATACATAATCATCTTTTACACACACACACACACACACACACACACACACATGCATGTGTGGGGCAGAGGACAGCCAAGGGTACCACCCTCAGGAATGCCATCCAATTCTTGAGACAAGGGTCTCTCATTAGCCGGGAGCTCCCCAATTAGGCTAGAGTGGCAGACCGTGAGACCCTAGGGGCCTTCTCTGGCCCTCAGCACTGAGAACAGAGCACACGCCACCTCTCCCAGCACTGCGACATGGGTGCTGGGGACTGAGCCTAGGTCTAAGTGCTTATGACCGTGAGGCAGGTGCTTCCCCAACAACTCTTATCACCACACTGAACTCTGAAACAGACCAGACATCTCAAGGTACTCTTAGAACCCACTGGGCAGCCGGGCGTTGGTGGCGCACGCCTTTAATCCCAGCACTTGGGAGGCAGAGGCAGGCGGATTTCTGAGTTCGAGGCCAGCCTGGTCTTCAGAGTGAGCTCCAGGACAGCCAGGACTACACAGAGAAACCCTGTCTCGAAAAACCAAAAAAAAAAAAAAAAAAAGAACCCACTGGGCAAAGCCTGGCCTGATCATGGCATAAGTTTACGTGTTATAGGTTATGCCATCTTGTGTGAGCAGCCACATTTCTTCGTAGAAATGTCTGCCTATGGTATTGCAGAGGCCAGTCTTCTTCAAATCCACTTAGGCACATAATGGGGGGGGGGGGCAATGTAGGTGACTATCAGCTTCCTAAACCGAAAAGAAGCTGGCGAGATGGGTCAGTAGGCAAAGATACCTCTGCCAAGCCTGACAACCTGAGTTCAACTCCCAGGCCTGATTCCTGCAAGTTGTTCTCTGTGTCTTCACACACGTACCACATACATATAAACACACACACAGACACACACACATACACACACACACACACACACACACACACACACACACACACACACCACACACACTAAGAAAAATCAATAAAATCTAAAAAAGTCAAAACTCCCAAACCTTCTTGTTTCTGATAAAGTATCTTAGAGATGGATTAGCATGCTATTGTTTGGGTACACCCCTGTGAACACAGAAGGCCATCCTAGCTCGGGGACTGGTCTTTCTACGATGCCTCTAACTGTTCACTACAGAGTATCAACTAAGCAGAGCAGTATTCAGTGTTATCAACTAGGTGAATCAGGAAACCAAATGCTTCCTTCAGACTGTCCTTACCAGTCAGCTGTTCTTTCTAAATGGCTGCAAATTTTAAAAGAAACGATATGTGCCTGGGGTTGCAAGCACAGACACACCAGAAAAGCAAAAGTCTCCAGGCAGGAGGAGAGTTTACGGTGTTCTAACGTCAGATGGCCACCCTTGTCTGCCCATCCTCTAGGAGAAGGGAACCAACAGGGCCAGCTTCCACAAAGGTCACAAACTGTCTCATCTTACTTCCAAACCAAGTTTTAAGAATGTACCAGACAGACTATATGACTAAAAATAAGACAACAAAAGCCGGGCGGTGGTGGCGCACGCCTTTAATCCCAGCACTTGGGAGGCAGAGGCAGGCGGATTTCTGAGTTCGAGGCCAGCCTGGTCTACAAAGTGAGTTCCAGGACAGCCCGAACTACACAGAGAAACCCTGTCTCGAAAACACCAAAAAAAAAAAAAAAAAAAAAAAAAAAAAAATAAGACAACAAAAACCAAAAAGTCAAAGACTGAGAAGAGGATCAAGCAGTCAGACCAGCAAGCTCGGGACGCAGTGGAAGAAAGTTTTCCCAGTAAGGAGGACTGGAGAAGAGAGGTTATTGTTTAGAAGTCAGAACTGGGGTTGAGCATGTATGTCACACTGGCAGATCCTCGGCAGGTCCCAATCTTACCTGTGAGAAGCAGCCTTCTTCGGTGCAAATTCATAATCTTCTGGATACCAGCGTCTATACACAGTAAAAATTATAAACTCTCAAAGGGGGCCATCTCAAGCACTCTAAGCAATCACCTTCAAGTCATTTATCTACTGGCTTCTGTTTGTTTGAGACAGGCTCTCAGGTAGCTCAGGCTGGCCTCCTGATCCTCAAGCTCCACCTCCAGAGTACTAGAACAGGCATCTCGCCTGGCTTATGAGAGGCAGGGAATCAGCTACATACTAAGCAAGCACTCAGCTGACTGAGCTACATTCCCCAGCCTCTTCCAAGTGATTGACAACGTAGAAAGGCTTTTCCTCTCTTCTCCCTAGATACTCTCTTTACACAAGACTGCCAATGTGGAGGATTCCTAAGACTCTAACACTAACCCAGCCCTCACTACAATTTCTGTCCTACATATCTAACTACTGGGCATCTAGGTCCACACTCCCATCCTCCACTCCCATTCCCGGGCGTGGCTCTTATTCTCCGTCTCTCCTTTTCTTTGGATCAGTCAGTCCCACCATCCTCCTGAACTGCTGCTGCTGGGATACTAGCCCTGGTCCACCCCTTCGCTTTCGTCCCTCATCCGGGTGTCAGGTAGAGCCTCCCGCATGCGGCGCACATACTAACTGTGCTCTGTGCCAGCATCCCTGTGCCTGTTTGGCCTTAGCTTTCAATTCCCTGGCAGCCTCCCATCTCTGCTTGCACTCAGGAATGCTCGTTCCTCATTCAAACCTCTAAGTTTCATTCATAGGGCTGTGCGCCAGATAAAGCTTTCTGACTCCCCGCCTCTGCTCCAGCCCACCAGGCTCCTCCTGGCCCCCTCATATTCTGCATGAGCACTCCCATTACAGTTTCTTTTTAAGGTGTCTCTGACACCTCTGTCAACTCTCTAGACCCTGAGCTACTCAAAGAGTTTCTCCCCTCTGTGTTCCCGGTGGGCAGGCCAACATACACACGCTCTGCTTTAATAAAGTCTGTGTGGAAGGCTTGTGAAGTTTCTCCCAAGCCTCACCACTCAGAATACATACAGACTCATGGGAGAGAGACTGGAATGAGGAAGACAAACACCCACTCAGCGCCCTCTATTCTAACTGATTATTTTCTACAGGTTCTCGATTAAGACAATTCTTCGCGAGGCAATGTGACAGATCCTAAATACAGCCCTTACCTGCACAGCTCTTTAACAGTGCTCACATCGATTATTCTATAGTGAAGATGTTTCATGAACTGGGGCATGTGTTTGTCAAGAAACTTCTTATCTGCATGAACTGAGTTCCCTAGAAAGACACGAAGCATACCGCGTCTGCACATTTCTAACAGCATACAGGACATAGACATTCATAGATCATACTTGAAATCAAGGTCAATTTTGTTTTTTGTTTTTTTTTCAAACAGTTCCTAAAAAGCATCTCTGGATGTCTCCATCAAGTCTGAGTACTTCAGGGTAGTTACAAATACGGATTCCCCAGCAGGTCCTCCGTCTGGTTCACAATAAACTCACAGCGGCCTCTCGTGGGCAGGATGAGCGTCTAGCACTCCATGCACTTAAAGAGTTTGAGTCTGTTACTTTTCAAGTTTTTACCAGATGTGCAAACTTGTTCCCAGTATCACAAAATCCACACTACTAACACTAAAAATTTAACCGAATCATATAGTAGATATAAACCTTTATTTTATATTCCAATATTTTTGACAAGTCATATCCACATTCATGCTTTCATACAGTAATTTATATTATAAACACTGGATTTTTAAATGAGAACTTTAAAATAGACATCAGCCGTATCAGCTAAGGAAAAAACATTTATACAATATATGCTCTTATGTGTAATGCCAAAACTTTTCCTTGTATTTAAAATGTTAGTTACCACATTAATTTACATACAGAAATGCAAACACCACACCCCCACACCCCCACCCCCGAACGTTACCTTCCCTCTGACAATGTCAACCCTTTAAAATTCCTACTATAGTAGATCTGGTCTCTTTAAAAAGTCAGTGTTACAGAGAGGGGCAAAAAAAAAAGATAGGTGAATGACTTTAGACTAACCAACCAGAGACGAAATAACTGAATGAAATATATATGAGCAACAGCTAACTTTGGATTCAAAAACAGACACTTTATGGTGCTTCAAATGTGGCCTAGGTATCACAGATATTCTTAAATGGGATTAAATTTCCAATGCAGTAACAATACTGTGTTATGTAAGAAAATGTCCTTACTCTTAGGAGCCGCGTGAAGCGGGGACTTTAGGAAGGAGTCCGCCAAAGCCAGCAGTTTGTTTTCAAATATCCAAGAGCAGGAAGAAAAATAAAAGGGGGAACCAACGGGGCAGGGATTAACAATGACCAAGTTCAACCTTTCTGTGCATCTGGAATTTTTTCCTCTGTAATAAAACCGTGGGGTGGGGGAGGGGCTGCCGAGTTCATGTGTGTTTCTCAGATCGAGTTCCAAGCCATTTCACCGAGATACAAAAGAGGACGAGAACTCCAAATCAGCTGAGTGGTGGGCAAGGGTGGGCTCAGCTGCTCTCTCTGGGACTTCAGTCTCTGGAACCACTACTATAAAAGACTATCTATGAGGTAAGACATAGGGTTGGGTTTTACCTGCGAGTGGACAGAGCCCCGGAGGAGTCTGCTGTCGTACAAAGGACAGAAATTCATACTCTGCCTGCTGCAGTGTAACTGTGCTCTCCTTCACTGCCTTGGTAAGGCCAGACTGCAAGAGAGAATCCCCAGCCCCCACCAGAGACACATGAAGTCAGTTTCCAAAGATAGCCAGAAAATGAAACTTCACTTCTAAAACAGGTAAATGGCTAACCCCACAGCTGGACCGCTCGTGGGGGCTCGAGAACTGAAACTGCCATCTTTTTTTTTTTTTTTTTTGGTTTTTTTTTGAGACAGGGTTTCTCTGTATAGCCCTGGCTGTCCTGGAACTCACTCTGTAGACTAGGCTGGCCCCGAACTCAGAAATCTGCCTGCCTCTGCCTCCCAAGTGCTGGGATTAAAGGCGTCCGCCACCATCACCTGGAGAAACTGCAATCTTTTACACCAATTTCTTAAGGAAGCCAAACCGAATTAAGTTAGGTTCCCGATTTGTTAATATCACTTCCCCGGTCAGAAAAGATGGTGCTCAGAGTCCGAGGACAGAACCTCTGGGAAGAAAAAGCTCCCAGCAGGAGAGCAGTAGTCCACCTCCCCTGTGGGTAGAGGTCTAACCTTATCTAAAAGACTGACTTGAATTAACACTCGAAACTCCACAAGGCGTTTGCGACAGACTGAATGTAGAAGAGAGAGAAAAAACAGAGGGCATTCGGGAGAAGGTGATCTCCAGAGGTCCCAGAGTGCATAGTGAACAAGCGTGCAGCTGCCCAGGTTTCTCTAAGCCACCGTCCTCCAACCCTTTTATAACACCATCCACCAGCGGCACGCAAGCCAGACGTGGGAAGCCACAAACTTGTGACCCGATCCCCAAAGCAGCAGTCCTGTTATTTGGTAATGTTACCTTCCCATGATGCTCCTTGCACCAATCTGACATGCTGTCCAGCAACTCATCCGGCTGTTTGATAATCAGGTTGGGACCCTGTGGGTGGGAAAAGCCATCAGTCACCAAGAAACAACAGCAGCCCGCTCGGCACGGCGGTGTACACCTCTGACCACTGCCCTGGAGAGGCCGAGTCGAGTGGGATACGGATCTCTTTGAATTTGAGGCCGGTCTGGTCTACATAGCAGGTTCCAAGCCAGCTAGAGCTCCCAAGGGATACCCTGTCTCAAAAGAATCGACAGAAATAACCCTACTTCCAGACTGTGTTCATTTAGGAGTGTACTGGGAGAGGGGCATCTGTGTGCATGCCTGTGAGCTCAGAGGACAACCTCCCTCTGTGATATTCTTCCTCAGGAACCAACCACTTGGAAACCCAGGCTTGCCCATTAGGCTGGCTAGCAAGCCCGGAAAGAGTTACCTATTTCCACTTCCCTGGGATGGGGGTTACAGATGCACACTGCCAGGCTGGCTTCTTATGTAGGTGTGATGATCTATAAGCTATTACCTAGACAAGTTGTTTTTAATGCCCATTTATATTTGCACACATAGCACAAAGAAAACACAGACACTTTGAAGAAGATAAGGCTGAGGAGGAGGACAAATCAAATAAACAACAGATGCTATATGTGCCCTGTGAAGAAACTTACACTGTTATTTTTAGTAGTGCCATATTTTAAAAGGAAGTGTTTTTTACAGAAATAACTAGTAATATCTAAAGAAAAAATGGCCCTCAAATTTTCGGTTCAATTTACTTATTTTGTTAAATTAAAAAAAAAAAAAAAAAAAAAAAAAGCCGGGCGTGGTGGCGCACGCCTGTAATCCCAGCACTTGGGAGGCAGAGGCAGGCGGATTTCTGAGTTCGAGGCCAGCCTGGTCTACAGAGTGAGTTCCAGGACAGCCAGGACTACACGGAGAAACCCTGTCTCAAAAAAACCAAAAAAAAAAAAAAAAAAAGCCGGGCGGTGGTGGCGCACGCTTTTAATCCCAGCACTTGGGAGGCAGAGGCAGGTGGGTTTCTGAGTTCAAGGCCAGCCTGGACTACAGAGTGAGTTTCAGGACAGCCAGGGCTACACAGAGAAACCCTGTCTCGAAAAACCAAATAAATAAATAAATAAATAAATAAATAAATAAAACCCCTTTTTATTTTTAGTTATGAATATTCTTCTGTGCCTGTGTACATGTGTGCTGGTATCCTTGAAGGCCACGGAAGACGGATGATAGAATTACAGACAGCATGGAGCTGCCCACCCTGGGTGCTGGGAACTGAACTCTGGTCCTTTCTAAGAACAGTATACTATTTTAACTACTGAGCCATCTCTCTAACCCTTAAATTTTATCTATAAATGCTCTCTC
The DNA here is from genome assembly GCA_964023405.1 of Apodemus agrarius. Classification (NCBI taxonomy): domain Eukaryota; kingdom Metazoa; phylum Chordata; class Mammalia; order Rodentia; family Muridae; genus Apodemus; species Apodemus agrarius. The sequence goes on from OZ030012.1 coordinate 51,311,855, forward strand.
TCCCTCTCCCTCTCTCTCCTCAAAACACAGCATGAGTGGAAATAGAGAACAACTGTGGGCGTCACCTCTTCCATCTACCACGGAGGTTCTGATACCAACCTCAGGCCCCACCGAGCCAGCTGGCCAGCCCTCTGGCCCAGGTGGTAAAACTGCGAGCCTGTCAGAGAGCCTAGCAAATGGAATTAAGCAAATGATTTTTGTTTCACCTTAAAAGGCAAAGGTGGCAAGAAAGTCTCACTTTCCTTATCATGTCCTAACAGAATGCAAGAAATTACAGCTGCCTGAACTCTCTGCAGAGAGTATCTTCGACTTACTGCAAGGAGTTAAGGTGGCAAACACACACTCCAATCACTGAAATGAATGCAACCTTGTATAACCAACACATTTTATATTCTTTTTCTAAAATGTACTGTTCTTATTTATTTATATGCAAGAATGTTGAGTGTAGGGCTGGAGAGATGACTCAGAGGTTAAGAGCACTGACTGCTCTCCCGAAGGTCCTGAGTTCAAGTCCCAGCAACTACATGATGGCTCACAACCATCTGTAACGAGATCTGATGCCCTCTTCTGCTGTGTCTGAAGACAGCTACAGTGTATTTACATATAATAATAAACAAGTCCTTTTAAAAAAATGTTAAGTGGCCGGGTGTGGTGGCACACACCTGTAATCCCAGCACTTGGAAGGCAGAGGCAGGCGGATTTCTGAGTTTGAGGCCAGCCTGGACTACAGAGTGAGTTCCAGGACAGCCAGGACTACACAGAGAAACCCTGTCTCGAAAAACCAAAAAAAAAAAAAAAAAAAAAAAAAAAATGTTAAGTGTAACACATTCCTCTGTGCGTGTTCACGTGCGCATGTGTGAAGGTCAGAGAACTTTCAGGAGTTTGTCCTCTCCTTCCGCCACGTGGTTCCCAAGGATCAAATTCAAGTTGTCAGGCTTAGCAATAAGCACCTTTGCTCTCTCCGCTGAGCCACTACAGTGTAAACGCTACAGCCTGCCTAGAACTGTACTAAAAGAGGCCAGTTGTCTAAAACTGAATTGTAGCCAAATACAAAAACAGATGTCAACAATCTTGGGGGAGAAATAAAAGCTATGTTTATAAAAAAAAAAAAATACATACTATAAATCAACTGACCTCTTCTAGACTGAACTGCCCTTTGGCAAACTAAGACTCCAAATTAAGTCTGCAGAACAGGATGCTTCTACCAGCAAACATCTCTTTCCTCAGACTCTTCCATGAGAATAAAACATACTTCCTGTGCAACTGACATCCCTTAAGTATTTTTCTTAACACCCTTATCCTCATCTGACTTAAGCCTCTGAACAAACACCCTATTCATGAGCAATCTGTATGGACACACACCAAAGTTCCCCGAGTACCTATCAACCAACTGATCCATTAAACCACATCTCAGGTCATCCACAGTCTAAAAGAAAAACACTTCTTTGGCCAAGAGTAAGCAAGGCTGATAAAATAAAGACATTAGACCATTCATCACCAAAAAAAATCCCAAGTCAGAAAAATAACTGTGCAAACTGAAAGCTCGGGGGCTTGATTTATACAGGAAACTTTTGTAAGAAATAGTCTCATGGTTTTCAACAAGATGATAAGCCTGATGCCACTACAAGACGGGAATACACCTCTAAATGCTTTTTTTTTTTTTTTTTTAAGGTCTTGCTGTTGTTGTTTTGAGACAGGGTCTTACTGTATAGCCCAAGATGACCTGGAACTTACTCTGTCAACCAGCCTGGACTCAAACTCACATTGGTCACCCTCCTTCTGCCTTCTGAAGTGCTAAAATTAGAAGTATGTGGCATCATGTCCAGCTAAGAATGCCTTATCCAGGGAATAAAAAGTCCGTTTGCTTACCCAGGGAATAAAAAGATGTCCTAACTGTAAACAGGAAATGTCTGTGGCCCCAGTGCCCACCAAGCTTACATTCTGAGAACCTAATTTATTAACTAGACTCTTCTTTGCACAGGCATACCTGCTCCATCTTTTATTGTCGTTTCATTTGATTTTAATGTGTATGCATGTGTCTGGCATGGCCAGAGTGGGCTGCCAAGTCCTTTAGAGGCAGAGGCCCAGGTGCTTGTGGGACCTGGATACTAGGACACAAACTTCTTTTAAAGATTTATTTATTTATTATATATAAGTATACTGTAGCTGTCTTCAGACACACCAGAAGAGGGCGTCAGATCTCATTACAGATGGTTGTGAGTCACTATGAGGTTGCTGAGATTTGAACTCAGGAGCTCTGGAAGAGCAGTCAGTGCTCTTAACCACTGAGCCATCTCTCCAGCCCCAGACACAAACTTTTGTCTTCATGATTGAGTAGTAAGTATATGCTTTAACTGCTGAGCCATCTCTCCACCCACACTATGTCGCCCCAACTGGCCAGAAACTAGCCATATAGACCATGCTGGTCTCAGAATCACAGACACCCACTCCCTCCGAAGTGCTAGGATTAAAGATGTGTGCCATTATGTCCGGCCTGTTTTGTTTTGTTTTGTTTTGGTTTGGTTTGGTTTGGTTTGGTTTTTGGTTTTTCGAGACAGGGTTTCTCTGTGTAGCCCTGGCTGTCCTGGAACTCACTCTGTAGACCAGGCTGGCCTTGAACTCAGAAATCCTCCTGCCTCTGCCTCCCAAGTGCTAGGGTTAAAGGCATGCGCCACCACCGCCCGGCCCTATTTTGTTTTTTTAATGACTTCGAATATTGAGGGTGGTATCAAAGTCAGGAATGTCAGTGCCAACAGGTCTATTTTATTTGTTCTGCTAGACGTTTCAGTTAAAAGCAGCATATACAGAAGTGTTACCACAGCTGATAAAATCACCATGAGAACACATTCTAAAGGTGCGGGTCTATAGACGTTCTAAAACCCTAACACAGATGTGCAGGAACCCACACAGTCTAGCTAAAAAGGCCATCAGCCACCTGGAACAATGGGTGTCATCTGTGAGGAGTCAACCCAACTGACTTGGACGAAAACGTCACTGGTCTGTAAGGAACACATGTGGACACTTTTTGTCTTAACATTCCCTAAGCAACCTGATGTAAACACTACTGGCACGCAACGTATCAGGTATTCTATAGGAGCTACAAGAATGACAACAGGCAATCTAGAGGGGATTCAAAGTACATGAGAAATAATAATACTGCCTCTCCTTCACGGGTACGGGTGAATGAGATGTTGGTCCCTACCGCGGAATTCTGGAACCAACCCCTATGGAGTGGTAAAAAGGGGACTATATATGGACCTAAAGCCAAAGTCAGGACATAAAGATGGGAAGCTCTGGCCGGGGACAGCAAGCCCAGTGAGGACACAGCTGGCTGGAGACCAGTGGAGGGCCTGAGCTTAGAGAGCAGTTTAACCAGCTTCCCCAATACCTAGCCAAATGCTCTTGAGCAAGTCCCCCGAATCTCTCATAACTCACTAGCTTCAGGTACAAAATAAACACCATCAACAGAGCCTATCTCTTCACCATGAGGACTTAGAATACACATGCGAACCCTTCTGAACTGCCGCCTTGGAGGAGGGGGGATTCTGTAAACTTCAGCGGAAAACTTAATCCGTTTATGAAGCGTATTATGTGGGTTCCAATACCCACTCTTAACACATATTATATTACACTGTCCTAGTATACTGTGCTGGGCTTTAACCTACATGGACCTCACTCTGCTAAGTTTTTCAGTTAGTTCAGAAGAAGGCACCTTTAGATCCCAAATGCCCTTAAAGTGGTATGAATGTATTTACATGGCATCACCTACTTCAGCCAAAATGTTAAGATCAGAGTCAGTTATCAGACAGGCCATCTCAATAATCTGATCCTTCTCAATGTCCAATCCTGTCATCTGCAAAACATAAATAAAGAAGCATTTAACACACCAAACCACCTTTTTTTTTTTTTTAACCTCTTCTGCCCAAGTTTATTTAATAGCGATTCCTGTGTGTACAGCCAGCTTCCGTTCTATGATCAGTAATGGTGCTTCTGGACAGTACTCAGGGTCCAGAGTACTCGGGTTCTGAGTGCTCAGAGACTGTTAAAGGCACTTAGACACACATTTGTCCCGGGAGCAGATGCAAAGTAAGCAGGATGGATACAGCACTTGATTACAGAAAAATGAGCTCACTAACATTACCTCTCTGAGGTTTACAAAGGTTTCTTAAGTTTTCCCAACAAAAAAGTTAACAACTAAACTCAGTTCGTCAGGAGAAAACTGTTGTTCAAGAGAGGCCTAGGTATGAATCCGTTAAAACTAAAAAGGGTTCTGTTCCCGGTGAACTTTGAGTAACTTGAATCTTCCAATGGGGCCTCAGTTTTCTCTTTTATGGAATGAGGGGTAAGGCTGAGTCATCTCCTGAGTCCTAGCTTAAGCAACCTAGTCTTTTAAGGCTAGGAGGTGGGGACGGAGCAGGGCTCAGAGTCGCTGCCCCCACTCTCACCCACGATCCTGAACTCAGAGAAACTAAAGCGTAACGCAAATTCACTTCTGGGTGGAGGTCGAGGCTAGGAGAGGGAAGACACATGGATGGCTCCACCCAGATGGAAAGAAATCCCACAGTCCAGCACAGTCCCAGAACCCCGCAAACTCCTGGCTCGGGGCTCCTGGGACAGTGCTCACCTGTCGCACCCTGACACCCAGATCCCTGCTGCTTCCCGGGACAGGGGAGTCCCTCGGTCCCACGCGTGAATCTGCGCTCGCCTCCCCGCACCCTCCCCGCCCCGGCCGCACTCTCACCTCCAGGTCCACCCAGACCATTCGCTGAGCCATGCTCTCCCCTGCCGCCATAGCTGCGCTACCTTCGCTGACACCTCGCGCCCCGAACTGCCCGCGCCTGCCACCCACGCCCCGCAACAGTCTGGCGCCCAGGGATACGCCTAGCATCACCCGGCACGAGCCGCCACGGCCCCAGCCCCGCCGGCCCAGCGCGCGCAGGCGCCACAGTCGCTAAACGTCGCAAACCCACGGGGAGGTGCCGGGAGAAGACTACAAGCCCCGGCATGCTAGGCATCGGTTCGCCCTCCACCGCTACGCTCGGCTGCCGAAAGTACTGATGGGAGTGGGAGTCCTTGGTCCAGCCTCCAGCTCCCCTCCCCCGCCACGTGTTTTCGGATGTTAAGGGACTTGTATTTCACGGCTAAAGTTTGTTTCCAGGAGATATCATTCCTGCGTTTTTATTAGTTCTAAACCGCGAAGTTGAAGATGTTTTACGTTGAAAAATATAGTTATATGTTTAAGAAGTTTTTAATGTACTTTTTCTTATTACTACCTCCTTCCGTTTTTTTTTTTAACCTGCCCCTCCCTTCCACGTATTGAGTATATTTCTTATTTACTTGGAATTGGAGTGTCGTGCTATTTTGAGCTACAAGGCCAATTCCGCCATCATCGTTTAGGAGTCCTTAAATGGTCTCTTGTCGGAAAAATGACTTCGCACATATCAGGTGTTCCATAAATGTTCCTTTCCCATTATTGGCAGAAGCCTTGTCTCATTTTCTAGGATGCCGGGACGTGTAGGCTGTGTTTCGGTTGTTAGATTCTATACTATTCTACCTTTTGCAGCCCACTAAAGCGAATGGGAATAGCTCTGCCTGCTCTGTCCTCCACTCTGCGTTTGTCAACCACTCCGGTTTTAATAGACGGGTCCTTAATCTCCCACACTAGATATGGTTTTCATCACCTACGCTCGAAGGGGACTCTGCGGGGATCTTATATTTTAGCTCAGTAGCAAACACCTCTGCAAAAGGCAGTTTTGTCACAAACGTGCTCAGTCTTGAATCGCATACTCTGTCTTTTTCTGAAAGCTCTGTTGCCAGTAATTACAGAGCTTGTGGTTAGTGGCATAGTCATTCCTACCCGGTGAGCTGGTTTTGTGAGACAAGCATTGTTGCCTAATCAGAGCTTTAGGGATGCTGCAACCCACAAGTGGATTTCAGCTACTCCACCAGCGACCTGCCAAGCTTGACCAGAGAAACAGAAAAATCATGAAAATGTTTGTCAAGTTTTAACTACAATTTTACTGCAGAATGGATGTATGCATTATAACAATAACAGCATTACCTAACGGATCATGCTGTGTTTAGTTTGTAATCATTTGTGGCCCTATTCATAGGAAAGAGAACTCTATATTACATATAGTAATTAAAAAGAAACAAAAAAAGGCAAAGAGACTTGCTACAGAACTCAAGCTGGCCTGGAATTCTGCCTCCCAAGTGCTGGGATTAAAAGTGTGCAACACTAGCTGGGCATGGTGGCGCACGCCTGTAATCACAGCACTTGGGAGGCAGAGGCAGGCAGATTTATGAGTTCGAGGCCAGCCTGGTCTACGGAGTGAGTTCCAGGACAGCCAGGACTACACAGAGAAACCCTGTCTCCAAAAACAAAAACAAAAACAAAAGTGTGCAACACCTCACCTGGCTATATAGGAATTTCAATCAGCTGGGCTTACTCTCAGTCTAAAGTACTATTTCTTTACATTTTGAAAGAATGACATCTTTAGGCAAAAGAGATGGCTCAAAGGTTAGGAGTACTTGCTATTCTTGCAGGGGATTGAACTCCAGCTCCAGGGGATGTGTTGCCCTCTTCAAACTTTAGTGGACACCAGTAAAACACACACACACACACACACACACACACACACACTGCACAAATATACATCTTTTTTTAAAATTACACCTTTGGTGGTGGTATTTAACAACTTATATCCTGAAAAGCCATGCCCATGATTTTTTTTTAACAATGAATGGTTGGTTACATTTAACAATGAAAATGAATTATAGCTATGTAAATAACCAAGGGAAACCCCGTCTCAAAGATAAACAGAAATTATGTGTGGGAGTTTTAGAAATGTTCACGTTTATTCAGCTAAGGTAACCTGTTCCTGTTATAATGACAAGTAGAGATTTAGTGTTTTGTTTGTTTGTTTGTTTGTTTGCTTGTTTTTTTGAGACAGGGTTTCTCTGTGTAGCCCTGGCTGTCCTGGAACTCACTCTGTAGACCAGGCTGGCCTGGAACTCAGAAATCCACCTGCCTCTGCCTCCCAAGTGCTGGGATTAAAGGCGAGTGCCACCACTGCCCGGCAGATTTAGTGTTCTTGTCATAAATTAAACATCTATTTTTCCTAAATTCTAAAGAAATCATAAAACCGAAAATGGTAAAGGAAAATGGATGTAGATCTCTGTACAGTTTTGCCAAAACAGAGAGCGTGGGTAAATGTGCTAATGTCTTCCCCACTATATCTATGACCATTTTAGACTTACAGAAAGCCACCGGGTGACAAAGGTTAGAATATTGTGACTTTAGCTGGGGGTCATGACCCATAAGTTGCATCCACTGTCTCTGTTTTCTGCTTCAGAAACAGTTTTGGTTTCTGTCTGGTTCATTTTTAGTTGTTTGAAACAGGATTTCACACATTATGCAGTGCAGGCTGGCCTCAAACTCCTATTAGTCTTCCTGCCTCCCAAGTTCAGGGATTAATTATGAGATAACATGTTTGGCCCCAGAGATATTTTTTCTTAATTTATATCTCCCCCACATTCATTATTAAAAATAAAATAAGCCTTTCAAAAAAGAAGTATCTTCAGAACACACCTTGTATACATGGCCACTCAGCGGTTTTTTGTTTTTGTTTTTTGTTTGTTTGTTTGTTTGGTTGGTTGGTTGGTTGGTTGGTTGGTTGGTTTTTTTGAGACAGGGTTTTTCTATGTAGTCCTGGCTGTCCTGGAACTCACTCTGTAGACCAGGCTGGCCTCGAACTCAGAAATCTGCCTGCCTCTGCCTCCCAAGTGCTGGGATTACAGGCGTGTGCCACCACCGCCGGCCCTTGTTTTTGTTTTTAATGAACTCTGAACTGCATTTATGTTGACCCAGTTTAACAAATACCAAGTACTTAGCTTGTACAGAGCTTTGGGATTTGGGTCTGGAAGTCCGGCAAAGGCCAGAGTGGCTTGGTCCCAGCATCCTGTTGACAACTTGTGACAACTTTGAAAGGTGGGATCTCGTGATAGATCTCCCAGTCATTAGACGCATCCTGAAGGGGAATGGTGACCCTCCACTCCTCCCTCCGGCTGTCACATCTCAGCCATGAGTCTGTAGAGCTTGGCCCCACTACACACTCCCTGCCAACATGCACCACCCTACTACAGGCCCAGCAGCAGTGACTCCACCTGACCACAGACTTAAACCTCTAACCCCCACACCCACCCACCCCAGTGACCAAAACAAGCCTTCATCACCAGTTGATTGTCTTGGGTGCTTTGTTACTCTAATGGGAAACCAACACAAAGGCTAAAGAACCAACTTGCCAAGTTAGCTGATGCTTATTATGTGGGACACAGTGAATACTCAACGCATTAGAGGAGGGGGCTGTGTGTGTGTTTGCTTTTATGGGTTTTGAAGAGGTTGTTGGGTAGCCAGGGTATGTCAACTCACAGTTCAGAGAATAATACAGCCCTTCAATGGCAGGGAGGTCCTGGGGTCAGGAGCTTGAGGCTCAAGTTGTTTCCAAACTCAGGAAGCAGGGACTGGTGAATCTAAAGTAGTTTTAAGTTCTGAAATTAGGGTGCTTTGTTTTGTATTTGGAGCTGTTTCTTTGATAGGGAAGGAAGTGACTACTTTCCCATCTGTGAAATGTGTTAGTACCGAGATAATGAAACAAACGGGGGTGGGGGGGTGGGGGGGGACTTTGTCTTTGCCACCAGGAGTTGGCTCATTCCGCCCCATTTCTGAGGCAAAGAACATTATGCTTGTTTGGTTTTCTTTTTTTGTTTGTTTGTTTTTTGTTTTTTGTTTTTTGAGACAGGGTTTCTCTATGTAGCCCTGGCTGTCCTGGAACTCATTTTGTAGATCAGGCTGGCCTCTAACTCAGAAATCCACCTGCCTCTGCCTCCCAAGTGCTGGGATTACAGGCGTGCGCCACCACCGCCCGGCTTGTTTGGTTTTCTAAAGGATAGTGTAATGTACACCGACGTCAAAATAAAGCAAGGTGATAAGGCATGTAAAGATTTTTAATTATGCAAACTTGCTGAAGGGCATTTTTTTGCCAGATACACAAAAAAATTGCATTCAAAGAATAACAACTTAAGACATCTTGATTGTACTGTTAAACACAAAATACCACATATGCAAGAAAGAGAGGAGAGATGAGAACAAAGAAACATTGGAATGTCATGCAACTAATAACGTGATTATGTGCTGGAAAATGGTAAGGAGCAAGCTAGAAGATACGAGAGTGGGTGTGGTATTTCTCAATAGAGACATTTTTTTGGGTTTTGAACCATGCAAATATATTCTTTGTTCTACGGGATTAAAAACTTTAAAAAAACACAAGTAGTCATATTTTAAAAGGAAATATCAGTACATCTTTGTATATCGAAACCAGAATTAACAAAAATGTTACAATGACTGCTGTTTTGCATTTCATTTACTGGGACCCGAACGGCAATAGTTCCCTAAGGAGCTGAAACCCTGCGACCTTTTCTATTTCCATTTAGAGTGATGAAATACTGAAACTACAAAACCAAACCTCTCTTTTTATTTTACTATCTTTGTTGTTGTGTTTATATCTATGGCATATAGAGACAGGTACAACTGTAAACCATGGCGTCTGAAGATCACAGGACAGTGTTCAGAGGTCGGGTTTCTTCCACCTTGTTTAGCGGCACCATCCATCTCTCTTACTGTTTCTGCCTTGCTATATACTCCAGACATGCTGACCTTTGACCTTTCACACAGTTCTCCAGTCTCTGCCTACATCTCACTGAAGAAGGGATGCTGGGATTATGGACGTGTGCCACCACATCAGCTTTCTTATGGGGGATTCCAGGGAATTGAACTGAGGTCATTAGACTTATGCTGCAAGCGTTTTAATCCACTGAACCATCCTGCTGTTCCACAATTTCTTATTTTACAAAAGTAAGCCAGGAGAGGTGGCTGTCAGTTGTAATCTCAGCTCTTGGGGAACGGAGGCAGAAGAATCTTGAGTCCAAGGCCACCCATGGACACGTAGGGGACTCAAGGCCAGCCTAGAGTCTATGAGACTCTATTTCAAGGGGGGGGGGGAGTTTCAAACAAGCCATAATTATCAAAATCAATTACATCTCCCCTTATGCTGTCACGCCTAATCAAAGTAAGCATGGAAGCGAAGAGCCTGATTTCTAGCATTAGACTGATTAGATATGAATTAGGCTCCACTCATTCTATCTTTGGGAGGTACCAAATTTCTCTTCTAGAAAATGTTTGAAGTAGACGAGCATGCAGTAAGTTTTATAAATGCTAGTTTCTAAAAAAGGAACTCACATTTACATATTAATATACTAGCACTCAAGCTAAACATGGCAGCATGATTTTATATCAACCTCAGTAATATAAAAACTTTTTTTTTTTTTTTTTTTTTTTTTGGTTTTTTGAGACAGGGTTTCTCTGTGTAGTCCTGACTGTCCTGGAACTCACTCTGTAGTCCAGGCTGGCCTCAAACTCAGAAATCTGCCTGCCTCTGCCTCCCAAGTGCTGGGATTACAGGTGTGTGCCACCATGCCTGGCTATATAAAAACTTTTAGAATATAACTATATAATGTTGATTAAAGGTACTATGATAAAACTTGCTTTGGTTTTAACATCATAAACTGAGGACAAAATTGACATATTATATTACATTATAGACAAAGAATTTAAAGAGCTTTGAATTATGCAAACAGCAAAGTCCAGATCATAATGAAACCTCAAGATTGTGTAAATGTTCAGACATTTATTAAAAAAATTACTCATAAGAGAAGGAAATATGTTGTAGGATAATCTAATAGGGAATAGCTAGGAAATCCATCACCTTCACCACAAATATTTAATTCTTTGTGACAAAACCTTTGAATAACACATTATTATGGTACTCATCACACTAGGCAAGAGATCAGTTAAGACCTAATTCTCTAATTGACCCTTTCTGCTCTGTGATTGCTAGTAAAGGGACTCTAGCTGGCCCAAGTATGGCAAACATGACTCTGGCAGGCCTTGCCCTCCTTCCTGATTCCCTCTACCTTGCTAGAAAACTGATAGATTATATTCTTTGTTTTGTTTTTGTTTTGCTTTTCGAGACAGGGTTTCTCTGTATAGCCCTAGCTGTCCTGGAACTCACTCAGTAGACCAGGCTGGCCTCGAACTCAGAAATCTGCCTGCCTCTGCCTCCCAAGTGCTGGGATTAAAGGCGTGCACCACCACCGCCCAGCTGATAGATTATATTCTTAAAATTAGCCCCCAAGGTCTGTTCTCTTATTTGGCTAATCCCTCCTTCTGAGACTGAATACCAAGGTCTAGCTATCGAAGTATTAAAGTCCAGCAATCAAGAGCTCCCTTTGGCTCACCTAATTAACATGCCCAATTAAAACAAAGCACCTCATCTTAACACGGGGCTTCCCCTTTTACCTTTATAGTCCATCATTTTCCGGCAGACCACATGTGTCTCCTATCTAGAGGCAGTCCTTTATCCCTCTCCTGGATAAAAACCCCCTTCTCCCCCTACCTCCCTTCCCTTTCCCTTCTCCTCAATCTCCAGTCTTTGTCTCTTTGTGATGGTATGAATAAGTTTGGTCCCCAGACTGTTTGAATGCTTAGCCCATTGGGCATGGCACTATTAGTAGGGGTGTGTGTCACTGTGGGGATGGGCTTTGAAGTCTCCAAAGCGCAAGCTATGTCCAGTGAGAGGGTCTCCTTCTGCTGCCTGCAGATCAAGGTATCTCAGCTCCTCAACCACCATGTCTGCCGGCATGCTGCCACGTTTCCTGCCATTATGATGGATTGAACCTCTAAAGCTTTAAGCCAGCCCCAATTAAATGTTTGCCTTTATAAAAGTTGCCTTGGTCATCTCCCTTCACAGCAAGGAAACTGTAGTGGCTATTCCTGGCCATCAACTTGACTATATCTGGAATGAACTACAACCTAGAATTGGAAGGCTCACCTATGATCCTAATCTGGAGGCTCAGAGTTTCTGACCTGGATTTAGTAAGCTTGAAACGTAGTGGCTCTGGATTCCAGTTCAAGATCATCTAGGATTAAAGGCATGGAGACACACACCTTTAATCCCAGATTATGGCTATGGATTCCAGTTCAAGATCATCTGGGATTAAAGGCATGGAGACACACACCTTTAATCCCAGATTATGGCTATGGATTCCAGTTCAAGATCATCTGGGATTAAAGGCATGGAGACACACACCTTTAATCTGGGCTACACCCTCTACTGGAGACATATATATAAGGACATTGAAAGAAGGAAGACTGATTCCTGCTTGCCGGCTTGCCTCGTGGGACTGAGCAACTGCAAGATCCTTGGACTTCCATCCACAGCTACTGCTGACTACTGTTGGGGAGTTGGACTACAGACTTTAAGTCATGGACAAATTCCCTAACTACATAGAGACTGCCCATACGTTCTATAACTCTAGAGAACCCAGACTAATACAGAAACCCTAAGGCATTCTTATTCCCTACCCTTTGTCCCTCTGGCAAAAAAATCTCCTTTGTTCTGAGAACTTGATCTTGAGGTATACTAACGGGGTACCATACCCTTACAGCTACAGGGTTGTTTTTAAGATTTATTTACTGGTATGTATATGTGTGTGCCAAATGTATGTGGGTACCCACTGATACCAAGAGCTGCAGTTAGAGGGCTGTGAGCTGCCCAATATAGTTGTTGAGAACCGAAACTCTCCTCCGGAAGAGCAGCATGTGTTAACAACTGTGTCATCTCTCTAGCACCACTGTTTAGTTTTGTCAACCTGACAATCTAGAATCATCTCAGAAGGAAATCTGAGGATTGTCTAGATCAGGGTGGGCATGGATATGTTTTTAATGGATTATATCGATTACATTAAATAGGAAGACGCGTCCACTATGGATAGTACCATTCTTTAGGCAAGAAATTGTGGTTTATGACAGAGAAGTACCCTTGATGAATATAGCATGACTGCTTCAAGTTCCTTCCCCCTTGACCTCCTTACAATGACAGACTGTAACCTGAAATTGTGAGCTAAAATCTTTCTGCCTATTTTTGCCCAATTATCAAAGCAATAGGGAACAAAACTACATGGTATCCTCTAAGCAGGATCTCCCATTTCTGTCAACTCCCTATCCTAGGTTCTTGCTGAGCCCACTTCTCTGACTTCTTGAAGAATGTTGTAAATTGTAGTACTCCAAAACTTAAGGCCAAGAAAGAAAAGCACTGGAAGTGGTTAGTGGTGGGAGAGAAAAGAGAAGTGGGAACGCTGCCTAGCAGTATTTTCTTGAAAGGGCATTCAATGGTGCCACAGTAGCTTTGTGCTATCTCAGCTTAGCTAAGGTAGAATGATGGTTTCCAGAAGTTTCTTCCTATAGTATTTGGGTCTTTGTTCCTAACTCTGAAGAAAAGCTTAAAATGTAGGAATTCTTCAAGTTGTAAAAGTATCTTATTATCTTCAAACGGTAAACCCTGAAAACTACTAAGGTGACTAGATAGGACCAGGCCAGAATGCAAAGGTCAACCACATGATTACATGGTTGGGACTTTGAGATGCTCATTAGTCTGAACCTCTGGGGAGAGAAGGGGCCTGGAGACTGAGTTTGATCACATAGTCAAAAATTCATTTGATGATGACTACTTAATGGAACTTTAAACAAGCAGAGCCCGGACATGTAGAACATCTGGGTATAGAAAGCAGACAAAGGGACTAATTAATATTCACAGGGCTCTATAGCATAATCTACGTTGATAGCAGTCTAGCCATGCATCAAGGCAAAGCTACAGAAGATGCTCTAAGATGGGCTACCTTACCAAAATGTGAACTGACATGATTAAAAGTACACTGCTAGCTGGGCTTGGTGGGCATGCCTTTAATCCCAGCACTTGGGAGACAGAGGCAGGCGGATTTCTGAGTTCGAGGCCAGCCCTGGTCTACAGAGTGAGTTCCCAGACAGTCGGAGCCACACAGAGAAACCCTGTCTCGACAAAACTAAAATAAATAAATAAATAAATAAATAAATAAATAAATGTACACTGCTAACTCAGATGCTCTTGATGTCAGTGATGCCAAAAATAAAGGGACACATTCTATTTTTGTGTATTTAATATATTAAAAGGAACACAGTATAAATGCTGTGGTATAAGAGGACACGGAATGAATTCTTAGAAACGGTTCTGCAGTGAAAAAGCAACAGGATCTTGAAACATGGAAGTTTTGTTAAACAAAATTTCAAAATTACAATCCTTGCAGTGAAACACTTTGCCATTTCCTCTATGTATTAACATCATTCTAAAAAGAATTTTTATCAATACTGTCATTTTATGTAAAAATATACATTGTAGATATTTAACTTCCTGAGTGACTAGTCATACATCAAATATAATGAAAGAATTATAGTTCTTAGAATGAACTAGTAAAGATTTATAATGTATATGCAATTGTGATAAAATTCAAGAGCATACCACAGAATTTGTACTTAAATTCTGAGTTAGGAAATATGATTTATCTCCAAACAAAGCCAATAAACTGTTTTAAGTAAACTATTAATAAACAGATGACTGAGAAGTTCTATTTTCTCATTTATTAACAAAATGCCAACAGCCATTTCAGACTACCAACTTAGATGTTTCCTATTATATACACCATATTGATTCATTACCAAGAAATTTCCTGCAACACAAAAGGTGAGATAATTAACATATCTGCTTTATAACACAACCAATCTATACAGTTCATCTTTCTGAGACTGAAGCGACCAGAATGGTTACACATTCTTTTGTATGAACCTTCCTCTTCAGAACCCCTGAGGTTAGGTAATTAAAGTAGCACACGAAGAGCCGCAGTTCTCAGTTCTCTATCAAACTGTTACGAGGTTTAAAAAAAATTTCTTTTTCAAAGACAGGTGGAAAATTGTGGGATTACTCTGTAGTTTTTAGAAATAGTTCTGCAACAACTTAATTAAAAGGACCTAAAATGGCCCGGTAAACAGTGTCCTTGGAATGCTTGTTAGTGTCGGGATGAGGGCCACTTCCCACCTCTACTACTGTCCCTTCTGTTATCATAGTCATGGCTCCATCCATCATGATTCCTGTCGTCATAGTAGAAATCCTCTCGGCCTCCTCTGTAATGATAATCAGATCCATGATCAGAATAGCGCTGCTCACGGCTATAGTGTCTATCTGATAGGTAAGGGTGAGAATTCTGTCTTTTACGCTGTGATGACAGTGTATCTTGGCGCCACGGGGAGCTGGAAGACTGGTTAAAGTTATGACCATGTGGTTGAACTGATGGTGAAAATCCCAACTGATCTGCATGTGGAGAACCATATTTCCCAACATATGACATCTGTCTGAAAACATTGTTCATCTGAGGGAAGAGAAAAAGTGAAATATTAACTCTAAGTACCACTTGATTGCAAAGCCAATATATACATATTTAGTTGGTCAACAATATATAGAATAAAAGAAAATCAAAATCACCCTTGCCTAGATGGATCCCAAGCTGAACGTAATTAAATGTGGCACAATACCAGGTTTGTCTACCTTGAGTGTCTACTTACAGATACTTAGACATAAATGCTGCTTTCTTCCAAGAATACAATTAAAGATATCACTCAAAATGACTATCCTATGAATCTTTGTTACAAACACACAAAGTACTAGATCTTCACTAGCACTAGGAAGCTTTGTGAAGATGGCATATGATCCCTGAGTGCTAAGACAATGTCTTTAAAAAAAAAGAAACTATTTTATAGGAGAAGCATATAGCAAATGCGGACTGAGTTCTGAGAAAGAGTCACAGCAGCAGACATAGGCTGTGCATCTTAGAAACTGCAAGATTGATAAAAGCTGAGGCAAAGGTAAGCAGATCTCTGTGAGTTCAAGGGTAGCCTGGTCTATACAGAACTGCAGGATAGCCAGAGCTACATAATGAAACCCTGCCTCGAAAAAGAAAAGATAGCTGAATTGGGTTTTAGACTAGGTCTTAGCCTAAAACAAAAAGCACTTCGTGGAAGTTGGTCTAGAAGATGCATGTTAAATTAGTAAAACTATAAAGATCACACTAGTCTAACTATTCAACAAAGTATTAAGAATTTAAAAAGAAGTTAATTCATGCCTAAAGAATGTAGGTAATAAAACTGACTGAGAAGTGAAAAGTTACCTGATACAATAGGAGCATTTTAACCCAAGTATGACTTTGTCTTAACAACTAAATTGGGGGTGGGGGAGAACTGCCTACCACTGCTTGACGTTGATAATCTTCTGGAGAAGAAAAGGACCTCTGGACCATCTGTGCTGGAGGAGTCACGTTACCCACTGTCCTTTCATAGCTGCAAAGATAGACAAAGAATGCTCATGATCCAGCAACCACCACCAGCCAGGTGCTTCTTGCTGGTGAAAATGACTAGAATAAACATGGCTTCTGTTACAAGACAGGGAGAGCTGGAGGAAAGGCAAGACACTCCATTTAAGTTGATCAGGGACAGTCTTTCTGAAAAGGAGCCATTTAAAGTTAAAAGTAAAGATTACGATTACCCGGAGGTGAACAGCCCCAACTGTGGGAAAGGCTAGTGCAGGGAAAGTCAGCTAGGCGCCTAGGAGCCAAACACTGCTCAGTCACAGGACGGTTTCTGGGAAGCCAGCAGGGCTTTCCTCTTAGCATTACAACGGCAGACACAAAGACAACATGGCCAGCACACATCTAAAGCTGACTTGACTTTACTTGACTTTATTGAAAAAAGATGCATTGGTCCTCAAGCTAATTAGTGCATTCAGACTGAGATTTTATTTCCTAGCTATAAGCAAAACTATAAATTTTCCATTTTTAAACTGGAGTAATTAAGTAGGTATCTCTGAGTCAATAAAGTGTAAAGATCTGGACAAATAACCATTTATTTCATTGTCTTGGTGTTGTTAGACTACTTGAAGGTAAGGAAAATAAGGGTTCTCCTTTAGTTTCTGTGGAGAGGAATGTCTCAGAGCAGATTATGTGTCCAGATGCTAAGAAGGGCAAAAGTACAATTTACTTTATGCCAGAGTATTAAAATGATCTACTCTAGCCTATGATTAAAGCTGAAAGTGTAGCTAGTATACCTCCTCAACCCTCCCAAGAAACTCTAAGGGGAAAATCTTTGTTCCATTTAGGATACCTCTGACTATGTTAATGTGAAAATGGCTGAAGATACCTTTGTGTTCCAATTAGTAAGTGTTTTAAGACCACTAATTAATTTCAGCTGACAAAAAAGGACAATGTTTTTGTACTATTGTTTTTGATAATTCCTCCTTCCAAGGACCAAGTAACTCTGCACCTGGAACTTCTCATCACTGTCTTATTTAATGCTTTCCTCCTCTTTAGGACAAATCTTGATTGTATCCTTAGCCGCTGACTCAGCCTTTGTGCACTTCCTCAATCTTCCCCACTGCCCTCACTGCACTGGCTTCTTTTAGTTCCTCATCCATCTGCATCCTCTCCTGCTGTTAAAATTCTTTCAAAGCACTTGCTACTCTCCCTCTTGAGAACTAATTATAGTAATTAAAGAGGTAGTCACAAGGTACTTGTCTTCATCTAGATCTGCAGCTCCACTCAGCAGTGTATTATATCACAGCTTGATCATACCTCCTAGGTTTGTCTCCACACACTACTTACAAGCAGTTCAAATTTGGGCAAGTTACCCTCCAGTCCATAGTTTCTGCACCAAAAAGTAGAGGTAAGTAAACCCTACTTCATACAATTGCTTCGAAAGTAATTGAGCTCATACATAAAAAGGATCTGATGAGGTAATCAATACATGACAGGTATGTGTTCAATTTTTAAGTGAAAGCTATTTATGAATGGACATATTATAGTGATACAGAATTTACAAACGAAACCAAAAATTTATATGTATATATCAACACTGAAAGCAAACAAAATGAGTTAGGTACTATCTCTAACCTTCAATAGCTACAGGGATTTCAGAGATCATTTTATTCATCTTTCTTTCCTGGCAAAGGACGGGACCAAAGAAATTAAGCTAAAGACGAAAGAGACAGAAGCAGATCTACACTCCAGTCCTATTAAGGCAGCTCAGCAGTCACTTGCTGATCTTAAAAAGCAGGAGAGAAACAATTAGCAGTGATAAAGTTACTATAGAGGCAATTGGAAACTTTAAAACTTTGGGGAACAGGGTACAGTATAGTACCATTGTGATAACATTTTTTGTTTCAAGTCCATCCATGTGCATGTAGGTAGGACATGACTATACATGTTATAAATGTATACATAAAAGTTTTATTTAATTCAGTGCAAAAGAACTATATAATCTATCTGTTTCCAGTCTCCTTAGAAAGCAAGCATTCCATTAATCTACCACAGGCAGCAGCCGAAGAGCAGAGCCATTATGAAGGAAGCTATTCAACGGTGCATTCTAAGGTCTTTCCCTCAGAAATGTTCTGACCAGTGACTCTGACAGTGAATGAGAAACAGTACCTGTTAGGAGATGTGGAGGTGGGGCTTAAGCTTCCAACATGATGCTGGGGATGAGACGTGCTGGCATCCTGAGAGGCGTGACTACTTCCTAAAATGAAGTAATTTCAGAAATTCTAATTGAAAACCAAAAAGCCCAACAATAATTTGAAATGTTTCCTCCAATCTAAATTACTCCAAACAAGATAAACAGCTTAAAAGCAACACCAACAACCCCCACACTAAACTCAAATTACTATGGACTGCCTCACAGTTTCTTAAGTATATAATACCAGAAATGCAAAAGAAAGCATTTCAAACACGATACTACTTAATGAAGAAAGAGCCAAGCTGGCCACAGGAAATAGCAAAATTTAAGTATTTTCATCATAACTCCCCCACTCCCGATCTTTAAAATAGAAGTCTGTTACGGAGTTGACACCTAGAAATCCAGCACTTGGGAGGTATACGGGGAGGATCAAGAGTTCAAAGCCATATATGCCTTACACAGTGAGTCTGAAGCTAGCCTAGAATACCCGAAACCCTGATTCAAAAAAACACACTGGAATAGTAAACTGAAAGCAAAACAAACCAAAAACCCTTTCCCCATTACTATGACATTCTGAGCCTTTACCTGATCTAAACTGAATTTTGATAGGCCTCCCGAAAAGCTTGATCCCATTGAGAAGATTCATGGCGTAGGGAACAGACACTTCGTGCTTGAAATTCACGAATGCAAACTGCTTCAGTTTGCCATCTTTATCTTTTGGGATTTTCACCTTTATTACTGGCCCAGCCTGCAAAGAATAATATTCAGATCTTAAACAGGGCAATTTCAGGAAAACATTTAAATTTCAGAAATAAAGGAGAATGCAAGCCTGTCATGGTGGCACATGCCTGTATTGTCAGTGTCAGATGTCAGGAGATGCGGGCAGGAGGACCAGCTCAAAGTCAGCCTCGGAGTTCCAGGGCTACCAAGGCTATAGAGACTGTCTCTCTGTCTCAAATACTATAAAGAAGAGAACACAGGTTTTAAACAAATGGTATATAATCAAGACCTCATCAAAAACAAAATGTTTTTTGACAAGGGCTGGGCATCTACTTCCCTGAGTAAAAATAATTCTAGTTCCGACTGAAAGTGAGATTATTTGAGGGAAATTTTTTTTTACTACAATATTTATAATATTGACAAAAAATACAAAGTACGATATAAAATCTCCATCTCACATGACGGTGTGATGTCTTAACATATCGACCAACAGCTATCATTTTCTCACTACGTGGAAACGAACATTTACAAGGCAAAGTGGATTCTTCGATTACAGAAAACAAAACAAAACCCTTCCGCACCTATTAATCAAATATAACTAGCTAATGAGTCATAAAGCAAGAAGAAAGAGGACAGGTAGAATTATTCGCACTTTTTTGATAAACATGCCAATCCTGCTCTCCTACGTTGTTTATGGAGTTTTTAAAACACTTCAACGTCTGTAATTTCACACGGAAGTTACGCAGAAATAGACTCGGAAACACAACCTGTGCGACGAAGCAAAGGTCAATTAACTCAAAAGGGAAAACGAGGTACACAGGAAAAAGGAAAGCAACACTGAGGTTCCACCTCGGATCCCTGGACTTCACCGAGGTGGAGACGCAGATGTCCCCATCATCAGACGTCACTTTTGGCCCGAACGCCCCGGAATTCCGGCCTGGCGCGCTCCGCTCCTTGGCCGGGCCCGTGAATGCCACATCCGCTCTAGGTCCACGCCCGCCCCTTACCTGGTGGAATAGCTCGAAGAGGAGCTCCTCCGTCACCTTCGTCTCCAGGTTACCCACGAACAGAGTGCGGTCGGCCTCTGCGGCCGCCGCCCCCATCTCTGCGCCCTTCCACTCTCCGGCCTAGGCTGCCTGCTCGCGGCCGACACTACTGCGCACTCTCAGAAACACCCCACGTCCTCTCGTTCAGACGTCACGACGTAAACGCCCGTCGTGCGCGAGCGCAGACAAGCCACGCATGCGCGCGGGACAAGCGCCCGTTTCCGGCGGCTGCTCCTTCCGCCGTTGCACGAAAAATGGCGGCTGGGGTTGGTAACGGTTGCGTCCGTCGCGGGCTGGAGTGATCTGCGGCGCTGCCGAGGGCCCAGTTTGATCGACGTACGTCTAGCAAACACTGCAGGCGGTGTTTGAAGATGGCCCAGAACTCGGTGTCGCTGTCCGCCGGCGATCAAGCCAACAGGATAGCCCACCGAGCCTCCCAAGGAGATCTCAACCCGTCGGCCATGGCTTGGGCGATGGTCTCCGGAGATAGCTTCCTGGTTACTAGGCTTGATCCGAATCAGCCAGGACCTCGGCCACCAGCGCGACCCAGCGTTCGGACCGACAGACGTCGAGTGCCTGTCGGTGGCCGCAGCCGCAGCCGAAGCCGCCAAGGCAGATTCTCGCCTTACCCGATCCCAGGCGTCAAGCTCGACCTCTTAAGAAGTGTGCTGCAGCAGCGTCTGGTTGCGTTAGGAACTGCTCTCGCAACCCGAATCTCAGCGTAGAGCGAATGCCTCCCTTCACTTAGCTTGCAAACAAGGCCTTTCCAAAATCATGTCTTGGTGTAACAGCAGTTTTCTTTTTACTGACGTAATTTCACCGATGTGGGTGGTTAAGATAGGCTACCAAAGAAAAGTTTAGCCGGGCGTAGTGACACACATTTTTAATCTCAGGACTTAAGAAGCAGGCTCTGAGCCGGGCGGTAGTGGCGCACGCTTTTAATCCCAGCACTTGGGAGGCAGAGGCAGGCGGATTTCTGAGTTCAAGGCCAGCCTGATCTACAAAGTGAGTTCCAGGACAGCCCGAACTACACAGAGAAACCCTGTCTCGAAAAAACAAACAAAGAACAAACAAACAAAGAAGCAAGCTCTGAGTTACGGACTACCCGGTGTTACATAGTTGAGGGGCTTAATATCCAGTCATATGGGGCCAAGAAGAGGGCAGGAAGGGTTTTCTTAGGTAGTCACAAAGCTAGGTGACTAGTTGTGAATGATGTAGAGTCAGTCTCTTGTAGTGCAGACTTGCTGTGTATTAATGATGGTCTTGAACTCCTCCTGCCAGGGCCTCCCAGGTGCTGGGATTTACAGGCCTGAGCCTTATACCAGGCTTGAGTAAATTACTCAATATGGAATCCAGCTGTATCTGAGTTCCACAACCCTCCCTGAGTAGTACTTTGAGGCTTCTAATCCGAGTTTGACTACCTTTGAATATATGTTGAGGACAAATTCTTTATCTTTCCGCCTTTCCTCACCACCTAACTACACCCCCGTTATGTTTTGTTTTGTTTGTTTTTTGTTTTTCGAGACAGGGTTTCTCTGTGTAGCCCTGGCTGTCCTGGAACTCACTCTGTAGACCAGGCTGGCCTCAAACTCAGAAATCCGCAGCCTCTGCCTCCCAAGTGCTGGGATTACAGGCGTGCGCCACCACGCCCGGCTTTTGTTTTTTAATACAAATATAGACTCCCAATCTTTTGGGGTGGGGTGTCTCATTTTGTAGCTCTGACTATCCTGAAGCTGACAGACAGGACTGCCTCTTAGTCCCAAGTACTGGAATTAAAGGCATGCTCCACCAGGCCTAGCCAGACTCCAATCTTAAACATACTAAAGCAAGTACTCTTCCAAGTTAAGCCAAATGTACAGCATACTTTTCCAAAGACTTCATGTGCCATATCATTTAATCAACTCCAGCTTCATTAGTGTGAATCTACTGTCACAAAATATGCTGGTGGGACCTAAAAGTGTAATCACTGTCACTTGTCAGTTGGTTTCTGCTCACTGTGATCCATTTGGCATCTTTTGTTTTTACACTTTCAATCTTAGCATGGTTTTTTATAAAACTACTAAAAGGGCCTTGCCGTGTTACCCAGGTTGGTCTAGAACTGGAAATCCTCCCTAAGGGTCCCCAGTGATAGGTGTGTACCCAACAACAGGTTAACTTCACACATCAAGAGCCAGAAGTGCATTCTGGATGGAGAAGCTAATCGGTAACAGCCACACTAGACCTTATATTAAGTATAGTAATGCTCTTCTCTATTAATAAAGATGGCTTCCCATGATAACTGTTATGGTTCTTTAAGTGGCTGACCATTTCTATGCTACTATTTTTCTCTTAACCATGTATTCCCCAAAGTGGTATTGGGAGAAAGTCTGGGAATTTTGTTTTCAGACCCTTGTCTCTTCAGACTTACTTAAAATGAGATCAAGCAAATCGCCACACGCTGCACTGTGATTGTTAGGACATCTGCAGATGAAGATTGATGTGGATATGTAGTGAGAAGACTGGGAACTGTGGAAGGGGAAGCAGTATGAGCTACTTTTGGTGGAGTGTGGCATTGCGCTAGAAGCAGTGCTCAGTAGGTTGAGCTGGTTGAATCGTTCAGTGCCTGCTGTTGGCTGCATCAGGCACTTAGGATTAGGTAGTGAACACGGTGGATAGGTGGGTGGCTTTGCTCACGGAGTGTCAGAGTATGCTACTTGATTGTCACACCAGCCTGAAGGAGGATATTGTGCTTTCGTTTCCTTGCTGGGGTAGTCTGAAAGTGAGGTGGATTCTCCAAGGTCTTTCAGCTGAGGTTCTTTGAATCTTGCAAAACAGACACCCACTTAGAGTAGTTACCATCCCAGATACCTAAAAGGAAGTTAGCAGAGCTTTAATCAAAATGGATGAGTAAAGTCCACATATATATTATGGGTTTTAGACTGGGAGGGATAGTGAGTGATGTGAAGCTGGAAAAACTGCAGTCCTGAAACTTGAGAGATGTCTGAGGAAATGCCACCTCAAAAGGCACTAAATTAACCGCCAGAGAATTCACAAGAGGCTGAGGCCTTCTGATTTTATCAAATGCTAGAGGTGTAAATAGGGCTCAAGAACTTCCTGTCTTGCCATTTAACCAATTCTGTACTAAAAAGTTGTTTTTCCTTCAAGTTAGCATTGGAAAGTAAGGATTAAAAAGTCTTAGATAAGCCGGGCGGTGGTGGCACATGCCTTTAATCTCAGCACTTGGGAGGCAGAGGTAGGTGGATTTCTGAGTTCGAGGCCAGCCTGGTCTACAGAGTTGAGTTCCAGGACAGCCAGGGCTACACAGAGAAACCCTGTCTCGAAAAAACAAAACAACAAAAAAAGTCTAAGATAAAAAAGGTTAGTACCGCCGGGCGGTGGTGGCGCACGCCTTTAATCCCAGCACTTGGGAGGCAGAGGCAGGTGGATTTCTGAGTTTGAGGCCAGCCTGGTCTACAGAGTGAGTTCCAGGACAGCCAGGACTACACAGAGAAACCCTGTCTCGAAAAACCAAAAAAAAAAAGGTTAGTACCTCAGCAAATGAGGACACTGGCTTGAAGGAAGGTGCTAATTAAAGACACCGGGCTCAAGTACTCAGCACCCCAAAACCTAAAAAAGTACTTTTGTGCAAGGGAGGACCCCAATGGAGTGACAGTCATCAGGGGGCAGGCTCTGGTTGAGTGATCATGTAACAAGGTTGATTGTGTTGCCTTTGGAAGGAAGAAAGCCTTCACATAAACTCTCCTTTAAGTGAGTCAATGGATACCCAAATCCTTCTTCTTAGTATGTGTAGAAGTGTCAGAGCTATAGTGTGACACAAAGACTGTACTATGGACATAGGAACTAGCATAAACCTTTGAAGTTACCCCAAATGGACAAGTAAATGTTCTCAAGAAGACTATATTGGGTTGGGGCACAAAGTGACCTTGCAGTGTTGGTACTGCTGATCCTAAAATGGGTTCCAAAAGTAGTCTGGAAAGTTAGCAACTGAGGCTAAGCAGCTGGATAGCTTATGTTGAAGTGGGCTCCTATTAGCATGATTTCTGTAAAGAATTAAAATTCTAAGACAACATTTAGGGTATTAAAAGGAGACCAGTGGCCGGGCGGTGGTGACGCACGCCTTTAATCCCAGCTCTTGTGAAGCAGAGGCAGGTGGATTTCTGAGTTCGAGGCCAGCCTGGTCTACAGAGTTCCAGGACAGCCAGGACTACACAGAGAAACCCTGTCACACACACACACACACAAAAAAAAAACAACAACAACAACAAAAAAAAAACAAAACAAAAAACCAGTGGAGCCATTGAAAGAGCTTGCAGAAAGCCCAGATGACCTACCTTAGTGCCATCCCTGCCTCCCACAATGGAAAGAGAGCCTGCTCCCAGAGGTTGACCTCTGATCTCTACTTAACAGCGTGTGCATGTGTACACACACATAGTAATAAAAAGAGACTAATTAATGACTTTCCTTAGAACTAGATGGTGTTTACAAGCACAACTGAAGAAGGAAAAGAGGGGAAGGAAGGAAGAAGGGAAAAAAAATCCAAGAAGTGTGGTCATCCAAAGAACCCCTTCTTTCCAGCCAAGTCTCAAACATTTATCTAGATCCCGTTAAGCTGCATCTTTGGTCTTCTCAATTTCTGTAAAAACTATGCTTGTGTCTTAGCCAACCAAATGCATAATTTTGAATCTGGCTGCTCCACCGATGCTCTGACTTTGCCTGCCTGCTTTCATTTGCACAATCTTCCTCAGCTGATCTAGATTATATATATTTGTTGTGTTCCTCGAATGGCTTCCATCACCTGACATGAGCTGGACTCATGGTGTCACTCTTCTTGTCCCCACACACTCCTTTCCCGTCTTGTCTCTTCACAGCCACTCAGTGTTTCTCAAAGTCTGTTTTCAAGTCCTTCACTAGAAATAAATGCTACTACCATGGAAATGATACAAGGACAATGAATTTGGCAAGTAATGAGTGTTTTATGACCTTAGGAAGCTCAAGTATGCTGTAGCACATTAGAAGTTCAGATAACTTCATAAAGGAAGCATCACTTATCTTCATTTGAAGCAGTGTTTGACAGCTTATCCATACATTTAATTTTCGCATACTTTGTTCCCAGAGAGAGACACTTCTGCAATAACAAATGAAGACACTGCTAAAGATGGTGAACCCCACTTTCTCATATATTAAAAATCAATTTATAGAGTGGGTCAGATTTTATTGTTTCCAGAGTGTTCTTGAGCAAATAGTTTGGTCATCAAGGTACAGAAACCTAAGCTGTTCTGTAGAGGATTGACCTGTAGCTGTCAGTGTCCTGTTAGATGGGAGGGACTGGACAACAAGCAGGCAGCTGCAGACCCACCAACACAGGATCAGGACTGGTGTTACTAATGACATGCCACTTCATGTAGGGAGGGAAGTACAGCTGTTCCTTGAGGATACTGTAATTTTTATAATAACTAAAGAGTTGGATTCTTTCCCTGGAATATCTGAGGATAGCACTCCTTTAATAGGCAGAGAAACATTTGCCTTTGGATTCCCAAAGACCTGAGTGTTCTTGAAACACGGTGACTAAGAGCTTTCACAATCCAAGATATATACAGAGAATACATACAGAGATCATTCTATGATCTCACAAATCTGCATTGTCAGGCCTTATAGTTCCCATGGGTGGTGTGGTTCATGCCTGCCTTATACCCAACTTCGTAACCCCCTAACTAGTTCACCCTTTTCCTACCAATCAAACTTAATCAAGATTTTTTTACATCTTTAAAACAAATTTTAAGTAGGTTGAACAGGAAAAGAAGTATATGGATTTGCAGAACTGGGAAGGTGTGATAAACATTTGATACTGTGCCTACCAAGCACCTGTTTATCCACCATCTTTCTCTTTGGGTTGCAGCCCACCCTTCGTTCAGTTATTTGTTATAATCCTTCACACCCAACTGCAGGGACAAATATATTCTGTTCTATTTCATCTAATGTAATTTTTCTGGGGATATTCAATGTGATAGATATCAAGAGAAGATAGTGATGCTAATGAATGAATAATTTCACAGATGGGCTATTTCTCCTTGCAATCAAAATTGAAGAAGGAACATTCCAAGAAGGCAAGAGCAGTATTTTTGCTTTTCATTTAGCTTGTGTACTCGAGCAACACTTGAGTCCCATAGCAGCTGTGTGGAGATGAGAGGACAACTATCCAAGTCAATTCTGTCATCCAGATGGGTTCTAGAGATGGCATTCAGGTCATTGGGCCTGCTGGCAAGCACCATTTACCTACCAAGCCATCTTTTGAGCCATCAGGACAGGACTTGTTAGCCCTTTGTTCTAAGATGATCTTACTGGAGTAGATGTATATGACAGGCAGGCAGATTGTGCTTTAAAGTTTGCTTCAATTTTCAATCACCCTGGGACTATAATATAAAGTTAGATCTTAATCTAAGATTTCACCATTTATGTGTGTGAATATTTGATTCATTTAACATTTTCCCTATTTAATAATTAAGAAAGACGATGGCGGCATGTAGAGCATTCCTAGATTAGATGGTTGGTACAGGCTATAATCACCCACTCCGTTCTGTGTTGTTGCTAGCCACTTCACAGCGGTTGCTGTGTTCGGTCATCACAAGTGTCCTGTGATGAGTTGGTGAATTTTCTTTTGTAAAAATCCAGTTAGGATACATGTCAGATATTATGAGCTAAGAAGCAGAGTTAAGGCCCGGGTAGGTGTAGAAACAAAAAGACTGAACATATAGCAAATCATCTCAGTCTTTACCAATTAGACTCTGATGCTTAGAGCTGACCCCAGTGATTTGCAATGCTTTATACACATATCCAGATCCTGACTCCCTATGGGCGAATGCAGGAAGGACAAATGGTGTTGTAAACTTCTCTACTTAACAAGATAATGAGGTGCCCACCTCTTTTTTGTCTAGCTAGTATCCACAAGACTAGGCCAAGCAACTGTTAGGAAAGGGCTCCCAGTTTTGTTCAAGGTGCTCTCCTTCCCTCTCTCTCACTTAGAAATTGCTGTTTCAGTCTCTTCCATGGTATATTTTTTTTATTATCCTTTCATATCATTTCTGATCTGATGAGTTTTCAGACCCCCACAATTTAAGCTTATTTTTTCCCAGTAGGACAACGAGGACTTACATAAGAAAGAACAAATTTTCAAATTTTTATTCTGATGACATTCAAAACATGAGAGTAATTGAGGGACTGGAAAGTTGGCTCAGTGGTTTGAAGAGGCCTTGCTATGGAGGCACGAGGAGCTGATTTCGAATCCCCAACACCCACAGGGAACTGAGCATGGCTACGTGGGGCTGTCACCCCAGCACCAGTGAGCAAAGACAGGCCGCTCACAGGGGCCTGCTGACTAGCTGGCCTAGCTGAAACCCAGCCTCAGGGTCAGTGAGAGGCTCTGTCTCCAGGGAACGGTGCCCAGAGTAATGCAGGAAAACACCAGACATCTTCCTGTGGCCTCCACATGCACAAGTAGGAATTGAATCCAGCTCATTGCAATTCTAAAGAGAAGATGGAATTCTTGATGGGGGCAGTGGATAGCATTTCACTTAACAAGTTCAAAGTTGGGTTCCTTATATCATCAAATCAGCAGCAAACGCTCATCTGTTAACACAGAATTTTAATGAGGTTTTATGTATTTCATCTTCGAAAATGTCTTCTCATACAGATAGATACTGCCAAATACTGATAAGAATCTCTGAGCATATGGTTTTAATTGAGTATATTCCTTGCTTGGAAGGCACTTAGACAATACTATTAAACTCCCCTCTTGATATTTGCCTTTCAGCCTGTCATTACATTGCAAATTAATTGCTTCCCATTGACATTTAGGTGGAAGTTCCTCAATTGCACAGTTAAATGACTTTTGAAATATGGGTGTAAAAAAAAGGCACTTTCATCCTGGTCCATAAGATGCTGTTAGATTCTAGTTGGAGCAGAGAAAATAAGTCTACTGAAAATGTGTGTGGCTATGGGGTGTGTGTGGGGGGTGGGTGGGTGTGGCTTGCTCTGACAACACAAGAAGTGTCGAACAGTTTGAGGAGGTAGGCTGTAAGCTGTTGGCTTTGTTTTTCTTTTGAAGGTTATGTATGTGTGTCTGTATGCAGGTATGCACACCATGTGCTTGTAGGAAGCAGCACAGGCCAGAAGAGGTTGTCAGATTCCCTGGAACTGGAGTTAGAGGCCATTGTAAGCTGCTCTATGTGAATGCTGGGAACTAAACCTGGATCCTATGAGCCATTTCTCCAGCCCAAAGACTGATAGTTACTGTTGAAATAACTAGGTCACCTTCTCAGTTAAGGTGTGTAAGTGCAGCTTCACTGATTAGCTTTACCTTAGAGACCCACTGAGTTCTTTCTAAAGCCAATCATAGTTCTGAGGCAGTATTTGAGAATAGTTCTTCCCATCACTTAAATTATACAAACCATTCTTAGCTTGGAGGACTGTTAAAACTGGCAGAGGGCTGTATTTAGCCTTTGGTAGTTCTCTGCTACACTGCCCAAAGGCACAACACAATTTAGTGTAGAGCAGAAGTTGAAATTTGATCAGGTATCCTGGCCTCAAAGCTAATTCCCTTGGTGACTTGTGTGATGCAACTTATCGTCCCAGAGAAGCCAGTAAGTAGCCAAATCCCCACGGGTTTCTCTCCTAACATTCTCTTCTCTTTAAAAGATGAATCGCTCGGTATTCACTACATGCAAAAGAGGATGAGTAAAATGCAGCCAAAGGCCATGCAGTCCTTTACCCTCCAGTGTAAATAATACCCCGTGATTTAAATCCCCTCTCTCTAACTGGCTGTGATAACCAGCCCACATCTCCTCCAGATACCCATCACCGCTGGGTGAAATTGTTTCTCATTCCCTTCCTTATTCTAAACTCTCTTCCACTCTGTGCACACCCCTGAGTGCAATGTAAAGTGTTTCACCTGCTTTAGAACACTATAAGTAACGCTATTCTGCACATATTCTGTGACTCGTTTACTTTCTTGACTCCATCATGCCAGCACATGTTTTAAACTAAAACTACACCTGAATGCCTTTTGACAGGGCGTGAATTTTCCGCTGCCTCTCCTTACTGCCATCACGCGGTTCAGTTGCCTGCCAAACCCCTCCAGCCACCTGTGCTGCCGCCCCTCATTCGCCACCCCAGGCGGACACTCAAATGTCTCTGAACGTTTGGTCATGGGAATCTCATCAGTGTTACAAGCACATTTTTGATATATACAATTAAAAACTGGATGTGAGATTTTATTATACAATTTTATCTACATTCTGTCTTGGCAAAAGTGATTGCTTGAGGATGGAGTTTGAATGGGAAAAAAATAAAAATTGTATGAAGAATGAGAACATCCCACACTAAATGGTGACGATTATTACATGAGCATATACCACAGTCAATGCCCACCAAACAATACAATTTTAATAAATGCACTTATTATAAATAAATTACATTTTAATAAAGTCAGAAGATAGACATCATTTAGTCTGAGGGGATGAAGTCTTAGCGACATAGGACGAATAAATGAGGTCCCTCAGCTTTTCAAGCCCTTGTTCCAAGCTGACCAAAAAAAAAAAAAACTATATAGTATCTCATATAGCATACAGTATATAATATATAACATGTCTGTACTCAGGGCTCCTCTGAGCATTTCAAATTGTCAGCATTCTGCTTTTTGTAACCAGCTTTGGCATGAAAATGTTCCAAAGAATCTGATCATACTTATAACTTCTTAGAAACATTTTCTTAACCCATGAAGCCCAAGAATTACATCCTGGAATGTAGTGTGCAGAATAATGACCTGTGCCATAACCTCAGGTTATTCCCCACCTCAGGATCTCTCAGGACACACTTCCTTCCTCTAATCCTTCCTCTGCAGCCGAAGTCAAGAGTTGGCAATCAAAGGCAACAATTTTTTTTTTGGTTTTTTCGAGACAGGGTTTCTCTGTGTAGCCCTGGCTGTCCTGGAACTCACTCTGTAGACCAGGCTGGCCTTGAACTCAGAAATCCGCCTGCCTCTGCCTCCCAAGTGCTGGGATTACAGGCATACCCCCCCCCTTTTTTGTAGTAAACTCTTATTTTCCTCTCTGGTAACTATGTAACGAAGGACAATGAAATTCTTTTTGTGAGTTACCTAGTCTTGTCTTCTCTCTAACTGTATTTCACATATAAATTAGTGTTCACTGGCCACTCCACTGTCAGCTGCCACCTCACTTTTGAGATTGTTTTTTTTTTTTTGTGTGTGTGTGTGTGTGTGTGGTTTATTCTGGAAAATCTGCCAAATTAGAACATACCAGCAATTTTGAAAAGAATCCAGTATGTTGATGTGGGAAGACTGTGCATATAAATTCTTTAATTATCTCTCCTTTGGCTTAATTTTAGCTTTGTGGAGTGAGAACAGATCTGCACTTGCCCCGCTGCCATAATATCGATGGCAGCTCCAACTTGGCTCTCTTCTCGGACTGAGCTCAGAGCAATGCAACAGCACTGTGATGTGGACACAGTTTCCCTGCTAAAGCCATCCAGTTTAACAAAGCAAAGGTCTCACCCACCAAGCCTGGTTGAATACAGCTGTTGCATTGATCTCTTCTGGCGCTACAGTTTCTGAGTTCATTTCCTTAATCACATTTTCCATACGGGTAAAAGCATGAAGCTGCTTGGTATCTTCCAGCGTGCATGCATTCTAATTTCAGAATTTAATCAAATGGAACTGGCTTCCTGACAGAGTAAACAGAGCAAAATACTGTATCCAGACCAGATGCCAAGCTAGCAGCCTGAATTTATTTTTCCTTGCTTTGCTAAATGCATCTTGAGTTTTTGAAAGCATAGTCCAGGTTTTAAAAAATTTAGCATTTTTGGATCAAGACAAATCACCTCTAATATCCCACCACAAATACATCCGTTAAATTGCAAAAGTCAGGTAGCCAGGCTAATCCTTTCTCACATGCCCATGGCCACAGAAGAAAACAGACTCCACTTTCCCCTATTGATCACAGCAGTTGTGTACATAAGACCCTTGCTATTGGGCTAATCTAAGGCCCAGAAGAACAAACATTAAGCAAGCAAGCAAACCAAGAGGGAACAGATAAAATTTCTAGGAAAAAATGTACATAATCTTACGAACACAAAATTTGGTGAATAGTTTCAGGGTCATTGTGCACACACACGGGCACAAACACACACACACACACACACACACACACACACACACACCACCACCACCACCACCACCACCACCACCACCACCACAACAACAACAACAAATGCTATTCCAAATACAGAAGTCCCTCCCTCAGTGTCAAATCAAACACTTGTTCACAATAAACTGAAGGGATCATGACCATTTGTCCTTGTTTTATAGGTAATCTCATAAAACTTGGTCTTTCCATAAGTATTTTGAAAAGGTTGTTTTATTGTTGTTGTTTTATGTTTTTGAGACCTTTAGTCTGTGGTGGCTTGAATAAGAAATGCTCCTCACAAGTTTGGGCACTTGAACCCTTGGTTCCAAGTTGATGGCTCTCTTTGGGGAGTTTAGGAGGTATGGAACTGCTAGAGGAAGTACATCACTGGGCTGGGCTTTGTGAATATCCAGCCCCAGTGTAGCTCCCATCAGCCCTCTATGCTTCATGTCTGGGGTTGAAGACCTTGTCTCTTAGCTTCCTGATCCTGCTGCCATGCCTGCTACTTTCTGCCTTCCTGCCCCACCATGGTTAGACTCTTATCCCCCTGGAAGCATAAGTCAAAATAAACCCATTCTTCATAAGTCGCTTTGGGTCATGGCACTTTATCACAGAAAAAATAACTGGCACAGGGTCTTGTGTACCCTTGCTGACTTCAAGCTCCTTATATAGCCAAGGATAGCACTGCGCTTCTGATCTTCTTATGTCCTTGTTACCTCGGGGCCCAATTAAACCCATTGAATTTAATTCATCTAATTGAGCAGCAGCATCTCCAACCCTAAGGTCTGGCACAAGGAAATGGGCAAGAACAAAACTCTTCAAATGTGCTGGTGCTCCTCTCACCAGTTTGTGTCTTATAGGACTGGTGAAGGGCGTATCTTCTGGACCCTCCCATTGTGGAGGATTGTTGCTGCCTGCAGCTACTGTGAACTGGGTTCCTGGAAACAGAAGCCGAGGGATGCCTGGGGAAGGACAAAAAGAAACAGGGCCAAGAGGATAGTTTACAGATCAAGGCCAAAGTTTAATGGAGCTCAGACAATTTAACGGTTTGGGGGGAGTCCCTCCTCCCAGAGTCCTGCATGGCTTCTTTGGGTGTTGGTTCCACTGTTCTGGCAGCAACGGGTCACCTGCTTAATTCAGGAATTCATACATCTGCAGGAGCTTCACCTTCATGCTGAGCACTCCACCCTAGGTGGGGCAGGATTGTGAATAGCACAGGAATCCCTGCTCAAAGGCTGGGAGAGGAGTTCACCTTGACCAATGTCAAGTTCCTGCCATATGGCAAGACACCCCAATATGGCTCTATACAGAAGATTAGGTTTTATACAACATATCCACTCTAGCATTGCAATTTCCCTAAGCCTTAAAATCCCTTCATCAACACTAAGCCAAGGGATATCAGGCATCTCCAATTCCTTTTCAGTAGACCATCTTTTGACAAACACTTCAGCCAACCATTCAAACAAACTTCTGATACCTTTTTTAACTCTGTGCAAGCTTCCATATTAAGCCTAGAATCTCCACTCAGAGGACCTGTGTCAGTAAACTCAGCCTGCTCTAGTTTTATGTTCCTTCCACCATTATCCCACACCCTTAAAATCCATTCCCACGCATATTCCCCAGATTTCTGCTTGAATGAATTAGCATACTCATTAAGCTCTTTAGTAGTATAGTGTACTTCCTCATGGACTACACTTTCTACCTCCCCTCTAGGGGCCTGTTTTGCCTTGAGCCTGGTTACAGGTCTAGAAGAAACTATTGGTGGGCCTTGAGAAACATCAGTATTGTCTTGTCCGGCATTTTCTTCAGCAAAAGTCACTGCTGGTTTATCAGGCTCTGAGAGATTAATTTCCTCATGTGGGGAAGGCATTATTTCAAGGGGTGGGGCTGAGAGTACTACTTCCTCAGGTGGGGCAAACCCTTGAGAATCTGAAGATTTAAAATTCTCAGCTTCAACAGGGTCTTCCCACACATTCTCATCCCGTTACAGGATCCCATTCTTTGCCAATTAATGCCCTTACTTTAACTGCTGACACCCTATGAGGCTGAGACCTGAATTTTCACTGTAATTCAGCCAACCTTATAATGAGGGTTTCAGTTTGATTTTCTGCAACTTGAGCTCTACAGTTGCCGGAGAGAAGATTCTCTTCAAGGATACACTTAGCAACTTTTAGATTGTTTACTTCTGTCTGGAGCCATTTGATTTTATTACACAACTCCTTCCTTTCCTTCATTGTTTTTCCCAAGATGCTAACTAACAGCAACCAGCCAGCAAAATCATTTTCTAATTTTTTCCCTAATTATAGAAAGTTTTGTACACCGAATCACCTAATGCATCAAGATAATCAAAGTCATTAGCTTCTTTAAGCTTGAAATATAGTTTCAACCACGGGTCTTCAATATTCTCTGAGCTCCCAGGAGTGAGAGAATCTGGAGAGGTATCAGTAGTTGAAGGTGCTGGTGAATTACCAAACCAACTCCAGATTTTTAAAAGATTCATCCTTATACTTTTACTCCTCTAGAACCACTCCCAGTACTAACTTTTGTCTTAGTTTGGGTCTTACTGTGGTGAACAGACACCATGACCAATGCAAGTTTTATAAAAGACAACATTTAATTGGGGCTGGCTTACAGGTTCAGTCCATTGTCATCAAGACAGAAGCATGGCAGCATCCAGGCATGTGTAGTACAGGAGGAGCTGAGGGTTCTACATCTTCATCTGAAGGAAACCAGGAATAGACTGGGCATACTCAGGCATCTAAGAGGAAAATCTCCAAGCCCATCCCCCACAGTGATACACTTCCTCCAACAAGGCCACACCTTCTAATAGTGCCACTCCCTGGGATGACCATATACAAACCATCACAATGGCCCAGGACTGAAGGGGTCATGCAAAGGAGTTGAGGCTTGGCACCATGAAGAGAACCTATGAGAGGTTATTGGTGAAGCCTAGTTGCAGCAGAAGACAGCAGTGTTTTGTAGATGCCAGTACCATGAGATGACCACCAAGAACAGCAGCACCAGTGAAGTACAGGCAGCTGGAGCCTAGATGACAAGGTGTGTGCTACAAGTGGCAGAGCTGGAGAAGTGGCCCAATCCCTGGGAGAAGCCCAGAAGATTGTGAGTGATTCCCAGACATTGAACAGTTAGAGTTTGCTTTTGATTGTGACTATGCCCTGATATTTTTCCCTCTTGAAATAAGGTATTTTAGTGGAACCCACAATTAAGAGACTTTGTATCATGATACATAGGAAGTCACAAATCCCACATTTAGTCTACCTCTCTCCAAACTGCAGCATCAGATGAATGTGAGAGTTCAGTTCCCAGCACTTGAACTTTAGGGTGTATGTGTATCACAGGATTTGTATCTCCATCTGATACAGCAGGAGACTAAGTCATGAAGTATTCAGCTTGGTTCCCGGTTGGTGCTGCTGTTTGAGGGGGCCATGGGTAGGTGCAGCCTGGCTGGAGGAAGTACATCATGAGGTACCATGCAAGACCCCATATCCACACCCTCTTCCCGCAGGCTTCATTTCAGGCTCCGCCCCCTTATGACTACCAGGTCCTTTCCTATATTCTTGTCTTGATATTAAACAAGCAGGAAGCAGGAACCAGAACTACAGTTGATCTCTTCCTCTCTTGGGAGCAGCAAGATGGCCTTAGATACCAATGCATTTCCAAACCTGGCTAACTTGGTTTGATTCCAGGTTCCCCACATGGTAGAAGGAGAGCACTAACTCCTCTTTACACATGTCATACCTACACCCACAAAATAAGTAAATAAACATAAAACATTTTAAAGATCTTCCTTTCCGTTCTTAAGAGAAATAAAGGTTACTCACCTCAAAGACAGGTCAAGCAGTCATAAGTGGGGGGAGGGGAGGATTTGCATTGGTTACTTTTCTGTGATAAAGTAGCATGATTATAGCAACCTAGAGGAGTTTATTTTGACTTACAGTTCCAGAGGAATGGGAGTCTATCATGGCAGGGAGGTGTGGCAATAAGCTGCAGATATGGCTGAAGGAGCAGAGAGCTAAGAGATCAAGTCTACATGGAAAGCATAAAGCTAAGAGAGTCAACTGGAAGACATGACTTTGAGTTCTCCAAGCTGACCCCATGACCCCTCCCCCAGCCAGGCTGTACCTACCCATGGCCCCCTCAAACAACAGCACCGACTGGGGATCAAATATTCAGATGCCTGAGCCTCCAGAATACACCATCATTCAAAACACCACAGGAGAGGCTGGTCCCTAGAAAAATTAGAGCCTACTGCTGGGGAAAATTTAAAGAAAGACCAAAACCTGGCACATGGATAGCACATAGAAAGTTGAAGAGATAGTGGCCCTTGCAGTAGCACACGTGCATTGTCTTAGCTACTTGGAAGTTGGAGGCAGGAAGCTCACTTGACCTCAGAGTCAACCTGGACAATTTAACAAGACCTGTCTCAGGAAAGCAAAAATGAGGGAAAAGGTAAAGAACTCTATTTCTAAAACTGCTTAGAGACTGGGTCTTGCTTTGTGTGTGAGCCCTGTAAGCTACACGTGAATCAGAGGGAGTCTCTGTCCCCTGCTTGGTTGGTAGGGCACAGCAGTGGCACAGAGTTCTTTCTGCCTTTGCTGTTAGGTAGGAGATAGACGGAAATGGTGGAACAGGGAGAAGGATGTCCTGCAGACAGCCCACGTCCTGTTTCCAGTCTGAGCTGCCGTCTGGCGTGTTGTCAAATTCTGGCCTTCATATTTAAAGCCTCCGTTTTTCTGAGCCACAGACAGCCAGGAGTGCTTGTACATCTCACAAAAGATAGGAGCTGACTGGAAAATTTACACCGCACCTCAGACGTGATGTCTCCTTCCTACTGTCCAAAAGCAAGGTACTTGAGCATCTCACATGGACTAAGGAGCAGGCTGCGCCCACACTCCCCGACTTACTTAGGGTTTCTATTGCTGAGGTAAAGCACATGATAGAATCCAAGTTGGGTAGGAAAGGAATTTTTTATTTGACTCACAGTTCCACATCACTGTTGGTCATTGAAGGAAGTCAGGGCAGGAACTCAACAAGGCAGGAACCTGGAGGCAGGAGCAGATGCAGCAGCCACGGAGGGGTGCTGCTTACTGGCTTGCTCCTTGTGCCTTGCTCAGCCTGGTTTCTTACAACACTCAGGACCCAAGGATGGCACCACCCACAATGGGCTGGGCCTTCCTTCATCAATCACGAGTTTAAAAAGTGCCCTACACGCTTGGCTGTAGGTCAATCTCATGGAGGCATTTCCTCAACTGAGGCTCCCTGCTCTCAAGGAACTCTAGCTTGTGTCAAGGTGACACAAAATGACCCAGTACATTCTCCTTGTGAGTTCTTTCAGAGGATTGTGGGAAACAATATCCTAAAAGTTTTGGAAGTAGAAAAAAAAAAGGGTCGACTTAGCTCATGAATATTCCAACAACCTCATGAATATTCATAAGAGTAACCTTACCGTCTACAACACAAAATCCACTGGACTGCTTTCCCCTTCCCTTTGAGACAGTTACTCTACTCTCTCCTTGGGTGTGTGCATTCCTTTGTTAAATAAACCTCTGTTTCGTCTTTGTCTATTGACTGAATCCTTTCTTTCAAGAAGATGAGAACCCAGAGACTCCAGCGGTAAAGGCATCGAGGTTGCATATCCAGGCCTTGTCAAGCCCTTCTGCAGAAGTAGTTGGAATAGATATTGTCTTTTGCCCTGCTCAGTGATTAACAGGAAATCTTGATGAGGCAATAAAATGAGAACAGAGGAGAAGCAAAACTCTGAAGGTGAAATATGTTCCTTAGGTGAAGTTGCAGCCCAGCAAGGCAAGGGGCTCCGGATGCTCTCGGCTTTGTGCCTCCCCAGCTCTGGGGTCAAGGGCAGTAAAATGGGAGGAGCCTACTTAGACTCTACTCGGGGGAAAACAGGAATCCTAATCCCATTCTGTCATTTTTAGTGCAGTGCTCTGTGTGAACCCACCGGGAGTGGAAAGCACCCAGCATGACCGATCAGCTTAGGTAGTCATGAAAACTGAGCGAGGCCTCGCTTCCAAGGCTCCGTGCAACTTAAGAAAGAGTATTCTTGGGGCTGGAGAGACGGCTCCGTGGTTATGAACGTTTGCTGCTCTGGCAGACACTGTAATTCAGTCTCTAGTACCTATGTCAGGCAGCTCACGACAGCCTGTAACTCCAGTTCTGGGGAATCATGGTCCCGCTTTGAGTGTGTGAGCACACACACACACTCACACGTACACACACTCACATGCACACGTGTACACACACACACACACACACACACGAGATAAAAGCCAAAATATTGGTATACAACTTGAATCCCAGAACCTGGGAGACAGGTAAACAGAGCCCTGTGAATTCAAGGCCAACCTAGGCTTCTCTACAAATTGAGTCCCAGGCCAGCCAGGGCTACAGAGTGAGACCCTGTCTCAAAAAGCCAAAAAAGTTTTTTTTAAATAAATTTTAATAAAAAAAGACAAAAAAATAATTTTTATAAAAAAAGAAAGTATTCCTAAGAAATAAAAGGGAACAGGCTTTAAAACTCCAAGAGTTAAATGCCAAAGTCTTGGCTGTCCAGGGGCAAAGTAGACTCTATTGAGAGTGGTCTTAGCAGCCCCGTGGTCAGTAGCAGGTGCCCACACTCTGTCCCCCTGTGCCCTGTGAGCTGGCTAATTCTTTCCCAGTCATCTGCTTGCTGTCAAGTTAGCTACCCATGCTTTTCACGGTCTTGGTTGTTGGGAGGAACCTGGACAGGCTGTAATGAGGGAACCTGGGAGATTCTCTGGACCACTACTGTTTAATTGCTTGAATTTTGTCTGAGTAAGCTCAGGTGTGTGACTGCCTGGGGCACTGTCAAGGTTCCTGCTCTGAAGCAAAGGGCGGGCCCCAGGCACAGTCCAGTCCTCCTCTGCTGCTCCACAATGCATTCCATGTAAGTACTGACTGTCCTCTCATTAGTCTGCCTACAGGATAAGCGAAGCACCCAAGTGTGGCCACACAGGTTTTGTGGCCATTATTTCCCAAGACTCCCCAAAGAGAAGAAGAGCTGTTAATAAGAAATCAGGCTTGATATCAAACACCCAGAGGGCTGCGAGTGTTTGCTCTTACAGAATTTGAAACACAGTAGACAGTAGGGAAGTGAACCGGGTAACCTCACTGGATAGCAGGCTAGGTTTTTTTTCTTTTTTCTTTCTCTTCCACGGCTGTTGCTTCCGTTGTGACTCTCAATTATTTAGCAGCCATAATGTATTTGTAAAATTGCAAATTTACAGATTCTAAGGAAGAAGCACATATTTTTCCTTAGCTTCTGACATTTCTGTGAGTTACTCTCAAGTAGGAAAAGGTGAACATTCCAAGACCCCAAAACATAATAGCTCAAGCAAAATATTTTATTTTTATTTGTTGATGAGCTGGCAAACCTTGCAAACTTCTCCCTTCAGTTAGCTCAGGAATTTTTAGTTCCTTTCCTTTCCTTCCTTCCTTCCTTCCTTCCTTCCTTCCTTCCTTCCTCCCTTCCTCTCTCCCTCTCTCCCTCTCTCCCTCTCTCCCTCTCTCCCTCTCTCTCCCCAATCCTCCCCTTCTTCTTTTCTTTCTTCCTCTTCTTCCTTCTCCTCCTCCTTATTCTCTCTATTTCTGTCTCCTTTCTCTCTCTCTCTCTCTCTCTCTCTCTCTCTCTCTCTCTCTCTCTCTCCCCCCTTGCTCTTACCTCACTCATCCATGTATCCAAGTATCCATCAAC
The DNA here is from genome assembly GCA_964023405.1 of Apodemus agrarius. Lineage (NCBI taxonomy): Eukaryota > Metazoa > Chordata > Mammalia > Rodentia > Muridae > Apodemus > Apodemus agrarius. Next base: position 51,351,047 of record OZ030012.1, read on the forward strand.
ATGATCTTTTTTTTATCAAGGCTGGTCTGGAACTTGCCCATTGTAGTCCAAGGTGTTGGTGGGAGTCTCAGTCTCCCAACTGTTGGGTTTACAGATCACCGTGCCCACTTTTTAAGGCGCTACGAATGAAACCCAGGACCTTGTGCAGGCTCAAGCAGGCACTGTTCCAACTGACTACAAACCCAGCAACATCGTCTGATTTCAAGTGAGTGCCTCGTGTAGATTGTAACCAGCATGTTAAGGTCTGGATCTTAAATGGCCTCTCAGAAAACATGTACTAAAACTTTGTCACAGCCGGGCGGTGGTGGCACACGCCTTTAATCCCAGCACTTGGGAGACAGAGGCAGGCGGATTTCTGAGTTCAAGGCCAGCCTGGTCTACAGAGTGAGTTCCAGGACAGCCAGGGCTACACAGAGAAACCCTGTCTGGAAAAATCAAAAAACAAACCAAACAAACAAACAAACAAAAACCCCAAACTTTGTCACCAGCTAGTGATGCTGCTAGGAGGCGAGTCCAGTGAATGAAGTGGATGGTGGACAGCACCTCTGGAAAGGTATATGGGGTATACTTCTTTCCTCTCTGCCTCTGGGCAGTCATAAGGTTAGTAGTTTTGTTTTGCCATATACTCTCTGCCATGAAACTCTATCTCATCAGCTCAGCGACAATGGAAAAAGGACAAGGCCACCTTAGGCATTTTGTCAAGCAAGAAAAAGGTGAATAGTATACATTAAAAAGGGAAGAGCATATGGCTTCTCTTGTTCTGGGCTTAAGATGCTGAAATGGTGATACAATACACTGCCACTGCCGTACTTCGTGGGGAAGAGAGAGGGGATCAGGGTGACATAGAGATGAAGTCTTCTCTTGGTTTCTCTTTCCTGTCTTCTCTGGGTTATCTTTCTCTGTCAAATCATTTCCTCTGTGACCATCTTACTACCTCCGTGGCTTCTATTAACTTGGAATTCTTTATGTTCATCACTGCTTCCCCATCATGGTCAGTCTATGGAGAATAAGCATTCGATGAACTTAGAAGAAGACCCAAATTGAAGCAATTGTTTTGAGTCTTTTTTTTTTTTTTTTTTTTGCATCGGCACACACAACTGCTGTCTTAGCTAGGGTTTCCATTGTTGTGAAGAGACACCATGGCCAAGGGCAACATTTAGTTGGGTCTGGCTTTGCAGGTTCAGAGGGTCAGTCTGTTATCATCTTGGTGGGAACATGTCAGCGTCCAGGTGGGCATAGTGCAGGAGGAGCTGAGAGTCCTACATCTTGATCTGAAGCCTCTAGGAGAAGACTAACTTCCAGATACCTAGAAGAAGGGTCTCAAAGCCCACAATCACAGTGATACACTTTCTCCAACAAGGCCACACCTCCTAATAGTGCCACTCCCTGGGCCAAACATATTTAAGCCATCACCACTCCTTCCCACTGGAACTCCTTCAAGAAATCTGTGATGCCATGTGATGTGACTCATGTTTCCAAGCATCCTCAGACTGTGGACTCAAGCACCAGGGTGGGGTTGGGGGGTCCTTAAGATGCCAATTTGTTGTTCTTTGCCTAATATTTCATGAGAGTATTTCAGTTCTGTATAAAACTCCCAACTCCAACTGGGCAGTGATGGCACATGCCTTTAATCCCAGCACTTGGGAGGCAGAGGCAGGCAGATTTCTGAGTTCGAGGCCAGCCTGGTCTACAGAGTGAGTTCGAGGTCAGCCAGGAGAGCTGGGGATATACAGAGAAACCCTGTCTCAAAAAAAAAAAACCCAAAAACAGTTCCACGCCTTTCTGTGATGGGCATGGGGCAGTTGTCTAATGTGCGGTTGTATTTCAGGGCAGATGCTGCTCTACCAGCACTCCTGTGGTGCCTCCATTCTCCCCATATTTATTCCAAGATCTGAGTCCTTTCCATTTTATTCCATTTCTTAATTTTGAGTAGGTGCCTTATGGTGGGTTGTAACCAGTGTTTTATGGTTTGGATCTTAAATCCCACCCATCCCAGAACACATGTATTGATCATACTTACCCCCCAAATAACAGGAGGCCATACATATGTCAAAGAAAATCAACTCAGAGCTCTTCCCTGCCAGGGCTTAGGTTACAGAAATCTTTCTTCTGCCATTGTGGGATTCTCCCAGCAGGAATTATTGATCCTCAGGGTGATATTAGGCCCAGTAACTGTCTGTTAGCTCTAAACAATTCTCAGATTATGTGTATGAGCCTCAGTAAGAACATGGGCTGTACAGGTGTGTACATGTGATGATCCAAAGCAAAAAAGACTCATGCTCCATGACCTCTCACCTTGTGTTAAATTTTCCAAGCCCTACCTTGTTTGTAGGTTGGCTCTCTTCAAGTGTTCTTCCTGTCTCGGTGTGTCTCAATTCAGAGTGTATCTGACCCCTAAACACACAATGCTTTGAATTCTTTCTTTTAGAAAGAACCTTGGCTAAGAGAGCATTAGGCATGAGGTGAGGTTATAAAACCCTACTCAAATCTGCATCCATATCTTAGTTATGGTCCATCACCTCATCCACGTTTCAGAACCTGGGTGCTGCTCAGTTTGATATGTTCTTCCACTGTTAGATGTTACAGATCCACAGTCTCAGCAGCTCTTCAAACAGATAAAGGAAGTATTTATGCACAATCTGGGGGGCAGTAGAAATTAGCAGATAGCACAATCACCTGTCTTTACAGAAAAGATGGGTAGGTCTGTCCATCCCCTAAAAGGCCACCCAAATAAAACCTTTCATTCAAGCCAGTCTCCCCAGACTCGCCAAAATACAGAGAGCAACTGCCCCAGCAGTCTTAGCATTCCATCAGAGGGAGAAGTCACAGAAGGGTGTTTTTAGTATAGGGTTAGGGCTAGGTGATTCAAAGCAAGTCCTACAAGGCACGGGAGGAGGACTGGTAACGGGAAGGTGCAGAAAACTACCCAAAGCAAAAAGCTTAACGTGAGCACTGAGCCGCAAGCTACAGGCAACTTGACAAGCCAGTGAGGCTGGTAACAAAATTAGCTTTCAGAAATGCTCCTTGTTCCTCGGTGGTCAATGCATTTACTTACAGGTGTCACTGCAGGTTGTCCACATGTGTTTATGTCATCATCTTGGCTAGATCCAAAGCTTCTTCAGGTCAGGATATATGTCTTAAATCTTCTACTGGACTATACCCATCTCCACGATACAGGTGAAAACTTTCCCCTTGGTAAAACATCAGTTGTCTCATCTCTGAAGTCTTTTGTGACATGGCTTTCAGACCAGTGAGATGAATCTGTGGGTGAAGGCACAGGCAGCCAAGCCTAATGACCTGAGGTTAATCCCCAGGGCTCACCCACACGGTGGAAGGAGAAAACATATTCCTGAAAGTTGACTTCTAAACAAGTTCCTCACCCCCACCTCTAACACACACACACACACACACACACACACACACACACACACTGTCTTAGTGAGGGTTTTACTGCTGTGAACAGACACCATGATCAAGGCAAGTCTTATAAATGACAACATTTAATTGGGGCTGGTTTACAGGTTCAGAGGTTCAGTCCATTGTCATGAAGGCAGAAGCATGGCAGCATCCAGGCAGGTGTGGTGCAGGAGGAGCTGAGTAAGGGTTCTACATCTTTATCCAAGGGAAGCCAGGAACAGGCTGAGCATGCTCAGGCATCTAGGAGGAAGATCTCCAAGCCCATTCCCACAGTGACACACTTCCTCCAACAAGGCCACACCTTCTAATAGTGCCACTCCCTGGGACGAGCATATACAAACCATCACTCACACACACACACACACACACACACACACACACACACACACAGAGAGAGAGAGACAGAGACAGAGAGACAGAGAGACAGAGACAGAGAGGCAGAGAGATAAAAGCATGTCTTTTTCACAATGCAACTTGGAAGCATTATATCTTGTGGCAAGATGGCACCCTCTTTCTTTATACCCTTACATTTCTCAAGAAGGGAAGCATCCTCTACTAAAACAAACTAAATCAATTTTTGTAAAAAGTTTTGGTAGTCCCTTTTGTACTTTGAAAGGGGCTTGGTTACTACAATAATTCATTGAAATTAATTTATCCCACAAGAAGCAACTGACACTAGCAAGGGCAAAAATGGGATTCATTTCGGAAACCAAAGGAACTTTGGCAATTTGGAGACACCACGCCTTGAGTCCACCCTTGCAGGTGGAGTTGGGTCTTGGGGATGGAGTAGGAAGGACACTGGACAAAAAGAAGGATCCTATAGGGAATCCAGGTACCTGGAGAAAAGCGGGCACCATGATGCATGTGGTAGACTGTTTTCCTAGCTATGCTTAAGGGAAAGCGGAGGAGTATCCTGTATTACCCCGTGAGCTTCATCCAATTAGCTTGTGAACCTGCCCATTCCTTGGCAAGGACGTGAGCTCCACAAGGATAGGCCAAGCCTATGGCTTGCTAGTGTCCGCCAGGGTGACATCACTTCACAGGGAGAAGATTTGAACAGACTATCTACAGGGCCAACTGTCTCTGCTGATAAGGAGAGAATCAGTCTTCCCATCAACTAGAGCACAATTAGACATATTTGTTGTTCAGGCGTCCAAAACTCAGCAGAGTGACGGTCCCCACTGTGTCTCTCTCCACAGTCGGGGTTTGGCAGTTGTAGAGATTAGCTGCTCTGTAATCCCCTCTTATCTCCTCCACTAGGTGTCTCCTCCAAATGTCTTCTCCAGCTCTGCTTTCATCCGATCGTTTTTTTAACGGATCCCAGTCTCGGGTCCAGCTTTTCCTCAGGCAGTTTCCTTAATTGGTGATTTGGCTGCATTGGGTTTTGTCTTCTAACCTGCCAGTTTCCCTCATTTGGAGCAAATTCTGTCAAATGAATGAGTGCCCACAGCGCAATTACCAAGCACAAAAACAAAAGTGCAAATGTGCATTAGCTTACCAGGGAAGTGTCTGGTATATATTTTAAAAGAAGAAGAAGAAGAAAGAAAGAAAGAAAGAAAGAAAAAGAGACAAGGGTATGAGATTGACAAGAGACTGGGGCGGCTCATTTTTTCATTCGGTTTTATTGCTGCAATATCCTCTGGATGGCCTGCAGCTCTCACGGCATCCGCTCCCTGCAATGACACTAATGAAGAAACACTGCTCTTGTTCATTCTTTAGCCAACTGAGCTCCGCTTTAATGGGAGTACGGTGCTCTCCCTCCTCTTTACGCCGTTATGAACTGCGTCTCTCGGGTGCCTCTGATGCATACGGCGCTCATCTCCCTTTGGAAGCTCTCTGATTAGATGGTAAATACACTTCCTGTCAATAAATTCAGCGTTCCAGATATTTCAAATTATGAGCAGAAACAAGGATTATTCTTCCAGCTGGAGGAAAGGCAAACCCAAGGGGGAGACCGATTGCTTTATTGTGCTCCGTGTTTCTCTCTGCTCCATGGACTACGCTCACTCCTTTTTAATTATTTCTCAGTCATTTTCTTCAGTCTGCTTTTGATTAAGGCTCCCACACTCTGTGGCCATTTTCTTATGTCATTTACACATGCCTAGCTTCTCAATAGTGTCTGGGCTTGAGCGGAAAGTCGGGCTGCCACCAGCCGGAATGTCCACTATGGTTGGATTTCCCTTGCGGCTCATTTTGTTTCTCCTCTGGTCTCTTCAGACTCCTTCTGTTGGCCCAGAAGTGCAGAATCCAGACCTCAAAGATTCCGATATAAATAAGGCGACAGTTAAGCTTCCAGAGCCACCAAGGCACGGCTCGTGCTGATTACGATTCAGTCAAGACCCCTACCCCCGCCCCACCCTGACATAAAGTTCTGGGGTAGGTTCAAACTGACTAGGACATAATCTTAAACAGAGTGACATTGCCAAGAGCTCCAAGGTCCAAAAGCAAAGGGGATCTTTTCTGGGGACTAGGGAGAAAACTGGATCTTCCCCTATTTTGTGAGTTTTGTATTTTTAAGAGGACAATAGAAAGATTTTTTTTTGTTACTGCACATAAATGAATCTCTACTACACAAAAACATCATGTAGTGTCTGGAACTACATGAAAAATTGGTAGATTAAGTCATTTCTTTTCAACTGGAGGAAAAAAGCTGATTAACATTTTTAAATTAAAAAGTAAAAAAAAATTTTTTTTTTACATACAAGTGAAATAGTTGTATATGGATATGGAGCAGGGGCTGACTGACTTTACCATTGTGATTACTACTGCCATGGTTAGCAATTCAAATCAGCAAACATTTATTGTGGCGTTCGTATAAAAGATGGAAGGAAAGCAAATGGCATGACCCTTGATTAGGAAGAGCGGTTGTAATAGAAATGAACATGCAGATGGTTGCGGTAAAGCAAGGCGAGATGGCTGCTGTAAAGATGGATGCTCACTCGAGATGAGAAGTGGCTACCAGAAAGCTGGCTTCCTTTTGGCTCACAGCCATCATGGCAGGAAAGGTGTGGAGTGTGAGGATGAAGCAGCTTCTCACATTGCCACTGTGATGAGGATGGTAACAGAAGGTAATGTTTCTGTTCAGTTCATGTCTACTCCATTTTTTAAAAATAGTATAGAGTCACAGCCCATGGGAAGACCACTCATGGTAGACTTCCCGTCTCAGTGAACTCTTTCTGGAGACTGCATCACAAAAACACCCAGAGGTGTGTCTCCTAGGTGATTCTAAATCCAAGTAAGTCGACTTTACAGGTTAGCCATCACAAGCTATACAGAGGGTTTCAGTTGGTTCTGTGGGTTGTAGGAACTGTATGACTGAAGCCATAAAGGCAAAGAGTGAATCTGTATGTTCAGAGAACAGTGAGAAGTCTCAGCCTGGGACAGAGGGCTGTAAACGGGAAGCTGAGGGATGTCTGGGACAACAAGCTTCAGATGGACTTGGGTGCCAGGCTATTTCTTCATATTTTATGGAGGCGATAGAGTGTGCTATGAGAAACCCAATAGACTAAGTCTGCCAATCTCTATTCTGACATTTTGTAGCTTTCTCTACCAGTTTGGTTTTTTTTTCTTTTCATAAAATAATGAAAAATTAGTTACTGTAAGATTCTGACGAGACTTAGCTATGGGGGATCCCAGAGTGAACAACACATATCAATGCAAAAGCAAGAGGAATTTATTGTTACAGCACACTGGGGTCATCTTGTACCCAAAGGAGAGGCAGCGACCCCAGGTGACCTGTTCAGCCAGTTTTTATAGTTTCCAGGGGTGGAATAGATCATCAACTAGGCACAAAGATTGGCAGAACAATGTGATTTTAAACTGATTGGTCTTTAGGGAAATGAGGTAGCAAATACTTCCCTTATCTGTGGGTGGCCAACAATCAGTCCCTGCTGTGGTCTTTCTGAGGAATGTAAAGAGCCTCTCCCTTCCAGAGGGAAGGGTTGCTTCTCGACCTCTCTCTTCCAGGAGGGGAGAGGTGGAATTTTCCAAAGGTCCTGAGCTTACCTCTTCACTACCATCTAAAATTGTTGTGAAGATCAGATACATGAGAAAGAAATTAACAAATCTATATATACAAAGTAAGACATGGATGCTATTATAATGTGTTCTAAAATTATAGATGTATCATTAATGGCACATGTTAAAAATTAACTGGGGCTGGGCACTGGTGGTGCATACCTTTAATCCCAGCATTTGAGAAGCATAGGCAGATAGATCTCTGTGAGTTCAAGGCTAGCCTAGTCTACAGAGTGAGTTCCAGCACAGTCAGGGCTACATAGAGAAACCATTTATTTAAAAATGAACAAAAACTCCAAAAATTAATTGGGGGTACAAGAAGGGTGCAGAAGCATAGGAAGAGGAGAAAGAAGAAATAATGAATAGTTATTATAACTTTTCCAAAATATTATGGAGAAATTTAAATGAGAAACTCAGTTTGTTAGGTAATAAGTGCAGTAGGTATCTTTTGAGGCACATTTCTATATGCAACTTCAAGGTATCCTTTTCTTTTAATTAAAAAAAATCATTTATTTTATGTGTATGTTTTGCCTTCATGTATGTATATGAACCACAATCCTTCTGAAGTCTGTGGAGGTCAGAAGAGGGCATCAGGTCACCAGGAACTGGATTACAGGTATTTGTGAGCAACCATGTGAGTGAGGGTGTTGGTTCTAGGTCCTCTTCAAGTGCAAAACAGAGCTTTAAACTTTTGAGCTTCCTCTTCAGCCCCACCCTGTGGTAGTTTGAATGAATATGGTTCCTAGAATCTCACAGGAAGTTGCATTATTTGAAAGGAATAGGAAGTGTGGCCTTGTTGGAGTAGGTGTGGCATTATTGAAGTAAGTGTGTCACTGGGGGTGGGCTTTGAGATCTCCGAAGCTCAGGCCAGACCCAGTGACTCTCTCTTCCACCTGCCTCCTTCCAAATGAAAAACCCTCAGCTACCCATCCAGTACTATGCCTACATGCTGCCATGCTTCCTGCTATGACAATAATGGACTGAAACAGCTACAGTTAACTGTTTTCCTTTATAAGAGTTGCTGTGGTCATGGCATTTCTTCAAGAGATGGAAACCCTAGCTAAGACACGTCTATGCACCGTTCCATACACCATACACCCCACCCCCTTTTTGTTTAGCTAAAACTCTGCAGAAAATTGAACATTCCTAGAAGCAGTCTTGTCTATCATCTTTCACTGATCTGAAAGATACAAGGAGAAAGACTCATCAACCCAAAGCATCATGACTAAATGAATTAAAGCAATTAATTAAAACAAGCTTGTGTGTGTATGTGTGTGTATGTATGTGTGTGCATGTATATGTGTGTGCATGTGCTTGTGTGTGTGTATGTGTATGTGTGTGTGTGCATGTGCTTGTGTGTGTGTGTGTGTGTGTGTGTGTGTGTGTACATGGACTGCTTCCCCCTATGGTGAGGTTCAAGAAGTCAGCATTGGATGTGGGAAATTAAGTTTTTTTTATAGCTCAGAGATGGGGAGTTTCCAAATGGAGGATTTGGCAAGCAAATAGGTAAGGTTCCAGAAATAGAATGTAACAAGGTAGTCATAACAAGATAGCAGTAACAGCTATAACAGGTGGGTATAATAACCCTTTTGAAACAATTGTAGGGTTGCAAGATGGTCATAACAACTCTCTGAAACAAAGACATGCTTGCAGTTTCCTGGTACAGGCAACACAGAACAGTTTGCAGTTAAGGTTACAGGTGAGGCACAGCCCAATCCTCCAAAAAACAGATTTAACCATAAACAGGAATGAACCTAGCTTGTCTTTAGTATAAAATGGCTTTCAAGCCTAAAATAGCAGCATGTTGGTTCATCATTCCTCCCTTGTCTAATGTGCTTCCATGAAATCTTTGACAGGGCCCTTTATCTGCTATAAAATGAAACTTGTAATGCATTGAAAGAGTCATGGGTCATTTTTAAATTATACCTGTTTAGTTAGCATAGAAAAATTAAGATAATATAATCTTGATATGCTAATAGATACTATAGGTAACCATTTTTGTCACTTCTGCTAGTTAGTTTCCTTTTGACTAATATTCCAGCCTCTGTTGAGGATAAGGGGCAGTGTATTCTCTTTTGTAACTACTTCCTGCTGAAACTAGGATACTATTGTCAGGGCTCAGGAAGGCTAAACTGTTAGTCAAAGGCCAGGAGAGGATTAGGGCAATGGGGTATTTATCAGGAGCATTTGGTTTGCTCACCCAGCTGAAGAGATGGAACAATTACATCGACTGGACTGGTTTATACCCGTCTTTAGCAAGTCCAGGGATTTCCAGTTTTGTAGGACTACCTAGGGCTGGCATGGTGTGGATCACCTTTAGAGTAGATTATACTCTGCAGCTGATTTCTGAATAGTGTCTAGCAGCCAAGTTGAACTCTTCCAAGACAGATGCATACTGAACAGAAGTGAAAGTTAAAGAACTTAAAGGAAACTTTCATATTTGGAGCTTTCCCCTCAGAAATAAGCAATAGATGGTGAAGCTTAGGCTGTGGATTGACAGGAGTATTTGTCTGGGGGTTTGTTTGACCCATGAGAAGTGGTCTAAGTCTTACGACTTTTTCAACTCTCTGAGGCTTATATCCTCTTCATTTGTTACTTGTATTGAAATCCACATTGTAGAAAAAGCAGCTAACAGGTATCTGTAAAACAACTGTAAAACTCATGCCTTTGAGTCACAGCAATAGCTATAGATTTGGGTTAAAAAGTATAAACATTGTTTTTCTGTTCAGAGGTCTAAATATATAGATTGGACAGAGATTATTTTAGAAAGATGAGAAGCTTCTTTAAGTTCATATTTAGAAGACAACACGAGAAAATTTAAAATATTGAACTTATGACTGATAATAGTAGTCAATGCTTTTACCAGCTTATCAGAACTTCACTGATTGATGTTAAAACTTTGAATTTTTGCCAGGCGTGGTGGTGCCCGCCTGTAATCCTAGCACTTGGGAGGCAGAGGCAGGAGGATTTCTGAGTTCGAGGCCAGCCTGGTCTACAGAGTGAGTTCCAGGACAGCCAGAGCTACACAGAAAAACCCTGTCTTGAAAAACCAAAAAAAAACAAAAAACAAAAAACAAAAAAAAAAAACCACTTTGAATTTTTATAATCATAGTTAAAAACCCCATAAACTTGTATATATAATCATCTTTTCATATCTTATAAGTTATTTAGACTTTTGTATTTTGCAATTTAAATTATTTTTAGACCTTTATGATTTATATAAATCCTTAAACTTTTTAATCCAATTATTTACCATTAGACATACATGAGTGATTGATCACTGAGAGCAGCCTTTGCAAATCAAGTTCCTTTAAATAGTAAAATTTACATCTGAAACCTGTTTGTCCTTTAAAATGAAGCCTGTTAGTAAGGCAAACCTGTCTGTGACTTTGCATTTCTCTTCAGGAGACCTAAGAGTTCTAGAAAAGTTTTTATATGTGAAATGCACTGACCAGGCAGCTGCTGCTGAAGCTACCGTCAGCCGTCAACACCACCAGAGTTCTGGGAAGGATAGATTATAACAGGAAGTATAATCCAAATGGCCTGAATATCAATTAAAATGGCAGAGGCTTACCGGAACCTGGGCAGCTACCCTAGGCTCTGAAGGTCTCAGTGTCTTCAATGGGGACATTTGGCTGTCACGTGGGACAGCATTAAATCTTCAGCTGCTGCACAGGACAGCACAGGTCTTTGGCTGACAGACCCAGAAGGTCCAAAAGGTCTTCCTGTGGAGGGGAACTTGGAAAAACTGACTTACTGTGAAGAAGCAGAGGTCAGCTCTCAACACAACCAAATCCACAACTGTGCAGGGCCCTGGCAGCAGGCGAGGCATGGGGCAGTTAGCCCAGTGGTCAGTGTTACTGCAATCCAGGTGGCTTTGCTGGTTCCCCATGGTCTTCTTTGGAGACTTTAGGGTTGCTTATAGGAGCAGATATTTCTGTCTATCATGGGAAGCTTTTCGCATTGAATATTTTAAATGCCAATAATCAGCAGATCTCTGAAAAGTTTTGAGGGCCTTCTATTAAGTAGACTTGATTTTAAAAAGCTTTGTTGGTTTTTAATTACTTGTTTTGGATTTAGCCTTGAAAAGATGCACAGGTTGGCTAAAGAAAGCTTATCAAAATAAAGCTTTTAATCACAGACTCAGTCCCGAGGGAGACTAGCAGCTTTACTGTCCTGGTCCTCTCATACTGCGCTATCGCAGAATACCACAGCTTCTTGTACGACTCAGTTTATCAAAATCTTAACAAAGTTAGCAAAGACAAGGAGGCTAGACAAAAATATTATTTTTTAAAAAAGATTTATTTATTTATTATATGTAAGTACACTGTTGCTGTCTTTAGACACTCCAGAAGAGGGCATCAGATCTTGTTACGGATGTTTGTGAGCCACCATGTGGTTGCTGGGATTTGAACTCAGGACCTTCAGAAGAGCTGTCAGTGCTCTTAACCACTGAACCATCTCTCCAGCCCTGGACAAAAATTCTTAAGTCAATCTCTATTAGCCTCCATAGACCTTAAGTAAGGAGAGACATTCTACGGACTTTCTGTTAGAGTGCTTACCTCATTATCCTGCTGCATCATAAAATCAGAATATCTCAGTTTCTGGTATTTAATGCTGGTGTTTATAATTGTGGCCCTAACTTTATTTGGTAAGATACTGTACTGGGTGTTTGGGATTCCAGTGTAGCCTTGAGCCTTTCTCAGAGTGAGCCCTTAAGCATAAAATCCATGTCCTGGGGTGACCATATTTCAGTTAACAAGAAGAGTTATCTAGGAGCAAAACTACAGGGACTGAAAAGCAAAGTTAGAACATTTGGAAGCTTTCCACAATTATAGACTTTGATGGATTCAGTCTTTCTTTGCATTTTGGCTGGTGGTGCTATCAATGTGTGAGTTTTACAATTGAACTGGTAAGATTCCCTATGTGTAAATTTTTAATTATTAACCCTGTGTTAGAAGTTTTAAATCAATTTTTGTTACAATTCTACAGATGTTTAACCCAATAAACTTATGAATCCTAAGATACAGAAAATTTATGTAAACATTTTATAAGTCCTGGGATAAGAATTATAATGCCACAAAAGTTTTAGGCCATTAAATAAAACCAGTAATCTAAGTTTTTAGCCCCCTTACTTGCTAATATTTGTTTGTTTGTTTGGTTGGTTGGTTGGTTGGTTTGGTTTGGTGTTGTTTGGTTGGTTGGTTTGCTTTGCTTTGCTTTGTTTCCAGCCACAAAATAAGGTGGCATGCCTAACATAGGACAGAAACTTTCCAACTCCAGAGCTTTTCAACATAACAGCATAAAAACAATATTTCAACATTATCCACACCCAAAAGACATTTAAATCCCTGTTAAGCTGAATCCAGTGACCAGAAAACTCAGAAAGAAGGAATTTGCAGCCTTGGCTATCAAAATAGCCATGGCAAGCAACAGTAGGTTCAGGTTTCTCTCTGTCTCTGTCTCTCTCTGTCTCTCTGTCTCTCTTTCTCTCCCTCCTTCCCTCCCTCTGTTCCTCTGTCTCTGTCTCTGTCTCTCTTCATCTGTGTGTGTGTGTGTGTGTGTGTGTGTGTGTGTGTGCGCGCGCGCGCGCGCGCGTGCGTGCGTGTGCACAAGCACACAAATCTTCCCACGGTGGCACACTGGGGGAAATGTACACATTTCCCCAGCCCAGTGGCACTGTAGTGGCAGCAGCTGGAGCTTGGCCTGGCTCCTAAGTGTGCCTATAACTGGAAAAGATCAATGGGAGCACACAGAAGCACATACAAAGGACGTAGGCAGCAAAAATGAAACCAAAGAAACCCACAGAACACACAAAAAGACGAAGACAGTCCCCAACACCCCCCCACACACACCCCATTCCCACACACACCTGCCAAACCCCCCCACAACCGAATACACAGTACCCAGGCTAGAGGGCTGCCCAGCTTGCTGATCTTATCACTCGTGTGCTTTGTTTCAGTCGCCTCAATCAGAGCACACAAAGACAGGCAAAACACAGACAAGACACAGAGCAAAAGTAACCATGGGGACAATGACAACAATAATTGGGTTCATTCAGAGATTCACCAGTTTGACCAAAGAAGTTTTGTTTTTGTTTTTAAACAGGCTTTTCCTCAACCACCTCCCTGTGAAACCCAGGTGATGAGAATCTACCAGAAGCTTCCTAAGTTTTCAGGCTGGTTCAGTTCAGCCATTTCAGCTTCTGGTGATGCCTGGCATCCCTCACTGCGATTATCCACTCTTTTTTTTTTTCTTTCCAATTTTTCAAAAAGATTTATTTACTTTATATATGTGAGTACACTGTTGCTTCTTCAGACACACCAGAAAAGGGCATCAGATCTCATTATAGGTGGTTGCGAGTCACCATGTGGGGACTGAACTCAGGACCTCTAGAAGAACAGTCACTGCCCTTAACTGCTGAGTCATCTCTCCAGCCCCTGTAGTTCTATATTTTTTGTTTTGTTTTTGCTTTTTCAGACAGGGTTTCTCTGTGTAACCTGGATGTCTTGGAACTTGCTCTGTAGATCAGGTTGACTTAGAGATTTACCTGTCTCTGCCTCTTCAGTCCTGGGATTAAAGCCGTGCACCACCACCACTCGGCTCTATCCAAACTCTTGGATACCAGTGTTTCAGAAAGTCCTCCAGGTTCCTTGGCTCTGTTATGCGGCCTAGGCATTGAAATCCTGCCAATGGATGCTGAGGTGCTGGGCCTCTCCTTTGTCTCAGCTCCCAGCCTCACCGGGGCCTCCTCAGGGTCCCAAGATGAGTCAGAGAAAGAACTGGTGGTTCTGGCTCAGCTCCCAAGTAACCAGATAGATTATTGTAATGTCTTGTTTATTGCCCTGGACCTGGGAAATGCTGGATCTTGTTGGAGCCAACCATATCCCCAAATCGAGATCCCACAGAACCAGATGCCATGAAGAGAATCTATGACTTACCAGAGGAGGCTTCCATAAACCAGTCTCTCTCTCTCTCTCTCTCTCTCTCTCTCTCTCTCTCTCTCTCTCTCTCTGCTGCTGCTGCTGCTGCTGCTGCTGCTGCTGAACTGAAGATGTGCCTCAGAGTCTTAGGAATGTCTTCAAGGTGCACAACCCCTAGGACAGTGGTTCTCAACCTTCCTAATGCTTTACCCTTTAATATATAGTTCCTCAAGTTTTGGTGGCCCCAATTATAAAATTATTTTCATTGCTGTTCCATAACTGTAATTTTGCTAGTTATAAATTATAATGTATCTGTGTTTTCCCATGGTCTAAGATGACCCCTGTGAAAGGGTTTGATCCCCAAAGAAGCCTTGACCCACAGGTTGAAAAACACTGTTGTAGGGAATAACTCTTTAGTCCCAGAGGGCTGGAACTGTCTTCGGATTTTCAGAATTTGGAATGGGGTCTTGATCTTGAGGAGGTGGGGGACCTGCAAATGTTAATTTCAAAGATGTGAGGAGAAATTTCTACCAACCCAAATCATCATGTTTAAATTAATTAAAACAAGTTGTTGTTGTTGTTGTTGTTATTTTAAATTCATGTACGTGGGCTGCCTTCCTCTAAGGTGAGGCTCCAGAGGTCAGCATCGGATGCAGGAAGGATAAGGAGTTGATAGTTCAACAGTAAAGGATTCCGAATGAGGCAAATGAGTGGGTGGGCTTCCAAAGGCAGAACATAACAAAGTGGACTTAACAACAGGTGGTTATAATAACCATTTTGAAACAAAGGGTTGCATGGCAGTCATAAAACTGAAGCAAAGGCATGACTACCATTCCTGGAACAGGCTGTACAGAATCATTTATAGTTAAGGTTACAGGTGGGGCACAGCCCAATTCTTGAGAAACAGATTTAATCATAAACAGGAATGAACCTAGTTTGTCTTTACTATAAAATGCTTTTAAGCTGAGATGGAAGCAGGCTGGTTCATCACTTTATGATATAAATGTAGTCTGAAATCTTTATGGGATGACCTAAGCATGCCCCAAAGTGTTCCTGTCCACCATTTTAACCTTTCAAACATGTGTCATGACCTTTAGCTAAACCTACCCCTAAATTATCTGATAGCTTTCCATCTATGATGCCCATCTTGATTTCCATCTTGGTCATCAACTCAACTACATCTGGAATGAACTAAGATCCAAGTGGCTGGGTATACCTGGAGGGATTTTTTTCCCTTAATTAAATCATTTGAAGTGGGAAGACTTCTAAAATCTGGATATTTGAAATGGGAAGGCACAACTTTAATTTTGAAGATTCACCTTTAACCTGGGCCACACCTTCTGATGGCAGCCTATATAAAGAACATGCAAGAAGGATCTTTTTAATACAGATCCTCATGTTGTGGTGACTGAAAGACCTAAGCCCCCCATGAGAAAATTAGACCCCTAGCGAACTTAGAGCCTGAGAAAGAAATAGAGTCAGAACTGCATGTTTGGCTAAGCCCCACCTGACTGGACCCCTAGTTCTGGGAATTGGCTGACCTCAGCCTGGCCCCAGGGCTAGGACGTCCTGCTCCGGGAACTAGGTAACTGCAAAATTTTGAGCCATTCTGTACTTCTCCATTCTGTACTTCCCCATTCCATGCATGTTTTTTCCTCCACCCCTTGCCTCGTGATTTTCCCCTCAAGTACCCCTGACTTCAGTCGCTCAGGGTCAAACTCCTCTACCCCTGCGTGGGATATGAGCTCAGCCCCAATGCACTGGTTTCCAGAATAAATCTCGTGTGAATGCAGCAAGGACGGTCTTTCGTGAGTTCTTGGGGGTCGTGTTATCCTGTGATTTGAGTGAGGGTCTCCCCTCTCCGGGGGTCTTTCAGTGACCCCATCCATAAAATTATTGTCACTGCTGCTTCATAACTGTAATTCTGCTACTGTTATGAATTCTAATGTAAGAATCTGATATACAGGAAATCTGATATTTAACCCCAGTGAAAGGGTCATTTGACCCCTAAAGGAGTTGCAACCCACAGTTTGAGGACTGTAGTTCTATATGTTTTCTTGGTCACAGTGCTTTATTACAGCAAAGGAAAAGTAACTGATGGTTTGAATATGCTTGGATCTTGGGAAGTGCTACGGTTAGCGGGTGTGACCTTGTTTGAGGAAGTGTGTCACTGTGGGGGTGGGCTTTGAGATCCTACACTTAAGCTCTTCCCAGGGCAGAAGAGAGAGTCTCTCCTGGCTGCAGTCAGATCAATATGCAGAACTCTCAGCTTCTTCTGCAGCACCATGTCTGCCTAGACGCCGCCATGCTTCCTGCCATGGTGTGTGTGTGTGTGTGTGTGTGTGTGTGTGTGTGTGTGTTCCTCTCATTCACTCTCATACACTGGAAACCAAAGAATAGAGTGGTTCAGTGACTTGCCTGGTTTCAGTGGGGAGGTAGCAGGTTCTAACACCCTTCCTGAACTAAGCTGCCTGGATCAGGCAGAGGACAGACATCAGCTCCTCTGCACCCTGTCTCTTCTCTTTACTTTCTCTAAGAAGATAAGATTTTCAGTACAAATTTGCTTTTCAGGAATTTCACTTGTCTGTTGAGGGAACAATGGACATAGATAAAGCTAGACAACATAGTCCAATATTGAGTATATTGAGCTACAGTATACTATGATGAAATAAATTTGGCCATGAATGAGAAGCTTCCTGTCAGACGCTTTCCACTCTCAGATACTTTATTTTAAGGAAAGCCAGAAGTGTATTAATAGCACGGGAAGACTGGAAGTGCCAGAGTCAGTTTGCAAAATAAAGATTATCCTTCCTTTGCGTCAATCATGTTTTGATCATACACCCAAACACATTCTTCCTGTCCCTAGATGGATTGCCTTTGCTATGGTTTGAGTGTGAAGTGTCCTTCACAGACTCAGGTGTCAAACACTTAGCCCCCAGCTGGTGGCGCTATTTGGAGAACTCGTTGGAAAGTTTAAAAAGTGGAATCCCATGGGAGGATGTGGGTCCAGGGGTGGGAGGTGGGGGCAGGCTTGAGGTTTTATGACTCCATCTTGCTTCCAGTCTCTCTTGCTTCCTGATCCAAGCAGACACCTGCTGGTCCTGCCACCCTGCTAGCCCCCATAATGAACTGTACCTCTGTAAACTATGGGACAAAACTAAGCTCTCTTCTTTAAATTGGTTTCTCCAGGTATTTTATCACTGTAATATAATGTGGCTAATCTAATGCACCTCCTAGAATATGCTACCCATTTCACTAAGAGGGGTGACCTTATGCCCCAGTTATTCATTTCCCAATAAAATATTAACCTTGCTTATAGTAACAGAGAAGACTAATCTATACTGTGATTAACATTATGTTAAGATAAGCTTGATTAGAGAGGTTGTCAGATAGCATCCCGTTAAACTTCTGCTGCCTTTAATCACGCTGCTAATTAAAACCCTGCTCATCTCTTCTGAATTTGGAGAACAAGTAATCTTCAAAGCCCCAGACTTGAGCACTAAGCAGAAATTTGTTGTGAAATATCCCACCCAGCAAAATTCCTTTACTTTTAATTTCTGTGTGTGAATGAGTGCTTAAAACTGTTTTCTAAAGCAGCAATCCTCGTGCTTGCTCATGCACATATCAGAACCAATCAGAGAGAATGCTGTAGACCCTGGGCTCCTAGCTGGAGCCTCATTTCTTAAGCCCTGTGTGATGCCACTTGATGGAGTATGAGGGTGGGTGGGGTTGGGGTTGGTGGGTCACATTTAAGAAGCATGGTTCTGCCGGGCGGTGGTGGTGCACACCTGTAATCCCAGCACTTGGGAGGCAGAGGCAGGTGGATTTCTGAGTTCAAGGCCAGCCTGGTCTACAGAGTGAGTTCCAGGACAGCCAGAGCTACACAGAGAAACCCTGTCTCGAAAAAAAAAAAAAAAAAAAAGAAGCATGGTTCTATGTAACTGGGTGTTCTACTTTCCTTTCTATCACTGCAATAAAACACTGTGACAAAAAGTCTCCACCTTGGTGCTAGGCACACAAACCCAACAGGCACACACACAACACACACACACACACACACACACACACACACACACACCATTATTTTCTGTTTACTGTTTAAACTGATATCATGCATCATTGAAACAATTAGAATGAAGTGTACTCAGTGATAGAACACTTGCATAGCGTGTGTAAGGCTCTGTGTTCTGTCCTCAGCACTGTATTTGCTAATTAATTATAATCAATAATTATTTAACATTAGTAATTAACAATCATATTTATCATAACATCATAATATTTCACACATAATATACTATATAATTATGAGTAACAATTAATAACAAATCATTTAAATCATTAACCAATTGTAAAGTAAGAGACAACTTTTCTGGAGCTGACAGTGGCAAACTATGGCCTTCTGGTGAAATCCAGCTTGCCGCTTATTTTTGTAAACAATGCTAATTGTTTGTGAACAATGCAGGATCAATGCAAAAGCAAGAGGAACTTATTGTTTCAGCATGCTGGGGTCGTCCTGTACCCAAAGGAGAGGCGGCAACCCTGTGCGCCCAGTTTGGCAAGTTTTTATACAGTTTCCAAGGGCAGAACAGAGCATCAGCAACTAGGCACAATATGATTGATGGAACAGTGCACCCTTTAAACTGATTGGTCTTTAGGGAATGAGATAGTAAGGGCTTCATTAGCCTCTTCCTTCCGGCCTATGTGCTCTCTGACCTGTCTCTTCCAGGAGGGGAGGGGTGCCTGGTAGATTTTTCAATGGCTCTGAGCTGACTTCTTCAACAGAACAGAGCAGTTGTGACAAAAGCCATGTGTGAAAACTATGACCTTGAAAATGTATTGTGGTTTTTGGTGATAAATGCAGGGTGAGTGTTGGCATTCCTTCTATGCTCCCCCCAACAGTTACCTAGCAACAGCCAGTTAGGCCTGGCTTGCTATAAAAGGGACAGTCTGGCCTCTCCCTCACTCTCTCTGACTCTCTGCCCCTTTTCTCTCTCTGGCTGCCTTCTCTCTTTCCTCTTCCTTCTCCCCCTTCTCCACATGTTCCTGGCTGGTCTCTCTCTCTCTCTCTCTCTCTCTCTCTCTCTCTCTCTCTCCATCCCTCCCTCCCTCCCTCCCTCTTTCTTCTGTCCCCTCTCTCTGCCTCTACTCCCTTTTCAACTGTCCTTCCCATGCCCCCAAATAAACTCTATTCTATACTATACCAGTTCCACGACTGGTACCTGGGGTGGGGGGTGCCTCAGCATGGGCCCGCTGAAGTGCCCCTCCCACTGCGGCGTACCTCACTCTACACAACCTATTCTTAGCTTTATAAAACACATCAGTGAGTATCATGTCCTCACAAAAGTCAGGCTTGGAAAGGACAGATCTGCACAGTTTACAGCCTGCCCTACACCAGACATACATTTAATTAAGTCTATGGGTTTGTGGCAGGAAATACAAACATTGTCTGTGTTCAACTACCAGCTTCTCATAGGAACGAAAGCTACTCCAGCAAGCAGTAAATTGTGAAGATATCTGCACAGTCCCGAGCTTCTCCCCGAGCGTCAGGTGGCTCTTCTAGAACCTTCTTTCACTTTGGCCTTCCAGCTGGCAATCACAGAATTATGGTTTCTCCTTGGCCCGGAAGTAAGGAAGGACCAGCAGCTGTGGCTTATTGGCCAAAAGAAAAGAAAATCTCTCCCTCTTTCCTCTTCCCTCTCCCTCTCCCTGTCTCCCTCTCCCTTGCTCCCTCTCCTCTCCCTCTCCTCTCCTCTCTCTCTCTCTCTCTCTCCTTTTTCATTCCCCTTTCTTATAGAATCTCAATAAACAAAAGAGAGATGGGAGAGGAGATAGATAGATAGATAGATAGATAGATAGATAGATAAGTATAGAGATGAGACAAAATGGAAAGACAGAAACAACAACAACAACAACACACACACAACACACACACACACACACACACACACACACACACACGGGGGGGAGAAACTTGAAGGATAGGGAATTATTTGGGGGTTTTGGTTACCCTTTTTTTTTTTTTTATGACAGGTCTCACTATGTGCCTTGACTGACCTGGAACCCACTGATAGACTAGGCTGCCCTGGAAGTCATGGAGATCCACCTATGCTGCCTATGCTGGGGTCAAAGGCGTGTACTACCACACCTGGTTAATTTTGTAGTTTAGAGTCATTTTGTTTTACTCCTGAGAAATCAATCCAACATAAGGTAAATGTGAGCTGATGGTGATGGTACAAGGAATTGGCCTGAGTGGCTTGCGCGTTGGGTGGTGCTGTGGTCTTCAGACACAATGAGTCTGGATGATCTGACCCAAGGATGCTGTCTGTGTCGGCAGAATACAGCTCTGCAGAAGCCAGTCTTTCCGTGCCCAGATAAACAAAACCACTGATAATAAATCATTTGGGAAACTCTCATGCCAGGCGATGGCTTGATTTTTTTATTGTCAAAATCCATCATTATTAATAACAGGTCTATGACAAGAGAATTAATTTTTAATGTGTGTCTTTTCTTTCTCTTCTCTCTCGTCCTCCGCTTATTATTTTTACGCTGAACTGTATACATTGAATTGAGAGCCAGGACTTGTCTCAGGATGGCAGGGATAAGATCACTCATGACTTGAAGCAGGCAGATCTCTTAATTTGAGGCCATCCTGGTCTACGTGGCAATATTCCAGGTCAACTAGGGCTACATAGAGACTCTCTCTCTCTCTCTCTCTCTCTCTCTCTCACACACACACACACACACACACACACACAGAGAGAGAGAGAGAGAGAGAGAGAGAGAGAGAGAGATCACTTATGTCTTAATGATAATCCAAAATCCCCAAACAAAACCAACCAACCAAAAACCCATACAGCTTGAAGCCTGTGGGGCAGGCAGGGTGGGGATAGTGATTGGATTGTCTTACTGAAACCGCCATCAACTGGAAAGTTTCTAAACTGTATAGGGATTGCTCTCTATTTAGGAGAGTGTGCTGGGCCAGCATACCACGGAGCCAGCTCGGCAGTTGTGCTACCTGGAACAAACTTCATTCCCCAGTTTTCAGACACCATCAGTGGTGCTGGGACATAAAGCACTAATGAAGCAGAGCCCTGTGCGGCAGAGGCTTTGAAACCCGCCTGTGGAGGAGGCCAGAGGGAAGGAGCTGGGGTAAATAAAGTCATTTCTAACAACAGTAGATAAAAGGGTATTGCTGGAACAAAGGCGCTGCTGAAAGCAATTACATATTTAAATTCCCTTCACCCTGGGTGGCAGGAAATGTTCATTTTGTCACTTTCTCCACTGACACGTTAAAATACATAAGTATTTGAATCCTGAAGGGCTCTGATCTCCAGAGATAAAAATAAGGGGCCGGATATCCAAAGGGGCTCTTTGGCACGAGGTGACTGACAGGTAGGGCATTTAGAAAACAGCCCTGTCACTCATCTCTCCGTCGTCCACATTGAGGACTGCATATGTCAGCCTCCCCTGTCTCTCCACCTGGTTACGCTCGCTTCCCGTATTGAAGTCGCCCTGCCTCCGCGACTTGTTCTGTCTGGAGACCATTAACTTTCTGACGGCTGCAGAAACGGAGCTGTGGGGGCGGAGACTGTCTCTATCCGTGTTTTGCTACCTTCAAGAAAATGGCTGCCCCTAATTACACAAAATGATAGAGAGAGGAGTTGACTGAAATCACCGCAAATGACTGCTATTTCTCTGAATAGCGTGAAAGTCTAGGTCAGCCTGGCTAATACACTAACAGCGCACTTTTCTGCAGACGCGATTTCCATCACGTTTCTCCACGCTTCAGTGCTGAGTGGCGTCTATACCGCCAGGGAAAACAACTCCTTTTTGTTTTCTTCTTGTGAAGGAGACCTCTGAAGATGCATTTATGTGCTGAGTTCCATGATTTGTTTTTATTAAGTCGTGCACCTGTAGTAAAAAGTGGGAAAGATGGCGTTGAGTTAGAAAATGATGGTTGCGGCCACCTAGCAGCACCCAAGGTATGTGGGCGGCTTCTGTGTATCTTCTTCTGGACAGTCTGAAACACTTGACTTCACTTTGTCCAGTTATTTTAAGCCTTCCATGTATAAGTGTGTGTGTGTGTGTGTGTGTGTGTGTGTGTGTGTATTTTGGAGACAAGGTCTCCTGTAGCCCAAGCTGTCCTTGGAGAGAGTGCTGGGATTGCTAGCACGTATCGCCGTGCTTGGATTATAGGGTGCTGGGGATCAAATCCAGGACTTCCTGCATGCACCCTATCAAATGAACTAGATCTCTGCCCCCAGCCCTCCACATTTAAATCCATCACACAAGTCACCAAGAGTCATTTTGAAAAGCTGATTATTGACTGATAATACATAGTGCCTTAACGGCTTGTCACTGGCCCTGCCAAGCCTTTGGGTGTGCTCCTAGATCAGAACCAGTGTAGCAATCTTGTTCTCCTTGGGTAGCTGTGTCCCGGGTAGCTTCACTCTGACCAGAGTGTGTGCCAGCTGCCTCTCGAGAGCTACATTGTCTCCAGAAGGCAGGGCTGTGGTGAAGGAGTCCCTCTATCCCCAGAGAAAGTGCTATAGAAACATTCCCAGGAGTACAGCTGTTTCTCTTCACCTTTGCACAATGGAGCAGTTGGGATGGGGGCGGGGGGCGGGGCAGTGTGTGTGGGTTGCGGATGGCTATTACAGGTCAATTCAGCTCAACAAGCAAACATTGCACATCTACCTGTTTGAAAGACCCGAGTTTGCTTCTCAGCACCTACATCAGGCAGCTGGTAGCTACCTGTAGCTCCTATCCAAGGGATCGTCACATATGCATACTTTTCAAAAATCATTCAAGGGGCTAGAGAGGTGGCTCAGAGGTTAGGAGCACTGGCTGCTCTTCCAGAGATCCTGAGCTCAATTCCCAGCCACGACATGGTGGCTCATAACCATCTGTAATGCGATCTGGTGCCCTCTTCTGGCCTGCAGGCAAACATGCAGGCAGGATACATAATAAATAAATCTTTTTTAAAAAAATCATTCAAAAAAGAGGGGCAGTGGTGGTGCATACCTTTAATCCCAACACTTGGTATATCCAATAAAAAAAAAAATCCCAGCACTTGGGAAGCAGAGGCAGGTGGATTTCTGAATTCGAGGCCAGCTTGGTCTACAGAGTGAGTTTCAGGACAGCCAGGGCTACAGAGAAAACCCTGTCTCAAAAAAACAAAACATAAAAAACCAAAAAACAAACAAACAAACAAACAAACAAAATAAAAAATGAGGGAATAATATCTGGAGGAGCAGCCAGTCTACAGATATGCCAGCACGGAGACTAGAGAGATGCCTCCAGAGTTGAGAGCAATGGTTGCTCTTCCAGAAGACCTGGGTTCATTTCCCAGCACAACATGGCAGCTCACAATTGTCTCTAACTCCAGTCCCAGGGAATCTAACACCCTCTTCTGGCCTCTTTGGGCACCATGCAGACATGATAAACAACTGTATGTATAAGCAGAAAATCCATTTTCATAAAAATAAAGGCTAAAACTCAAAATATGGCAACACAGGGCAGGTTGAGGTAAATGAAGTAATTTGCCTTAGGAAAATTATTTAGGTGATAGCTTTTAGCCCTGACTGTCCTAGAACTCACTGCATAGACCAGGTTGCCTCAAACTCATGAGCTCTACCTGGTTCTGCCTTCCAAGTGCTGGAATTAGGGATGTATGCCACTATACCTAATTAAAGGAGAGATGTCTTTTAAGAACAGTTTTTAATACAAATTTAGGGGCTGGGAAATGGCTCAATCACTATAGTCCTTGCCTTGTGAACTCAAGGACCTGATTTGATCCTCAGAATCTGCATAAAAAAGCTGGGTGCATTAGAGTACACTTGGTGTCCAGGAGCAAAAATGGGTTACATTCCTGGGGGGCTCCTTGTCTAAGCAGCCTAGCCTACCCAGTGAGCACGAAGTCAGTGAGAGGCCCTGTATCAGTAAAGAAGCTGGCTGTCTCTTGAAGGAGAGAGAGAGAGAGAGAGAGAGAGAGAGAGGAGAATGTAAGAAGTATAATACAAGAAACAAAGAGAAATAACTCTGCAGTGAGGAGTGAGTTTAATGAGCTCAGAAAAATAACCATGACTCTTCCCTAATTATTTTAACGACACATCTACATCCCAAGGGTGGCATCATTAATGTTGCATCTCTTAAGTGCCATCTAGAGAAAGGGGAAGGGATGAGAGGAGAGAGCTCACCACCCTGGATCCTGGGCTTTCCTTTTCACTCTTGATTCCAGCATTCCCTCCCTTTGATTGTGATCTATCTCAGCAGCCTCCTAATATAGGACATTTTGGACTTAAGCTAGTCTGCATTGGGTTTCTCTCCCCCAACGGTTCCCAATAACAGTGTGTCTTCATGGATAAATCTTTTCGTTCCAGATTAAGAGTTAAACCGTCCACATTCTGCTTCTCTGATTCCACTGCTCAGCTGAAGAAGCTGACAATTCACATACCCAGAGTCTTTGAGCCAGGGAAGTCTGTTAGAACAACAGTGAACAGGTGTCACATTCAGTCAAGATATTCTGACATTCTGGATAGACTATTTGGAAGCTCATTTTACTTAAAAAAGTATTGTCTTTATTTAGCATACACACACACACACACACACACACACACACACACACAGACCACCCTCAGCACATAAACAAATCTTTGAGAAGGCTCTGCTGATTCCTAAACACACTTCAAATTGGCAGTTAAGGAGACTAGTCCTAAATCTCTGTTTCCAAAAACTTCACAATTCCAGGCAAGTCCAGGCCTCAAAAGCTGCCCTGCCACCTGGCCTGGGGCAAGGACAATGGGTCAGCAGCATTTCCAGACCTCCCCAGCAAGTTTCCAGCCCCTACACCCCAGTAATGGAATGACTGTAGAGATGGACCCAGCAGATTAACACGAAGATCATCTACCCCAGAATTCCCTGATGTGTTTTAAATCAGGCCTGCAAACTCACTTGGTTGTCTCTCATCTTGGTAATGGGAAGACCCCAGCATGCTGGACTTCTGCAGAATAAAACACTCTTTGCATTTTCATACTATTTGAGTCAGGGGTGTCATTCTTCAGCGAACCATAGACCCTTAGATCTTAAAGACTGAATATACAGTGTTCAGTCTTAGTGGGACATATTTTGGATTCAGCCAATTTCATACTAGCTATAGATTTTTTAAACATATATTTTAAAATTGAATCAACTGGAGAAGTTTCCTTTTATCGGCTGAGAATTTTATAGTAAATGGCTATTGAATTTTGCTATTGACTTTTCATTTATTGAGACAATCATATTGTGCTTCTCTTTAAATCTGCTAGCACAATGAATTGGAGATTGATTTGAATTATTAATCTAAAACAACATTCATCTTGCCGTTACTTATACTGGTCACTAGACTTGATTTGTTTATTTTTTTGAGGGTTTTTGTAGTTATTGATAAGACAGTGTAGACTATGGTTTTCTTGTCTTATAACAAGGTCTACATTTTTTATCAGTAGGTAGCATGCAAGGCATTGGGCCTGTTAGTGTGCTGCTTGGCCACTCTGTAATTGCATCAATTAGCAATCAGTTATCTACTCTACCCCAAGACACACACACTCTCTCTCTCTCTCTCTCTCTCTCTCTCTCTCTCTCTCTCTCTCTCTCTCCTTCCCCCCACCCCGTGTGTGTGTGTGTGTGTGTGTGTGTGTTAGTTTGGGTTTTATTGTTGTAAAGAGACACCACAGCAACTCTTATAAAGAAAAACATTTGTGTGTGTGTGTGTGTGTGTGTGTGTGTGTGTGTGTGTGTGTGTGTGTTTCGAGACAGGGTTTCTCTGTATAGCCCTGGCTGTCCTGGAACTCACTCTGTAGACCAGGCTGTCCTTGAACTCAGAAATCCACCTGCCTCTGCCTCCCAAGTGCTGGGATTAAAGTCATGCTCCACCACCGCCCGGCCAAGAAAAACATTTAATTAGGGCAGGCTGGCTGCTGGCTTACAGTTTCAGAGATTTAGTCATGGGGACATGCAGGCAGATACAGTGCTGGAGAAAGATCTGAGAGTTCCACATCTTGATTCACAGGCAGCAGAAGTGACCGTAGCCACATTGGGTGGAACTTGAGCACACGAGACCTCAAAGCCCACCCCCACAATGACCCACGTCCTCCAGGAAGGCCATGCCTAATCCAACAAGGCCTTACCTCCTAATAGTGCCACTCCCTCCGGGCCAAACATTCAAAAACATGAGTCTATGGGTGACATTCCTATTCAAACCAGCCCATTTTTGTATACATATTAACAAAAATGTAGTTAATGTCATAGTCTTGGAAGATTTCAAAGACTCAATACAACTAACTGACTACATAAAAAGTTTAATAAACTAGATAGAAAATATCATCAAAATGGCGAAGGAAGGATTCAATCACTCAACTTTATGTAGAGATAGGAAGGGGCACTTGCACATTTTTCTATTTAGTTCTGATTTTCATGTATTCTGATATGTTTGGAGTGGGATAATTCAACTTTTTGAGTGTGGAAAAGAAGTTTTTTGTTTTTTGTTTTTTTTTTTTTGTTTTTTTTTAGGGCATTTCAGTAATCTTTATGCAGAGATGCATCTAAAACTATTGGTAAGTTTGCTGGCAGGTCCTCATTAATGACAACACTGCATGGGTATATCTTGACAGCTCTTTGGTTTAGTTTTCATTTAAGAATCTCTTCTTAAAGGCCATTGTCCCATAACTCTGTCTTAACTTGTAAAGAAAAGATATTTATATCTGGCTAAGAGCTACCAGAAGGGCAAAAACAAACGAATTGACGAGAACGAGACAAGATAAGTGTCTTACATTGCGTTTGGATGAAGACAGTAAGAACATGGCACTAATGTGTTAAAAACACACATGTTTTGACAAACTGACAACACAATCGTTGAAGAGGGCGGCCCCCTAAAACAAAAAGCATCCAAGTCTTTACTGAAGGATGAGTTTGAGATCAGAGGTATGGATGAAGACATGCACACACTGTAGGACTAGAATATAATTATAAAAAATTCTAGCAGAATAGTTCAATAATCAGGATCTTATATGCTTAATAAATGTAATAAATATAGTGCGGCTATTGAAATTTATATTTATGAAGTATTCGCATGATAAGATAATAATAATAAAGTGTAACAGAAAGTGCTGACATACACACATTCAAAAAACAATAGGCCCAGAGAAATATAACGATGCAATGAACCAGGGCAACACTGAAACCTGGAACATATGCATGCAACCCAGATTACAGGAAAATGCTAGACCGAATGTAGGTTCTATCTGCGTGAGAGGCATACATTGTTTTGTTTTTCTCCTTAGGACTCCCTGGATGCTTGTTTTTTGTCACATGGCATTCATTTGTCTTGAGGAGACATCAACTGCTTATAGACCAAAGTTATGATCCCACCAACGTCCATCTTGATGAGCAGTGTGTTTTATTGGGTTTATGTACTGAGTGTAGATGAGGGCTTACTGCACAGCTGACTGAAAGGTGGATGCATAATTGCCAACTCCCATCCCTCCTGGGTGACAGGTAACGACTCTGCTGCGTGAACTTCCTGGAGCTCCCTGCACTACTTACAGCACCTTGGCTAGTCAGAAATGTTTCTCCTGTATGACCTCTGGAAGGGACCTTGGGAATTTTGTAAGTCTCTGGGGCTCCCAAAGACTTGTAGGTTTTGTTTACCAGTGTCTTAAGAACCTTCCTCCTCCTTCTAGGAGTTAATAATTCATTTCAGAGGAAGTTGCCACACAGCACATATACTTCCCCAAACCTATATTGTTTCCTAATAAGAAAAAGTTCATGCCTTCAGATTGATAGCCGTATCACGTGTTAAATATGATCTGAGAACAATTCCCTCACCTCAGCATTAGAAACATTCTCATGAAATAGTGAGAGATTTAAGATGTGGGGGGGATAGACGTTGTATTTGTCAGGATTCTCTGGAGTCATAGAACTTATGGGAAGTCTCTATATAGTAAGGGAATTTGTTGATGACTTACAGTTTGTAGTCCAACTCCCAACAATGGTCAACAGCAGCTGTGAATTGAAGTCCAAGGATCTAGCAGTTGCTTAGTCCTACAAGGCAAGCAGGTAAAGAAGAGAAAGTAAATCTTCCTTCTTCCAATGTCCTTATATAGGTCTCCAGCAGAAGGTGTGGCCCAGATTAAAGTTGTGTGCCACCACATCCGGATCGGATCTGGGACTTGCTTTGTCCCAGATGACCTTGAACTCAGAGATCTCCCTGTCTTAATCTTCAGGATTCATAGCCACTATGTCTCAAGATCTCCAAGCCACGATCCAGGTCAGAGTTCATTCTAGATATTGTCAAGTTAACAACCAGGAATAGCCACTACAGATGTATTTTAGTATAATTTACTTAGTCTCTTTTTATTCTTATTACATTTATTTATGTGTCCTATGTGTTTGTATGGGTATGTATGCTATAGTATGTTTGTGGAAGTCAGAGGA
The DNA here is from genome assembly GCA_964023405.1 of Apodemus agrarius. Classification (NCBI taxonomy): domain Eukaryota; kingdom Metazoa; phylum Chordata; class Mammalia; order Rodentia; family Muridae; genus Apodemus; species Apodemus agrarius. The sequence goes on from OZ030012.1 coordinate 51,379,876, forward strand.
CAGTTTGCAGGAGTCACTTTTCCCCTTGTCATATAATGGGTCCTGAGGACTGAACTCAAGACATATTTTCCTGCAAGCACCTTTGCCCACTGAGCCCTTTTAACACCCCCTGGGACTTTCAGGATTTCGATGATAGATCAACGAGCCAGGTTTAATTGTTCTGAAGACACACACTGACAGCTAGATCAGCCTCATTTCCAACCAGCACCCTCATTTCCAGCTCTCTCAACATCCCAAGCTGTTAATTTCCCAGTTGCTCTGAACTGTTGTTTGCTGTTAGCTTTGTCATCAAGTTGCTCTGCAGTGCCTCCATATCGCTGGTAAGCACCAGGTTCTACTGTGTGCACAGGCTGCATGCACTTGCTAAGAAACCAATTTTGATGCTAGTTCATACACATGCTCAGTCTGTTGTCTGGAAACTTGGTAGGAAGGAAAACACAGTGGGGTTAGCAGCAACAGATCTGGATTTACATATGATGATGCTGAACAGATTGTCAGTGGTATGAGGCCTCCAGCTCATCTGTGAATGGGTAAGTTAAAGGACCTTTCCAACACTGCACTGTCACAGGGTACATGGAAAGGCAAAAGGAAAACAGAGTAGAACTGGGGGTGGGGGAGGGGCTACTATTCAAACTCAAGACTTATTACAAACCCACAGTGATCAAGGCAATGGGTTGTTGAAAGACTGGCCCAGGAGAATCAAGGAAACAAAATCGAAAGCCCAGAGATAGACCTGTCAACACACATCAGATGATGTTTTAAGGGAACAAAGGCATGCAAGGGAGAAATGATGTTCTCAGCCATCAAACAGTGCTGGAACTGCTGGGCACTGACAAGGGAAAGAATGAATCTTCCCACATCTTCACCCCTTTCACAGAAAAACAAATTGATTCAAGAGAGATTGTAGAGTTAAGTGTGAAACTATAAAACTTACAGAAGATAGTGTAAGAGAACATTCTATACAACCTTAAATTTGATGACAACATTTGGATTTTTAAAACTTGTTTTCATTGGATCTGTTTTGTTTCGTTTGAGATGAGGTCTTGTTACATAGACCCGGTTGGCTTTGAACTCTCGACTGTCTTGGCTCAGTCCCCCAGGACTAGGTTTACAGGCATGTACTTCCATGTCTGACTTGATGATTTTATAGATGCAACACAGAACTCATGTCTCATTTTAAAAAAACATAGAAGCAGGTTGGGCTTCGTTAAAATTAAAAAGTTCTCTGTGAAAGACAGTTAAAAGGGAAAGATAAGTCTTAAACTAGGAGAAAATATTTACAAAACATGTATTTGATAACAATCTGGCATCTAAATTATATCACACACAACTTTTGAAACTCAACGGTAAGAAAATAAATACTCCCAACTCAAAAATGGTCAAAATATCTGAACAGATAAGTCACCATAAAAAGATCTACAGATGGCCTAGAAACCTTGTCAACTGCGGGCCACATCCTGTGTCATCAGAGTGGAAGTTAGAGCAACAATGAGAAGCCGCAGATAGCCTGCTCAAGTCTGTGCCTGTCAGAATGGCTGGGATCCCAGGCACTGACAACACCAAATGTCCGTGTGAATACAGAGCAATGGGAACTCCTCCTTCGCTGCTGGTGGGAAAGCAAAATGGTATAACCACTTCGGAAGATAATTTGACAGTTTCTTAAAATAAAGAAATAAACACATTCTTGCCATATGATACAGCAATTGCCCCTCTTGCTGTTCACTCAAATGAGTTGAAAACATATGCACACATTAAAGCTTGTGCGTGTACTTTTTATAGTAGATTTATTCTTAGTTTCTAAAATACAGATATCACCAAGATGTCTGTCAATGGCTGAATGTATAAACATAATTTGGTGCATCCATACAATGGAATGTTATTCAATAATAAAAAGAAATCAAGTTGGAAATGGTTATTAGGTCACAAAAAGACATGCAAGAAACTTAAATGCATATTGCTAAATCCTTTTGTCTTTATGTGTGAGTCTAACTACGTAACATTCTTAGAAAGGCTAAAACTAAAGACAAGTTAGGAAAAAAAAATCAGTTGTCACCAGGAGTAGAGGATGGGGTGATGTCTTAGGGTTTCCATTGCTATGAAGACACACCATGACCAAGGCAACTGTTATAAAGGACAACATCTCATTGGGGCTGGCTTACTGGTTTTGAGCTTCAGTCCATTATCAACATGGCAGGAAGCATGGCAGCATCCAGGCAGGCATGGTGCTGGAGGAGCGGAGAGTTGTGAATCTTGTTGGGAAGGCTATCAGAAGACTGAATCTCTCTGGCAGTTCGGAGGAGGGTCTCAAAGCCCACCCCCACAGGGACATGCTTCCTCCAACAAGGCCCCGTGTACTCTAACAAGGACACAGCCCCTAGTAGTGCTACTCCCTGGGCCAAGCATATTTAAGCCACCACAGGTAAATAGATGAAGAAAAGAGAATTTTGTTTTGTTTTGGGGATAAGGTATAACCATGTAGCCTTGGTTGGTCTAGAACTTACTGTGTAGACTAGATTAGCCTCAAATTCACAGAGCTCTACCCACTTCTGCCTCCCAAATGCTGGGACTAAATGCATATACCACCATATCTGGTTACATAGGCAATTTTCTATGACAGTGAGGTTGTTACCCATATTATAAGAAAAGATATAAACTTAATACAGAGAAGAAAAGCACGTATCATAGAAGCTAGTGTCTTGTCCAAAACAGGAAGAGAAAAAAAATCTGTCCATTTCTTTTCGTGCTTTGACATAGCAGATTTTAAAATATTTTAAAGACAGGGTGAAATCAGTCACTTCAGAGTCCACTGTTCATCAGAGAGCTGTGTCCAGAAATGAGCACGGCAGCACCCTAAGGCACAACAGGGTTTCCCTGGGTGTGTTTGTGTTCATCCAGATTGTGGAAATTTATAGTTTGTGCATGCTCACTTAAGGGGGCTCAATATCAATATTTTCTTTTTACGTGTATGTGTTTGTATGTGCATGCACACAAGAAGCAGAGAAAGATAGATAGACACGATAGACAGACTGACGGATGTATGGACAGGCAAACAGAGACAGAGAGTGAGATCAGAAGCCAGTTTATCAGAATGAGTTCTTTCCTTCCACTGTGTGGATTCCAGGAACTGAGCTTAGGTTTCTAAGCTTGGCCACAGGTTCTCCTGAGCCATCTTGACAGCCAGGATTTAAGGATTGTATTATTTAAAAATAAGAAAATTTAAGAAACTTTGGGAGAGTAACTTGAAAGATTGTTCCAGATACTTTTTGAAGCTGACTCTAATTAGCTAGGGTTGGGGTTTTTTGTTGTTGTTTTTTGTTTTGTTTTGTTTTGTTTTCCTTTTTTGGAAGGCCAATTAACTACACATGGACTAATAGAATCCACTTTAGGGTATCTACATCTAGGACCCAAATGCCAGCTGCTTCCTTGACCTCAACACCATGACCTTTGAAAGTGTTCATGTATTTCCAGTTAGCAACACTGATATTTTCTGCGGGTTCCCCTTTACCACCAAAGTTTCTGAACTTTTCCTCTGCTGTCTTAAACTTAGTATTTCAAGACCGCTGTCTTCTGTCAGCCTGCATTAGTATTGAAGAGTGCATCAAAAGTGACCTTGAGCGGAGGGAAGTGATCAGCGATGAAGCCACCAGGGATAGACCCCAGAGAGCAGAAAATAATGAGAAAGCATAGTGAGAGATTCTCCACAAGCAAAGATAAAAATACACATAATATCACAAAGCTAATAACCCAGGAGGACACTCAGAAGAACATCCTCACGGAAACCCTAACAAGTAGAAAGTCCTAGTGGGTGTGGAGGGGAAGGGAGCTGCGAGTGGGTCTGCAAATGAAGACGCCCGCGTATAATTGGCTCTGTGGACAAGGACGGGGGCCGGAGGGGCACTCTCGCAGGGTATTTTGATAAACGGAGTAAATGCTATTCTGTAGACCTCAGGGGAATCACCTAGCGAAGAAAGATGATTTCTAGTACTAATTCAAAGTTAGAAGTAGGTGCAACTGTGGCTGTTGAGTTTGTATTCAAGTAAAAGCCTGTGTCAGAACTGCCTGGAGGGCTTGTTAAAACAAGGTGTAGTCCACCCTCCGTTCCTGATGGATGCAGTGGGGATGGGGTGGTACCTGAAGTTTCCTCCCTCCCTTTCTGCTTCCCTCCCTTCCTTCCCCACCCCCCACCTCCCTGCCCTGTGTGTGTGTGTGTGTGTGTGTGTGTGTGTGTGTGTACATCACAGCATGCATGTGGAAGTCAGAGGACAACCTGCAGGAGTTGGTTCTCTTCTTCCACCATGCAGATTTCTGGAATCAAGTTCAACTTGTTGCCCACGGAGCCATCTTGCTGTCCCAAGTTTTGTATTTCTAATGACTTCTTAGATGGTGCTGGTCTTAGACAACTCACCCCAAAAAGGGGGGGGGAGGGCAGGATTAAACAAATGTATGAGTAAAAAGTTTATAATGAGCCAGGCGTGGCAGTCCATGCTTATATTTCCAGCATTTGGGGTGAAGGGAAGCAGGAAGATCAGGAGATCGGGGGATCAGGAGTTCAGGGCCAGTTTCACTACAAGTCAGAGGCCACCGATTGCATGTGACCTTGTCTTGAAATAACAGAACAACCAGAACAAACCTTACCAAGCTCGTTTCTTGACACGCCACGAAAGAGAGGTTGGTGCGTTTTTGTTTTGTTTTACTCTAATTACTTTGTGTCTGTGTAGTGGAAAATTAAAAATCACGTTACAGCCTGGTAGTGGTGGCACATGCCTTTAATCCCAGCACTTGGGAGGCAGAGGCAGGCAGATTTCTGAGTCAAGGCCAGCCTGGTCTACAGAGTGAGTTCCAGGACACCCAGGGCCACACAGAGACACCCTGTCTCGAAAAACCAAAAAAAAAAAAAAAACAACCCAAAAAAAGGAAAAAAATCACGTTACAAAGCCTGAAACGGTGTTTTAAAACTATTACTTATAACACCTATTCTTGCTTATTATGTAAAGAATGGGAGAGTTTTCAAAGTGAAAAAAAATGACAGGTTCAATGATACAAAAATATAAAACTTTGAAATGATGGAATCCTACAAAATCAAGAGGAAGAAAGAGATGCAAGGGACTAAGAAGCCATCGTCATGGCAGCATATTTAAAGCTGCCATCTAAAATATATTGAGTTCATTGGAACCAGGTTCCCAGAGGGGCTGGGACACACATAGCCAGTTTCAAACATCAGGAATGCCGACATTAAGCCAACATTTGAAACGCTAAGTGTCGAAAGTTAATTAAAGAAATTCAAATGCAAACAATTATAAAGGACCATTTAACACATATCAGATAAACAAGTATAAGGATAAATGATAAAATCCAGCGCCAGTGAGACTTGGGAGATCGTTACTGCTGAAGTATAAATTAGTTTCTATAGTAGACCCACAAAAAAAAAAAAATCACGCCAGAAAATGTATCCCATATAAGTAATTCGTAAGAACAACAAAACTTTAATTATAAGAATATTTGGAGCAGAATTATTTATGTTAGCTACAAATGAAATTGCCAAATCCCCAATAGTACAGTAGCAGAGCAAATAATGCCACACAAGCCAGTGTTCATTCATTAGGAGGGAAATTGTATGGAAATCCTATAACGAAGAAAAGCATGCCCAGAGATGGTAGGCTGGAAGGCAGAGTGGACCCTTCAGGGTTAGGAGACCTGAAGTGAAGTGACCTTTACTAAGGACTCAGCTGCACTCTGACCCTGACTTGTAAGGTCATAGTTTTCCCTTGAGTCCAGTCAAATAACAATGTATCATCTATCCTCTTCACAGTTGTGTGTTCACAAAAGTGTGTGTGTGTGTGTGTGTGTGTGTGTGTGTGTTTGTGTGTGTGTGGGTGTGTGGAGGCCCGGGGTTGACAGTATCTTCCTCAATCATTTCCACCTTATTATTGTTATTTTTAGATGGAGTACTTACAGTTTCCTGATTCAGCCAGGCTGGGCAATGCACCCCAGGGATCTGCCTTCTGTGCCTCTCAGCCCTGGGATACATGCCACCATGCCCTGCTTGATCCTCAGGCTTGCAGACAAGAAAGAACTTTCCCAACGGAACCACCTCCTCAGCCTTCCCTTCGCAAAGCTTTAAGAGTGTAACCCGGTGTGGTTGGTCTAGCCCGGTGTTATTCAGTGGGTCTCCAGACTGCACCGATTTTGCCTAACTGAAACTTTGTCCGCTTTGACCAACACCTCTCTGATTCCCTTATCTCCCAGGGCCTAGCAACTTGCGTTCCACTTTCTGTTTCTC
>OZ030012.1:51391155-51426155 GCA_964023405.1 Apodemus agrarius
TTGTTGTTGGCTTTAGCTTTTCAAAATGTGGTTTTTACATCTGTCTTCCATGGGTGACCATGGTATTTAGTTTTATATTTGTGTAAGGCCTTTGTCTGGCTCTGTTACTAAGGTGATGATGGATGATAGAACATGTGAGGAAGTTTTCCCTCTGCTTCTGGCTTCTGGAAGAGTATATAGGACATTTGGTAAAATTTCCTCCTTAAATTTGGTAGAATTTGCCCGTGGACTCTTTCATAACAGGTCTGTTATTAACTCTTGATTAAATTTACTTTGTAGATAGGAGCCCATTTCAGAGTGTCTATTTTTTTTTTCTTGAGTGAATCTTGACAGACTATGGTTTCTAAGGAACGAGTCAGTATTCTCTTAGTCATTGGTTTGTAGACCAATGGTATCATAGTGGCCCGTGATAGTCCTTGTTAATAGTGCTCTCATTTTTATTACTTTTGTTCTATGAACTTTGAGTTTAATTTGATCTTCTCCTAGTTTCCAGAGGCAAAAGCTTAATTGTAGGGGTTTCAGATGACCTCCACCCCAGTTTTCCCTAACACAGATCTCCCTCTTAGTACTGTTCTTGATGCATCCTGTACAAGTTGGTAGGTTGTGTTTTCATTTTCATTCAGTTTGAATTTTTTGTTTTTTCAAGACAGGGTTTCTCTGTGTAGCCCTGACTGTCATGGAACTCACTATGTAGACCAGGCTGGCCTCGAACTCAGAAATCCGCCTGCCTCTGCCTCCCAAGTGCTGGGATTAAAGGCGTGCACCACCACCGCCCGTTGACTTTTTTTTTTTAATTCTCTTAAGACTGAGCCACTGAACTTTGTCTTCCTTTTTTTAAGGACATTTATTTATTATTATATGTAAGTACACTATAGCTGTCTTCAGACACACACCAGAAGAGGGAGTCAGATTTCTTTACAAATGGTTGTGAGCCACCATGTAGGTGCTGGGATTTGAACTCAGGACCTTCAGAAGAGCAGTTAGTGCTCTTAACCGCTGAGCCATCTCTCCAGCCCTGAACTTTGTCTTTCTAATAAATGTGTTTTTTAAACCTCAAAGAATTTTGAGATTTTTCAGCTGTTTTTCTTTTCTTGATTGCTAGTTTAAGTTCATTGTGGTATAAAAGCTGAGTCTGTGGGATTAATATTATATATTTGTTAAAATGCATATACTCTGTCTAGGTGAATACTTTATGTGATTTTGAGAAGAATATAGACTCTTCCATGATGGACCAAGTAACCTATAGCTATCCATTATATCCAGCCAGTTGACAGTGTTTTGAGTTCAACTAAATTCGTACCAGTTTTCTGCCTGCTGTATCAATGTTTGATAGAAGGGCGTTGAAATCACCAACTATGATCATAGATTCATCTTTTTTCCTTTGAAAGCCTTTCATTTTAGTGTGTGTGTGTGTGTGTGTGTGTGTGTGTGTGTATGAGCAAGTGTGCAGGTATCCACAAGAAGCCAGCAAAGGGCATCACATCCCCCATAGAGCTGGAGTTGTCCCCGTGAGCCTGCAGATGTGGGTGCTGGGACCTGAACTCAGGTCTTCTACAAGAGCATCGAGAACTCTGAACAGCTTGGCTACCTCTCTAGCTCCTCCTTTCACCTCGAACATGTATTTTGATGCCCTGTTTTCAGGTGCACAAGCATTAAGAACTATGACATTCAAGAACTGAAGACTCTAGCTCATCTTTGTAATAATCGTCTTCACTGGTTCCCTTTTGAAATCAGCACCATTCTACTTTGTTTTGATTGGTTTTAACATGGTAGATCATTCTCCACCTATTTCCTTCTCATCTATGTGACTTTATGATTAAAGCGAGTTTGTCATAGAGAACATATAGTTTGTTTTCTCTTATTGATCCTCAGCTACAGATTCTTAATTGTCCATTGACTGGTGCATTTGGGTTGCTGGCATTCCCGATGATTGTTGATGTTGCTGTATTAAGTTTTATTGTCTTGTTAGTATTTCTTATTCATTACTCTTATTCTTTGTTCCCTTGTGTTCTGTCTTTTCTGGGCTTACCTGATTACTTGATATTATTCCATTTTCATTTTCCTTTTTGTATATCAGTTATACTTAGTCAACACATTAGAGTTTGCAGTGTACATGTTCAATTAGTCAAACTCTACTTCTTAATAGCACTATCTTACCTCATGGGTAGTACAACCAGCTTATAACTCAGTAATAATAGTTCTTCCCTGCCTTGTGTATACTGGTCCTGCTGGTACAAAATCCTCTGAGGGGGAGTGAGGCTGATTATAGGAAAGACAGAAAAAAGATGCAAGACAGATATGGGAGGGCTGCAGGTCTATACCATGGCAGCAGATACTGTATTTCTCATACCCTTCTTATAGTACTGTGGGAAGCAAAGCCACAAGCTAACAGAAACAATTTTGCTAAAATGTACACAAGACATTTGTTCCCACCCCCAAAACTTCTCTGTTCCTTCTACCAAGGTCAACAGACTCTCCAGCCCCTAGCCTTGAGCCTCAGGTGCACCTCCTCCTATCAGTCCACGCCTCAGCAGACCAGGAAATCTGCCCACAGACCCTGACCTGCTTTGACTCTGCCTGGCAGGCAGACGTTTTCTTTTTTTTTCTTCTGTTTCAAAGAAGCGGCAAAACAGCTCCCAACACTTGTGTCCCTGATATAAAGCGCTTCACTTATATACAAATATATATATGTGTGTGTGTATGTATATATATATATATATATATATATGTATATATATATATATATATTCAAAAGTAATGTGGCTTTATACAGTTTTCCATTAAATCAACTAAGGTTAAGAAAAAGAAAAGACTTAGGCCTAGTACAGTGGTTTATCCTTCCAATCCTAGCACTCAGGAGGCTGAGACAGGACACAGACAGCAAGTCTGAGGTCAGCCTAGTTTACAGAGTGAGATCTAGGCCAGCCTCAGAAACAAGTTAAAACCTTGCTGACTGAGGAGGGGGAGCAGGAGGAGATGGAGGTAGGAGAGAGAGGAGGAGAGAGGGAAGGAGAGGAAGAACACACAAGAGAGGGAGGGAGAGAGAGAGGAGAGGTTGAATATGGAAGAAAACTCATTTTACATTCATTCGTTTGTTTGTTTGTTTGTTTGTTTGTTTGTTTTTGAGACAGGGTTTCATTATGCAGCCCTGGATGTCTTGGAACTCACCGAGTAGACCAGGCTGGCCACCAACTCACAGAGATCCACCAGCCTCTGCCTCCCAAGTACTAGGATTAAAAGTATGCACCACCATACCTGGCTTTTTGAGCATTTCTTGAAGGCAGATCTACCCATAACAACCTCTCTCATTTCTTTGCTTTACTGACAATTGATTTTGTTTTTGAAGAAAAATTCTGTTCTGCCGAGAGTTTCTGTAGGTTGATGGATCTACTCTGTCAACACTTTAAAAACTTCACTCCACCTTCTTGCTTACCTGGTTTTGGAGAAATTGGATTGACTTTTCAGTTTACATTAAAACAGAAGCAGCCATCATGAGTTTGCCAGGGTTGGGCGGAGGCGGTAGGGGTGGACGAACACCTTAGCGACTCCACGGAGATGCTCCGAGGGAGGCCTCTCTCCTTCTAACCAGTGATTTCTCTTACCCTAATGAAACCCAGATGCTTCCAGTAAAAAGAATGGCTTGTGTTCAAGTCATTTGCTAATTCTGCCTAGAGGTAGAGAGAAAGAGAGAGGGGGAGAGAGAAAAAGCCGTGCCTTGCACCATTAATTTTAAATATCCTATTTTGTTTTATTTTCAGAATGAAATGGCACGGAACAGTGTAATGAGCAATAGAAATATGGAACCAAGAAGCAATTATATCTTCAAAAGAGCAAAGTGAAAGCCCACGGAAGGCCTTGCACAAGTTACCACACAAGCAGGCAGACCAGAGCATCATTCAGAGTCCAAATACATGCCTTTTGGTTACGCCTGTAAATTATCTTCCACAAACATCATGTTGTAGGACCAGAAACTCATTTTCTGGGCTACGGTTAAAATTGGATTTCTCGAGAGGTCCTAAAACATCTCAAATTTAATTTCTTCAGTATTAAGTATCTTTAGTCTACAGCCATTCTGCTGGGCACGGGGGCCACAAGACAAATAAGGAACAACATCTACCTTCAAAGTCCTTACAGTCCCACAGTCACTGTGATGGGGTATGTGTGCCAGGTGACCGAGATGGTAACACACTTAATTCCGTGTGAAAGGGTAGGTCAGGCCTTCTAAAACAGTGGCAGGAACTGAGATATGCAGTACAAGAAAGAAAAAAAAAAGTGGGACCAGCTAGATGTGCTGGCCAAGTCATCAGCAAAGTGGCCAAGCTCCCTGGGAATGAATGAGAGAGAAGCAGAAGCCAGAGCCCTGTGTAAAAAGATGGGCTAGGCCCAAGATCCCCCACAAGGGATCTCAAAATTTGGTGATGATGTTTCTGAGACAATGGGAAACAATGACTATGTTATGAAAAATGGGAATAATGCCTTTGCTATGCGTGGGTATACCATTCAAACGTAGTATTCTACAGTGGAGCGAAATGTCCAGTCCCTGATACAAAGGCTTGGCTCAGTGTCGGCATCTCAGAGAATCTGTCCAAGGCAACTCTGAAAGCATCCAACAGACAGGTCCAGCGTAGGGAAAACACTCCCACGCACAATCGGTTTTCAAATAAAAATTACGAAGCACGCCATGATATCTACACGATATCATGATATTAAGAGCTGGTTGGCAGAGCCAGCAAACCAGACACATTACATCTAAGGAAACAGAAGCAAATGAGGTAACTTGTTAACAGGCTTAAAACAACCCTTAGCCACAAGTGAGAAAAGATCATTCCTGGATAAATAAGAGGCTATTAAACTCTATATATTCCAAACGATAGAAAATGGAATTAAAACTTAATAGGCTACATCAGAAAAAAAGTAAAGAGAATACGTTTATCAGAAGAAAGAGTTAAGCGAATACGATGAAGCCTGGGTCTACACTCGTCACCTGCATTTCCTCTCCAGCGCACACGAGCAAGTCTGATTCCTGGATGTCTCGGCACTGAGATTGGGGAAATAAGACTGGGCTGTGAGAGGAAGTGAATGGTAGTCCTGACCACAACACACCCTGGGTTCCCATCCTCTTCCCTGCAGACTGTGGTCCCCGCATATTGACAGCAGCACCACCAAGAGAAGGGGCCTCGAACCCTCCACCCAGAGCTCCGCAGCCTGCAGTGAACTGTGATGTAGACAAGAGGAACACTTTCCTCTTGTGGGGTTTATTTGTTTTATAGGACAGTTTATCTTGAACATATACAGAAATCACCCTGAATACAATGAGGTGAATGTGTGGAAGACTGAAATGAAGTTAGAGACACTCAAGCAAGAAGCTCTACTCTAGCATTATGTATGTGTATGTGCATGTGTATGTGTATATATGTATATATATGGTGTTTTAGATTGAAATGATAATATGGTAGGAAGGGATACATGATAAGAAACACTAAGACAATTTTCTAGAACTCGAGGAAGATGCAAATCTTTAGACTGCAAAAAACAAAAAAGAAAAGAAATAAATGTATTCAGTGTATTGACTCAATGGCAGTGGGAAATTTCACCAAAATTATTATTTTTAATTAATGAAAGGGTAGATATACAGTGTAATTTTTTTTTAAAAAAACTTCATTAAGTCATTCTTTCATTTATCTATACAAGGAATGTTTTAATAACTTATTGTATTGTGTTGCTCGTAAAGAACTGACAGTTTGTTTATAATCCAATAGGAATTGAAGAAGGTGCTGCTTAGCACCGTGTAGAGAAGGGAGAGGCTCGATGAGGGGCTCTCTGGAATGAAGTGATTAGCATGTATAAAAGGATGCTAATACTGAAGTCAGGTTAGAACGACAGGCACACATGGGCAAACAGAAGCAACGATAGAGCCGATAGAGCCGTGAGCCTGGAGCCGCGATCCGAACAGGCTTGGAGAACTGCGGGCAGAACCCTAGTAGTGCATTCACTGCTCAGAATACAGGAATGCTTTCTTTAAATTTAACCCTTGCTTTGCTCGACTGTCTCAATCAGCACGCCTCTAAAAAGCTGAGGATTTTGACGGCCCAAAACACACCTCTTTCTTCCCCTGACAGATGCCCAAGAGCAGCATATAACGGAGGAGCCCAGCTTTGACTCACTTTCCTGAGGCATTGCCACCTTATCAGCTACTTCCACGTCTGTGAGAGTGACTCACTCCTCGAATCGTGACTATTCCCTTTGGATCGGCTACTTTTTGCATTGCGGTGATACGATGCTTGAAAGAAGGAACTTGAGAGAAATGGAGAAGAGAGGGGTTAAGAAGAAGAGGGCTAAGGGTACCTCGGGGCTTGGAGGAGGCAGAGAGAAAAATACAAAGGCAGAAGTGGGGGGGGTCTCTAAGGAGTTAAGGATATCCTGTGCTTGAGGCAAAAAGTTATAAGGAAAGAAAACCAGAGAGGGAAAGGAGGAAGTGCCTGCTACTATGTAGAATGGGAGAGACTCCGAGACAGCTTTAAGACATTGTTGTGTTTCAAGAAGCAGAGCACCCTGAAGCTTCCAGATCTGCAGTATTTGTTGGTGTTTCTGGAGTAAGAGATTGTTTATTTTTGTTTGTTGTTTGTTTGTTTCATTTGAAGCAATAAAGGTGCAGTTGGTTACAGAAGGCCCAGTTTTATTTGGGCCTCATATTCATTTGCATTTTTTGATAGTGGAAGTCCCAGGATACAGTAGCCCAAATCATAAAAGAAACCTATTGCTGTTGAAGAGGAAGGAGGGAGGAAAGGGAGAGGAGGGGAGGGGAGGGAAGAGCAGAGGGAGGAGAGGGGAGGAGGAGAGGAGAGGAGAGGAGAGGAGAGGAGAGGAGAGGAGAGGAGAGGAGAGGAGAGGAGAGGAGAGGAGAGGAGAGGAGAGGAGAGGAGAGGAGAGAGCTATTATAACTCAGTAGTAATGATCTAGAGGAAAATTTAAAACTCAGGCTGCTGTGGAGTTAATAGAGACAGATTTCAGTCACTTTATCATTTTGATCAACCATGTTTACTGCATTAATGGTCTTGGGAAAAATCAGACAAGCTCTACCAAATACAAACCAGGATCAAGAGAGAATTTGTTTAAGAGGAACACAGTAGTGGCTGTGCTGGGACTGTGCTAAAGCTGTGGCATCCCTAGGTGGGAGAGAGTAGAGATATGGACCCTGATGAGGCTACATGACCTTAGAAATTCTAGGGGAAGGGAGAGGGTTGGCTCTTTCCCAAGATGAAGTCATCATAGTAATGCCAGGCAGGTAGGCCATTAGGGGAGACCAGAGAGCACTCTAGTTATCTTACGTGAGGCACTTGAGTCAAATGCCCAGCACTCCCTGGGGCATAAAAATGTGCGCAAAGACAGCAGACCCTCTCTGGAGAGTCTGGACTTTCTGCTCCTGGAAAGGGCTGACAGTCTGCTCTGAATTATGGGCACAGCTCTCACTGGAGACACACTCGTCTTCTCCCAGGCACAGATATTTTAAGCTGGACTCCTTGTCTCTTGTCACCATGAAGAGGACTCAAATGGGGTTGCCAAGCAGCTGGGCTTGGGAGCTGACCACAGCTTTGTTGACCGCTAGACACCCTAGGCACAAATAGAGCTTTGGGAGGGTAAGAGTACTCCAGCTACAAGAATAATGGATGTCCCTGAAGTCAAGGTGATATTTCTCTTCATGCTCCTTCATACCCCGAACACACGGCCATCTCCCCGTGGTGCAGTACTGGGCACAATAGCTACCAAATCATGGTGGATAAGTCAATGGCTTGAGACTTGGCCTGGTTCAAGTGACACATTCTTCAGATATGGGGAACAATCGCAGAGGTGCCTTCCCCATATGGCTTCTTTCATGAGACCAAATGACCCTTCATGTTCTTGTGTGGTTGAGACACAGTCACATTCTTTTGACACAACCAGACATCGGACTGCTTCTCTAATGATCTTCACATACTGGATCATATCTCCAAGGGTTCCAAATTCACTGTTCTCTCTACTGCTGTTGGGACCCACTTTATTCCAGATCTGCCCATTTCACTGTCTCTGGCTTATTTTGCTTGTTGCTGCAACAAGAAAATAGCTGTCAAAAATGCAACTTAAGGGAGAAAGGATTTATCTGGGCGCGCAGTTTGATGATACATGTTGGGAAACATGTGGCAGCAGGCATGGATTTCGGCTGTGGCAGCAGGAGCACAAGGCTGCCTACTCATATTTCCGTGGACCGGAAAGCAGAGTTGGGACAGGAAGTCAGACTACCCCATAACCTTAAATGCTTGTCTGCAGAGACCCAATTTCTTCAGCCAGGTTTTATCTTCTAAAGATTCACCCATCTCCAAAATGGTTCAAACACATAAAGGGTTGGGCACTTTACAACCAAACCATAAAAATGTCCAGTTTGGGTGATTCATTCACCATAGCTAAGTGTAAGTCTTATTTGCCAATGAGCGGAAAATACCTCCTTCGGCATAAGATTTTGGTCAGTCATCTTCTTAAGGCAATGGGTGATGTCAGTGATGGAGGGCCATGCTTAAGAGTTACTTCCTCCTGGAAGCTCCTTTACCCATGGTTAGGAGGGAGTCTGCCTGACACATCTGTCACCCCTCTGATGGTCAGGACTGGCTGATCTTGCAGGTTAGGCAGGTGTCCCCTTCCTCTTTCGCCACTCACGATCATCTTCCCAGAGCTTCATGTTAGGGGGAAGAGGATGGACTTTTCCTGAGAGACAGACACTTTCTCAGTCAACGGTGTACAAGTAGTTGTCCTCCCTGCTAGACCTTCCAAGAGTTCTCAAGAAGCCCTTTCTTCCTTCTTCTCTTGCTAGGCTACTTGACTACCTGCTTCTGGGACTGATCAGCTGGTTATAAGAAGGCCATGTATTTTCTAGAGGTTTCTATAAACAATTTAAAATTCATAGACAGGATACCATAGTCATTAAGCACGTGGGTTTCTAAGTTAGCCTTTGCTTCAGTGCTAATGATGTTCCTGTGAGCAAGTATTGCCACCACTGCTAAGCCTTGAGTCTCCCACTTGCACATTAGGAATAATGGTGGTACAGGATTCTCACATTCATCTTATGGGAAATCACATATGGAAAAACCATACAGCGGAATCTCCCGGGTTAGTGTGTCATTGATATTGTTTCAGTTCTGTGCTAACTCTTCGAGTTGTTCACTGGGTAGTCACTAGAATCTAATGGAAGAAAGGATACAAGAATCACTTCAATTCAGAGTAATAAATGCTACAATAGAAATACAGTTGATAGTCATTATTCATAGATTCTATATGTATGGACTTACCATTCATGAAAAATTGTAAGCCCTAAACTAATATGCCACCACCACTGAATGTTCATGGACATTTGTGAAGTACTGAAAACTCTGATTTGCCCAACACACATCCTTAGCTGAGATCAAAGATAGCATGCTGACTTTCATCTTCCCATCTTAGCTTTCAAACTATAATAAATGTCCTGTCACAGGCTATCTACTGACATGATTTTTACATTTTTTTTTTTTTACCTTGTGCGCTGAGTCTTACATGGTCATGGAATCAACCCTGTGACATGGTTCCTGTTCCTGGAACAGAGCCAGGAGGTTGTGGCCTTCACTAGTGTTGACAGTTGTTGGGTATAAGGCTTGTTTATATATCTTCATGTTCCTCCTTAGGGAAATATTTTCTTTGCCAAGGTTATTGGGAAATGTTTTCTCTGCCAAGGTTAATGACTCCATGATAATCAGAAATAGCATAAGTTTTTTTCTAGGAGGGGAGGGTTTGTCTAATGCCTCAACAAAATGGTAGAATGCTGTGACCTTCATGACAGCCTTTAAGGCTGTAGGGAAGAATGCTAAAAACATGAGTTCAAAAATACATAATTTCTCATATATGCAAAATATAAGAATGCAATTCTTATATATCCTATATATAAGAATTATATGAGGGGCTGCACAGACCTAAAAGAACAAAGGCAGCTGCCCTATGAGTCAGCTTGTCAGAAAGATATTAAAGAAGGAGATAAAGAGATTTAGACAGTGGTGATCACAGAGCAAGATCCCACCCAGCTAAGTTTGTTTGTGCTTGCAATGGCAGGCAGATTCTTGAGTTCAAGGTCAGCCTAGCACGTTGGGAATAGTGATTACAGAGTCAGATCCCATCAAGCTAGCTTATTGTTTGTGCTTACAAAGGCAGGCAGATCTCTGAATTCATTTGCCAAGTGTATTGGCTGTCTTTTTCTAAGAATCAAGGAGTTAAGGTCATAAAGTGCTAATTCATGGAATATCAAAAGGGAACCTAGGGTAAATGGCTGAATTGATATGTAAGTAAAAGATTGGGCTTTGAATTGCAAAAGGGAACTACTCAGAACTGCTTGGAGAGAGAACAAAGCTCTTGAGATTTTTTTCTAGTAGTTACCCAGAGAGAACTGCTTAGAGAGCGAACACAGCTCTTTTGGATTTTTTTTCTAAATCCAATAATTTTTTTAGTAGCAGCTTTTCTGACCAAGTTCAATAATCTGTGTATGAAAATGGCGTAATGAAACCTACCGTTTTATATGAAAACTAAAATTAATTAAAAAATCCTTTGGCAGGGGTGGATGCTGGAGAGTTGGCCTAATGGGTAGAATCTCTTCCTGTGCAAACCTGATCATCTGAGTTGTTTCTAAAACTCAACATTAAAATAAAAAGCTAGATACTGTGGTGCACATCTGTAACTCCAGCATGTCTATAATGAGACAGGAAGCAGAGAAAGGAAAATCTGCCAGAAGCTCACAAGTCAGCTGATCTGCCATACATAGTAGTAGAAACGAGAGATACCCTGCTTTAAAACCCACTGCATGCTGGAGAGATGGCTCAGCGGTTAAGAGCACTGCCGGCTCATCTGAAGGTTCTGAGTTCAAATCCCAGCAACTACATGGTGGCTTACAACCATCCATAACAAGATCTGACTCCCTCTTCTGGAGTGTCTGAAGACAGCTATAGTCTACTTAATATAATAAAAACCCACTACCATATGTGCAATGGAATTTGTGTACCTGCACACACACACACACACACACACACACACACACTCCTGGCATTTGGTGACAGCCCTCTTTCTTGTTTTTAAATGGCTGTTTTCTAATGTTGTCTCACATGGTGGAGCTTTGTCACTCTGTGTCTTTTCCACGAAGTTTCTAGTCCTACACATTCATGAGGGCTCCATTTTCATGATCAAATTATCCCCCACCGACTCTATCTCTTGCAGCTATTGCAGGACCGGGCTGGTCCACACCTACCTTATGTCCTGGGATCTCTGTGGAAAGAATTCAGAGGAGACACACTGTGTATACTACAGATGACAGACTCCATTTGAGTCAAGTGAGGTACTATCAAGGGGTGAGAGTGTCCAGTGCACAAGGACGTTTGCAGAGAAAAACGCTTCCATAGAGTGACAGTGACCAGTGGCCAGAGACTATTGTGCCAACCTACATTTTTAGGTGAGTTTTATATTATTTCTTAAAGTCCCCAGAGTAGCTTTAAAATAGTTTGGGGGAGGGCAGTCCCGTCCAGGTGGTTGACAAGTCCATCCAGATTAAGTCTTAAGGGAAGGGACAGTGGAACGCCTTAGTCCTTTACTGGAAAGGACTAAAGTATCTGGCTGGTAGTAGCTTTGGAATCTTTTGAGCAGTTCAGAAGTTATTTCTCAACCTAAGAGCAGAAATATAACTGCTGTCTATGAGGGAGGGGTCGATTTTCAGTGACCTTCAAGCCTGATATCTGACTAGCTACTTGGAAATGTCACCTTGAGTTAGATTTCAATAGAGGAGTTCAGTGTATAGCAGTACCCCACAACATTTGCCAATCAACCAAATACTCTGAGAGTGTGGGCCATATATGCCAGATTTATTGTTTATTTTTATCGTGTCTAGTGCCTGGCACTTCGTAGTTTCTTGTGAGATCAAAGGAGGGGAGAAAGCAAGTTCACCCCAGAGTCTTGAGCATTCAGCCTGCACAGGGTACACATCAATGGGGTGTTCTACTGTACTAAGGTTGACTGTTCCATCCTCCGCTGCCCCTTGAATGCTGGTTTCCTTCCATCTCGCATTCCTCTAATGATAACTGAGTTATCAAGAATGCCAAGTTTCCCCTCCAGCCAGCAAGGACCCTCTGTGAACTGTGAAACACTTGATTCTTCTAAAATGCCCCAAACACACTTAACTGTCTGTAATTAAAATTGTGCTTTCTAGAAGGGCACTAATTATCTTTAATTCATGGATTGTATTCACTGCCCAGGAGCAAGAAACTGAAAGGCTCATTGCATATTGGGGAGGGGCTCCACGTCTTTCCCTCACAGTGGGTTCTACTAGAGTTCTCTCATCCTTCTGGTCCATCTCCTAGCCTGAATCCTGGGTGGTCATTCACCTCAATCTATAGGAGGTAAAAGGAGGAAGGAAACTGTCTTAGTTAGGATTTTACTGCTGTGAACAGACACCATGTCCAAGGTAAGCCTTACAAAGGAAAACAGGTTTTTTTCCTGTTTTTTTTTTCTATATTCTTTGTTTACATTCCAAATGATTTCCCCTTTCCCAGTTCTCCCCTCCCCATAAGTCCCATAAGGCCTCTTCCCTCCTTCCTCTGCCCGCTCTCCAATCAACCCCCTCCTTCTTCTCTGTCCTGGTAGTCCCCTACAATGCTGCATCAAGCCTTTCTAAGACCAGGGCCCTCTTCTTCCTTCCTTCTTGGGAATGATTTGATATGTGAGTTGTGTCTTGGGTATTCAGAGCTTCTGGGCTAATATCCACTTATCAGTGACTGCATTCCATGTGTGTTCTTTTGTGAATGAGTTACCTCACTTAGGATGATATTTTCCAGTTCCAACCATTTGCCTAAGAATTTCATGAATTCATTGTTTTTAATTGCTGAGTAGTATTCCATTGTGTAAATATACCACATTTTCTGTATCCATTCCTCATTTATAATAGCCAGAAGCTGGAATGAACCCAGATGTCACTCAATGGAGGACACCAGTTAATTGAAGTTGGCTTACAGGTTCAGAGGCTCAGTCCGTATCATCAAGGTGGGAGCATGGCAGCCTCCAGGCAGGCATGGTGCAGGAAGAGCTGAGAGTTCTACAGCTTCATCTAAAGCCTGCTAGCAGGATACTGGCTTCCAGGCAGCTAGGATGAGGGTCTTAAAGCCCACATCCACAATGACACACCTACTCAAACAAGGCCACACCTTCTCCAACAGGACCACACCTTCTAATAGTGCCACTCCTTGGGCTGAGGATATACAATCATAACAGAAACATTAGGCTATTTAGGATTACATGTCAGAGACTTTCCATGTCATGAATCAGTGTCTGATCTTATAGGATCAGAAACTTAATTTATCACTATTTTCGATGTGGATATAGTTATTGATTCACTGATGAAACACGTAAGAGACTGAAAACAGACTCTTTACTTAATGTGAGGCGTACACAGCAGGTGTTTGTAGGTCTTAGCCTCAAATAAGAGACAATGTTCTAGCTTGGGGTAGGCGCACTTCTGCCAGGTCTGTGATAAAGCAGAAGGAACATAGATTATTATTCCTGCTTTGCAAAGAGAATGAGGCTCAGAGAACGTCACTCAGGTGCCATGATATCCTGATCTTGGTGTCTCTTATTTGTAAAATCAGGAGGGTAGATGAAGGGAAGTCCCACTGTGATCCTGGAATCAGAAGTGTAGTTGGTTGCATCACAGAGGAACTATTGGAAAACGGACTTGTTTATTTTGTATTTATTTATTTTATGTGTTTGGGTGTGTGTGGTGTGTTTATGTTCACTACATATGTGCAGGTGCCTATAGAAGCCAGAGGAGGGCTTTGGATGCCCAGAACTGTTACAGGGGGTTATGAGATGCCTTTTGTGAGTGCTGGAAACCAAACCGAGGTCGGAGGAAATGTTTTGAAAATAGCTGTAGCTTAAGTCAATGAAAACTTCAAATCAGCTCCTCCTGGC
Organism: Apodemus agrarius; assembly: GCA_964023405.1. Lineage (NCBI taxonomy): Eukaryota > Metazoa > Chordata > Mammalia > Rodentia > Muridae > Apodemus > Apodemus agrarius. The sequence continues at coordinate 51,405,151 of OZ030012.1, forward strand.
AGCTTCAGCCTCAGGAGCACTGTCTTTAAAACTCATTTCTCAGAAGCACAGTCCAAGGATTTGAGGTGTTGTTTAGTTATTGTTTTGTTTTTATTTTTGTTTGAGACAGGATTTCACTGTGTAAACCAGGCTGGCATCCAACTCACAGAGATCCGCCTGCCTCTGCCTCCTGAGTGCTGGGCTTAAAGGCGTGTTCTGCCACATCTGGCCTCAGGGAGCACACTTGAAGGGAGCTAACATGGGAAATGGGAGAGACCCAGCAAGGATGTGATACCAGGTAGACGCTGGGGGTGCCTTGAGGGCAAAAACATGGTGACACAAGTTGCCTTAGCAAGTGGTCTCCCTTATGGGGGGACGAGCTGTTCAAATCTTCTGGAATCAGAGGACCATGGGCTGAGAGCTGCCTTGAGGACAATGTCTTCTCACTAGATGAGATGTCTCCCTTTAGCTATGAGCACATCTGAGAAGGAGCTGCTGTGTGCTGTGATCAGCCAGCAGGAAGGGCAGCTAGGGACTAAGTGTGCTGGCTCAGTGTGTGTGTGTGTGTGTGTGTGTGTGTGTGTGTGTGTGTGTGTGCAGGGTCTATACACACCAAGCCTGTGCACTGGCTCCCTGTCCTCTGAATGTTCTTGTACATGTGTGCTTTTTTTCTATCTCGACCTCATTTCACACACACGATTACACACACACACACACACACACACACACACGCCTCCTTAGCTAATATTACTTTATCTTAGACATATCTTCCCCTATGTGTCAACACTCTAAGTTTGGTTCCATGCTTTCCCAGCGACTCCATGTGTCATAATAAAGCTACTCACCAGTATCCACCTTGACTGTGACTTGAAGGCCAAGGGTAGGAGTGTGTCTGACTTGTAGTCCTGTCTGACCAGCACCAGGACCATCCCTAGCACTCCTTTCTCTCTTCGCTTTGGGTGTTAGGAAGCTCAGGATCTGATTTCTTGATTAGGTAAAGGAGATGAAGTCATCTACCTATCTATCCATCCATCTATCGCTCTGTCGTTTACCATATCTCTACTATCATTATCTGTTTATCTATCACCTATATCTATCTGTCTGTCTTCTATCTATATATCATCTCTCTCTATCTATTATCTATCTGTCCATCTAGCCATCTATCTATCTGAGACAGAGTTGAGCTTAAGGCCCTCCTGTCTCTGGCCCCTGCTCTTTAATTTAAATACGATTTTTAAAAAAGCTTCTTTCAAGGAAAATACCATGAATTCTCAAAAGAAGTGAAGCTCCAGGGGTCTAGTCAAGGTTTGAAGACGTAAAATGATTAGCTGTTTGGGACGGAACAACATCTACTGCAGTCACAGGTGGGGCCTGCAGACCAAAGAGGGCGTGGTGGGAGGCAGAATGATGTGTTAAGGGCAGAAATTCCCCAATAGGGTTAGCATCAAGAGAGCCATGACAGTGTGTCAGGAGTAGAGGAAGACTATCAGAAACTCCCGGTTCTCTTCTGAGAAAGAAGTCAGTGTGCTTTTGGCTGGACCCAGGACGATGAGTTAAGGAAATCACAGCTTTGCTCTGTCTGGAGATGGAGTAGCTATGGCTTACAGCAATGCGTTTGCAGGATGGCTTGATAAGCGGTAGGGTTGTGGTATCTGACTTCGGTTGTTGTGGTTTAAATGAAAATGCCTACTACAGGATTATGGAGAAAGAACAGCGCTATTGGGAGGTGTGGCCTTGGTGGAGTAGATGTGACCTGGTTGGAGGAAGTGTGTCACTGTGGGTGCTTCAGAAGCTCAAGCCACGCCCAGTCTCTCTCTCTCTCCCCCCCCCCCCCCGTTGCCTGCCTATCCAGATGTAGAACTCTCAGCTACCTCTCCAGCCCCATGACTGCCTGTGTATTATCATGCTTCTCACCATGATGACAATAATGGACGAAATCTGAACCTGTAAGGCAGCCCCAACTAGAGGTTTTCTTTTTATAAGAATTGTTGTGGTCATGGTGTCTCTTCATAGCAATAAAACCCTTACTCAGGCACTTGTTAACTTTGAACCATCATGGCAGGGATGCAGATATTCTAAAAGAGACATGCACACCCCTCCTTTTGGCTATCTTACCTTTGGAATAACTCCTAAGGAACTGGAATTTCCCCCCAGGAATCTCGTGCTGGGAGAAGGAAAGGCTGAAGCTTCTGCGTCAACCAGTTCACAGCGGTGACATTTGTCAGAACACCTTGCAGGAGAGCCTGGAACCCAGACAAGGATGATGTTTGGGTGACACTTTGACCAGGACTTCTTAGCCCTCTCTTTAGAACTAAATTTTACATCAGATTTCCAAAGGTGGCCTTGGGAGTGAGGGCTGGCCTCTTGGTTCCTTTCCTCAGTGTGGCTATGTTTAATAAACCTCTGCGTTTCCCCAGTTACTTTGTCTCCCTAGTAGGCCTGCTCTGAGGCCAGGTGTCCTAGGCTAGTTAGAGCTGTCTGGGCTCAGGCTTTACCTCTGACTGCTCTAGTAACAACTGGACTGGACTAAGAGATTTGATAAGATATTTCTAGATGTGAAAGTTAGGTCTGATTCTACTTTCCAGCCCATGCTCCCAGAAATAAGATTCAGACTCAAAGTATATTTACTAATATCTTGGCCATATAGCTAGGCTATTCTCTTACTATATCATAACTAAAATAACCCAATTATTTTAACCTATATTCTGCCATGTAGCTGGTTGGTTACCTGTCCTCAGGAAGCATGCGTCTATCTTCTTGGACTCATCTCCCACCTGGCTCTATCCCAGAATTCTTTCTGCCTCCTAGATGTTCCACCTTCTATTTCCTGCTTAAGCCATAGGCCACAGACTTTTTAATTGACAGGTGATACATCCATATAATACACAAGACATTCTCTCTACATCTTTGAGATGTCTTTAAGAGTGTTTCCAGAGATGATTGGCACGAGGGAGTGTGATCTTCGTGGGGAGACCCTATTGAGAGTTCACTCCATCAGTAAGATGGGAGAAAAAAGCAGAAAGAGAAAGCTTGAGATCCCAGTCTTTTCTTTTTTCCGTACAAAAAATTCTGATCACATTTCCCCTCTCCTAGCTCGGTCCAGACCTTTCCCACCCACCCAAGTCCATGCCTTTCCTTTCTCTCTCACACTAGAAAACAAATACATGGAGAAGAAAGAGGAGGAAGGGGAGGAGAAGGAAGAGTGGGGAAGGAGCAGGAGGGGTATGGAGAGAAAGAAGAGGAGGGGAGGGATAAGAGGAGGGGTAGAGGAAGAAGGAGGAAGAGGAGAAAAGGAGGAGGAAGAAGAGGAGAAAGAAGAAAGGAAAGAAAATAGGAAGAAATACAAAGAAGGAAAGAGAAAGAATAAGAGAAAGAGAAAGAAAGAAGAAAGAAAGAAAGAAAGAAAGAAGAAAGAAAGAAAGAAAGAAAGAAAGAAGGAAAGAAAGAGATAAAACAAGCAAACAGGAAAAGGGGGGCAAAGAAAATGCACAAGAAGCATATAGACACAGAGATACACGTATTTGCTAACACAGAAATCCCATAAAAACTCAAAATTGAAAACTATAATATACAAGCAAAAGACCTGTAAGGTTAAAAAAAAAATATGCCCAGACAAAGCATTATGAGACAAAAATCAATCAAACAAACACAAAACACTCCAAAAAATACCACTGAGTTCATTTTGCTGTTGGTTGTTGTTGATTGTCTACTGCTGGGCATGGGGTGTGCCCCTAGGTGTGGTTTGTATACCCAGCGAGACTCCACTGGAGAAAACTAATTTTGCCTTTGATAGCTTCTGGGTTAGGGATGGAGGCTGCTTCCCACTTCCCCTTTCTTTGGATCTCACTCTATTTTCTTGGACAAGCTCAGGTTTTGCTGCGGTTGTCACACAGACACCAGACTTCCAGATTCTTCAGCCTTTGAACCCTGAGTTGGGCAAGAGAGGCCTTCCCTGCTCATTTGGGGCTGTGTTATTAGTTCCTCTCTCCAAGGCTTCCAGCTTCTTGCCCAGAGCAGCTGCTGGCTTCCTTGGCTCTGTGGCCTGGAGACAGTCATTGTAAGATGTTCCAGTCTCTGCTTATGCAAACCATCTAATCGACCCTCTTCTACACGCACTACATCCATTCTATTCCTATGAAGAACCATGACTAGTACAGACACCAAGTTTAAATTGCTTTCATCCTACAGAGAGAATGATTTCCCACTATCTTGGAATCTTGAAGTTTTGGTCAAGCCTATAGCTCAAGTATGTGATAGCCAGTAGGATTCCTGGCGACCATAGGCTCAGGGTTGTGAGACACAGAAAGAGATCAGGCCAGGATCAGAAAGAGATGGTTCCCAAACTAAACATCAGGGCAATCTCTGATCCAGGGGTTACCAGGAAAAATGCAAATCACCCCCAACCCTACCCCCTGGAAGCTGAGGGAAATTATGGGTTATGTGAATGATGTATGGGTAGGGCTAATTTCACTTGAAAAGAAAATTCTCGGATTTCTGAGTTTGAGGCCAGCCTGGTCTACAGAGTGAGTTCCAGGACGCCCAGGGCTACACTGAGAAACCCTGTCTTGAAAAACAAAAACAACAAAAAACAAAGAAAGAAAGAAAGAAAGAAAGAAAGAAAGAAAGGAAGGAAGGAAGGAAGGAAGGAAGGAAGGAAGGGAGAGAGAGAGAAAGAGAGAGAGAGAAAGAAAGAAAGGAAGGAAGGAAGAAAGAAAAGAAAGAAAGAAAGAAAGAAAGAAAGAAAGAAAGAAAGAAAGAAAGAAAATTCTATTGAGAAAAGGTCTGAAGCTGGGCTCAAATCCATGTGTAGCCACAGACGACTTTGAACTTCTGGTCTCCAGCTGTCTCAGCACCAGAGTGCTGGGATTACAGACACGAGCCACCACGCTAGATTTCATGTGATACCCAGGTGTACTGACTGGTTTTGTGTGTCAACCTGACACTGGCTGGAGTAATCACAGAGAAAGGAGCTTCAGTTGGGGAAGTGCCTCCATGAGATCCAGTTGTGGGTCATTTTCTCAATTAGTGATCAAGGGGGAAGGGCCCCTTGTGAGTGGTACTATCCCTGGGCTGGTGGTCTTGGGTTCTATAAGAAAGCAAGCTGAGGGCTGGAGAGATGGCTCAGCGGGTAAGTGCACTGACTGCTCTTCCGAAAGTCCTGAGTTCAAATCCCAGCAACCCCATGGTGGCTCATAACTATCCATAGTGAAATCTGACACCCTCTTCTGGAGTGTCTGAAGACAGTTACAGTGTATTTACATATAATAAAATAAATAAATCTTGAAAAAAAAGTTCGGTCTCTTAAAACAAACAAACAAACAAACAAACAAAAAAGGAAAGCAAGCTGAGCAAGCCAGGGGGAAGCAAGCCAGTAAGTAACATTCCCCCATGGCCTCTGCATCAGCCCCTGCTTCCTGACCTGCTCGAGTTCCAGTCCTGACTTCCTTTGGTGATCAACAGCTGTGTGGAAGTGTAAGCGGAATAAACCCTTTCCTCTCCAACTTGCTTCTTGGTCATGATGTTTGTGCAGGAATAGAACCCCTGACTAAGACTCCAGGGTTTTGTGTACAGTAGGAAATCACTCTGCCAACTGAGCTGCAGACCGATCTGCTTTACTTGAATCTAAAAGGATGAGATTAATTCAGGTGGCATTTGTGTTAGAATTCTCTTCCAACAAAGCATGGTTTTTTAATGAATAAAATCACAGAACATTGAACCCTGTGGGTACATAATTCAACTCTTCATTTTGTGCCATGGAAAACGGGGCTTTCAGAGGTGATCTTTTGGCTTGACCCCCCAGTCTCAGCTTTTCATCAATTAAACAAAAGGTTTTAGCTTGTCATTTTCCAAGTCTTGACTCACATTAGAAAGATGCAGTCAATATATTGATTTGGCAAGGGCAAGGGTCATATTAAACTGCTGAACTTTCCCGTACTTAGAAAGTTGGAGAGGGTAGGACAAGTTAAGGGGACAGAGACTCCTCATTGATGAATAAGGAGCAATCAGCCAACAGTTTGTTCTAGGACGATCTGTCTTCCTCCCTGTGTTGGTCTGCTTAAATACCTGCTCCTCCAGAGTATAAAGTCACTTGGCTAAAAACAACCTACCTGTTTATTAAACATCCAAAGACTTTTTTTTTCCCCCTGAAAGGGAGAAATGGTATCTAAGCAGGAAAGAAACTATTTTCTGGTTTTCAACATTTAAGTCAGAACAAAGGTAATATTAACTCAATGATCTGTGGAAGGTTTGCAGTTCAGCCCAAGTCGTCCCATTTATTTATCAGACACCATTAAAATTAACATCTAAACAGGACCCTAGTCTCTTAGTCAGCAACCAAAGCCACCAAAATACTTCTTGATTTTCTTTTTAATATTAAGATTTGCAAAAGCACAAAAACTTCTTGTTCCTTTGTTGAATAAACAGGAAATAGAAGATGATGGTAAGTTAACCACATAATCTAATATTCAACATTTCTCATGCTAAACTGGCCCAGAGCTTCTGTATAGGGTGATTAAAATTTGCATTTTGTGTATAGACCCAAAGGGGAAAAAAATTTTAAATGTGTAAAAGTAATCACATTTTTTTTTTTTTGTTAGAGAAAACTGTGCTGAGCTCCCTTCCCCTTTTCCTGGCAACCTCATAAGCAGAGCGTCCAAAGGAAATAGGTTTCTTGTTTTGGAAGGTTTAATTTCTATTTAAATTCCTTCTGGTGTGAATGGTCTCAGGCCTGGAAAGGCTCTAGTAAGAGCCGTGTGCGCCCTCTGCTGGTCTCATAGAGGTCAAGCAATGTGCTTCCACTGGGCATGAAACTGGCCAGCAAAGAAGAGAGGAAGGACCAAAAAGTTGAGGTTCTTACGCTTACTGGAAATTACAAAGCAGCATGCACCATGAGTCCATCCACAGTGGTGTTTCTCTTTGCTACAGTATTCAAAATGGAGTGCACTGGCTGGTTTTGTGTCAACTTCACATGAGCTGGCGATATCACAGAGAAAGGAGCTTCAGGTGAGGAAATGCCTCCATGAGATCCAGCTGTGGGGCATTTTCTCAATTAGTGATCAAGCAGGAAGAACCCCTTGTGAGTGGTGCCATCCCCGGGGTGGTAGTCCTGGGTTCTATAAGAAAGCAAGCTGAGCAAGCCAGGGGAAGCAAGCCAGTAAGTAACATCCCTCCATGGCCTCTGCATCAGCTCCTGCTTCCTGACCTGCCTGAGTTCCAGTCCTGACTTCCTTTAGTGATAAACAGCAATGTGGAAATGTAAGCTGAATAAAGCCTTTCCTCCCCAACTTGATTCTTGGTCATGACATTTGTGCAGGAATAGAAACCCCGACTGAGACATGCAAATAGAAACTGAACATGTTTTATAACACAGTTGAGCTGCACAGACCTGTGCTATGCACATGAGGCACAGCTGTAAGGGAAGCCTGGCATGTCTGGTTCAGATGGATTCTGTCAGAAAAGGCTGGCGATTCCTGAACACCAGAATATCTATTTATTATAGTCTATTGGTATAGTTTTATTTTGTTGCTGAGAAAAAAAAGCAAAAACAAACAAACAAACCACTCTGACCGAAAGCAACTCAGGGGAGGAAAAGATTAGTTTAGCTTACATTTCCAGGTTACAGTCCAACACTGATGGAAGTCTGGGTGGAAACCTAAGCCCAAAATCATCAGGGAAATGCTTGCTAGGTACTTTATACTCACCTGTCTTTCTTACAACACCCAGAATAACCATTGATGCCTAGGGAACCGTATTCCCTATAGTGGGCAGAGCCTGTTTACATCAATTAACAATCAAGACAATCCCCCAAGACATGCCCACAGGCTAATCTGATCTAAGCCATCCCTCAATATAGGCTTTCTTCTCAGATGACTCCAGGCTGTTTGACAATGAAAGCTAACTAGCACACACACTTTCTAGATGCTGCGAGACTCCACGACCTGTGCCCTCCCCCAGGGATTAAGGCCCATGAAGCCAGAGACAAGATTTAGAATGTCATGAGAGTGTGGTAAATATCTTCTGAGTGAATGCCCAGCTCTAAATAAGGTCGGCTTCCAAGGGTTCGTCAAGAAAATCTAATGAGTGTAGCAACTCGTGTTCCAATGGCTGTTCTAGAAGGAGTTAATTATACTGCAGGTTTCTGATATAGCATAGCAGGTTAAGTAATTGGAATGGCTTTATGGGCATCTCATCTGATTTCAGTCCTGAGAGATGCCTGTTGCCCTTGTTTTCGAGAAGGGTCTCTAACCTGATCAGAGCGGTGTGGTACTAGAATGATGATCATATTTTCTGTCCTCAATCTCCAACATTCTCCCCTCCACGTGATTTACTGGTTAGCTCGAATCTCTGAGTTGGCCGGAGGTTAAAATTAGAGAGGCAGTCACAGTCTTTAAGCGGAGCCTGGTAAGCCATATCATGAACATGTCCTTTGATTACTCTTGACAGCCAGATGATAGGAATTACCGAGGCTGGGTCGCAAAACACTAAATGGGCTAACCACCTCTTTAATAGCTTGCTTTCTCCCTGTTCTTCCCCAGGGCATTATGCATAACCCTACAGTCTCTGTCTACATCATACGAGTTTGCTCAGGGTGATACTCTTCAACACTTCCCTCAGAAAGCCCACTAGAAAAAGCCGAGCAGGGTCAGAGGTCAAAGACATTTACAAGTTGGGATGAGAGTGACCCCTGAGTCTGTGTTTGCTCATGACTTGGTTGGTCTATTTGATTTCAGAAAAGGCAAAATCGAACAAGAACAGAAGCCCTATGTTTGTTTAGGTCTGGGTTTTACTGAAATAACGAGCCAGTAAAGGGTGGGGCTGCTACTGGCAGAAGCCATTTCATGCACTGGGACACACTGTACCCAGGCTCCTTCTTCCTCCCTCCTTGCCAAACTCACCCTTATTCAGCCTGCAAGATGCAGAACAAACACTATGGGGTTTTTGTTTTTGTTTTGGAGTTTTGTTGTTGTTGTTGTTGTTGTTGTTGTTGTTGTTTGGCACTTTACCCTCAAGCACCCAGTACTATATCTCTCCATCTGAGCCCTTCTCTCATTGCTGGTGTTATATTTGCTTGCGTGTCAGTTTCTCCGAGCCACTAGTCATTCTTTAGGAGGAACGAATGAAAGGAGAAAGTTCTCATAATCCAGTCTCTGGAGTCCAGAGTATAGGCAAGTGGCTTTTCAACCTTTTTGGATCACAGTCAGTAATAAATGGACGGTACATCCTAACCCAGTAGCAAATCATTAAATTGCAATGATTGGCTTTAATTGGCAACTCGACACAACCCAGGATCACCTGGAATGAGAGTCTCAGGGAAGAGTCATCTGCGTTGGCTTGGCCTGTGTAGCTGTCTGTGGGGAGATTGTCTGAAGTCAACTGATGTGGGCAGACCCAGCCCAGTGTGTGATCACAGAGAGGAGGGGCTGAGCTGAGGGCCTGATGACAAGCAAGTAATGGATGCTGTGTGCATCGGCTTCTCTCTGCTCCTGACTGTGGGTGTGGCATTATTAGCTGTTGGAAGCTTCTGCCTTGACTTCCCCACAACGGTGGGCTGCGCCCTGGCACTGTTACGTTCCTTTTTCCCCGTAACCTGCTATTTGTCAGAATAATTTCTCGCAGCAACAGAAATGAAATGAAAACATCAGTAACGGGAATGTAATAAGCATCTTTCCGATGGCTACACAGCCAGGCAGCTAACCCTGGGTGGTGGACGCCTACGGGGCTCACTTGGCTGTGTCTAAGTGTAGGTCAGTGTGTGAGCAGAGAGATGTGTAGATTTGTAAAACAAAACCTCATAAAATATTGTCGCATGCTGCACCGCTATTAGCATTTTTTTTTGGTCTGGTTTGTTCTCTGTCATTTTTATAATGTGCATTGTGACTGTCAATTGATTTTATGATACTCTGGTGGATGGTAACTTGCAGCGTGAAGATATTGATGTAGTGGACAATTCACTGGCACTCCCCTGCCCTGCTCGTTTCCCTGTTTTCTGTTTATATTTATGGGATGCCTTCAAGTGGAGGAGTTTAGATGAAGAGAAACAGCAATAAGAGAAAGAAAGGGTACGGACAGAGTATAAGAGAAACAATATCCGATCTGTCCCCTGGACTGACCCTTGTGTAGGGTTTGAGCTCCCTTATAGTTATGACCAAGTATCACAAGCCAACCAGAGTGTTCATAAGAAACTTCATTACACTTGAACTGCAAATAAGACTGCTTCTGGGCCCAGATCAAAGTCTACAAACCACAAGTCTGGGTCCAAATCTCCATATCCAGTCCTTTCAGTGAGCGAAGTCCCATTTTCATTTTCATGTCATCTGTAGCTGGCCCTGCTCCAGCTGTGGGTTGAGTAGCCTTGATCAAGGCTTTAAAGCCAGCACATGGGAGGCAGAGGCAGACGGATCTCCGTGAGTTCAAGGACAGTGAGACCCTCTCTCAACAAACAAATAAATAAGAAAAGACTGTATGCGTCATGACTCCAGAAAGCATTTGCTCTTAGCCAACTGTGGTCTAGACAGAAAAAGTTCTCTGCTGCTTGGGCAGGAAGCCAGCATGGCTCTGACACACAGGCAGGGGAGTAGCTTTCTCCACGTGGCCCTCTCCAGAAGTGCCAGGCTGGTCATACTGAGCAAAGATGCTAAGCAGGTGGACTCTGGGTTGGGGACAGCAGAGCACACTGTCTTGGGCAGCATCTGGGAGCACATGTCATGTCACTATGCCTGCAAAGATGGGGCTCTGGGGCCAGCTGACCCTGGGGCTTCATTTACATGACCAGGAATAACCATGGAGGATGCTAAATACATGTTTGCCGAATTGCTCCTGAATCAGGAAGGACCTGCTGGCACGTGGTGTGGGAACTGTTTTCCCCTGGATGCTCTTGACAAGCACTCCAGTGGATAGCTCAGCGAAGGGCTCCTCTCCTACACGGAGATGAAACGTCTCTTCTCGGGTGCTTTGGCAACTGATCGCAAATGATCTAACTATCACCGTTTACCGGATGCCTGGCGAGTATCAAGCATCCCTCTGGATTCCTTCTAGCTGGTCATCCACACCCATCATCTTAGCCAGCAGCTCTATTTCAGTCTCATTTTGTGAGTGAGATAACTGAGGCACGGGATGGGTAGATAGCTTCCTAAGGAGAGACATCCACGGAGTGATAGAACTTAAACATGCGATGGGATTTAGAAACAAACAAACAGACAAACAACAGACCGCTGGGATGAATAGGAAGAAATACCGATCAGCTGTCTTCTGATCCCTGAAGTTAGACTGGTACTGATGTGGGGGTAGGGGGTCCATTGGATCCTGGCTGGATTCATCAGCATCAAAGGCTGGGCTGTGCCAGTCTCTCCAGGAAGTGCACAAGGGAAGGATGCAGCAGCTCCCTGGGAGGTTAATCGTGAGCAACTCATGTCTCTGCAGGCAGGTGTGAGCAAGTGTGATTCACAGGTGTGGCAGGAACTGCTTGTTTGTGGTAGCGAAGCCTTCTTTTGTGAGTGCAAGTAGAGGAGACAAGATTTCTCACTTACTCCCCTGAGGGTTCCACAGCCTCAATATGTGTACGGAACCCAGAGGAATGGTCCATGAGCTCATCATCCTCAACCGCCCACCCAACCATGAACCACGCCCCCCTGCCCGCCATTCAGCGTCTACACCACACAGTGAGCACTGCATTCAGAGACCCAGCCTGAGATGAACCAGCAAGCCTTTAATTGGGATCACAGGTTGTCATTCAGATTTGCCTGGCTTTCGCCCCACTAGGGAGAAAAGTCCTTCATTATTGGATGTGGTAGAGGAGTAATTTTGAGAAATCACCTCAAATTGCTCAATGGTGTAACCCGCCTCTTCCACGGCATCTCGAACAGTCTCCCACCCCAGGGGGAGGCTGGAGAACCTCTGCTCCCCAATCATGTAGTAGCTGCTCTTCAGGGCGTCCACCATCACCAGGAAGCCCCCTGGCTTGAGCAGGCTGCTCAGGTTCCTGAGGGCCGTACGATAGGCCTGGAGGTCAGGGCAGGCAGCATCCAGGCACAGCGTGCTGAGCAGGCAGTCAGCGGGAGGCAGAGAGACCCCACCCAGAGGCTGGCTCTGGGTCACATCACACTTCAGCACCCGCTTGATGGCCCGCCTCAACTTCTCCTCCTTCTCAGGTCCCTTGGTTCTGAAAAACAGATTCAAACCAAAGTCACTTGTTGCTCTAGAGATGAGGACCCCAGATATCTTAGGTCAGGTCTGAGCATGTCAGCGTAGTCCACACTGTGGACTTTAAGGCCATCCTAATCTGGTCTCTTCATATTACTATCTGCTTCTAAAACGAACTGCTCTCCATGACATAATCTTTTATTTTTATATTTTAAAAATTATTAGTACCATCCTTGACCTCGGTCAAACTGCAAGGTGGTAGCTCTTGATGCTCACACAGTAAATAATAATAATTGGGCGTAAGTGCTGACGGTTGTTACAGTAGTTATCTATTAATGATGGGATGGGATCTAGCAGAGACAGGTTTAGAAGATGTTGGTCATGGGACCTGGGAATTTGGCTCAGTTGACAAGAGTGCCTGCCTAACATGTACTCCATCCTGGGTTCCATCCCCAGCATCATATAAATTGGGTGTGGTACTGTCTGTCTGCCATTCTAGCTCACACTCATGAGGTAGAGGCAGAAGCAGGAGGGTCAGAAGCTGTCTACATAATGACTGACTCAAAAAACAAACAAACCAACCAACAAAGAAAAGCCCTATTGATCATCTTATCACCATACTGTAGGAGGAACGGTGCATGCAGCAGCCTCTGCATAAACTCGGGGGGGGGGGTGTCTGGGGCGGGGGACAAAGCTGCAAAGGCATCTCCTGCCCCAGGACCTAATTGAGGACTGCCTGAGAGACCCAGGATTACTGACGCAGACAATGCCAGCCAATCGGAAACTGCTGCTTACAAGAGATGCTTTCTTGGGACCAGTGGGGCCCCGGTAGAGGGTATTACCGGAGCTTGCAGCGGCGCTCAGATGAGCGCAGAGTCTGTGTCACTGACTCTGAGCCACCTCATCTCCAACCCCTAAGGGCAGATAGGGTCTGGCCGTGAGTAGTCCAGGGCACATGCAGCACAGGGCAGGGTCTAGAATGCTTTCCTTTCTCCTGACTGCAGATAGCCATCTATTTCCTAACAGATCATTCTCCTGGTAGCCTCTTCAAGACACCAGTCTCTTCTTGTCAGATTAATAGAATTTCAGTTGATCGGTGGAGAAGAGAAAACAGGAGATGAGGTCATATGGCCCTATAGTTTACATCTGCAATGTCCCTCAAAGGCTGTTGTGTTAAAGGCTTGGTCTACAGCTCGGTTCTATTGAGAGGTGGTGGAGCCTTTAGAAGGTGGAGCCTAGTGAGATGTTTCTATGCGCATGCTCTCAAAGGAGATTATAGCGCTTGGGTGTCTTTTAGAGCGAGTGACTTTTCCCCATCAGGCATTCCAAGACCTTGCTCCACCCAAGAAACATGAAATTGTGAGATAAATTAACCATTAACTGTGGTAAGGAAAAGCCAACTGACACGCAGGATTCGTTTTGTGTCTGTTAGGGAGAAAAACGAGGGACCAATGGACCAAGTAAATAAACAGAGCCCACTAGAGAAACTGGAGAGGGGAACCAGAAAAGGAAAACTAGCGGAAAGTCAGAGAGGAAGGGAGGAAGGGATGAGTGTGTGCTTTGAGCTCTGAGCTCCACTAGGAGCCCTGCTTACTGCGCAGAACCTTTAGACGAAACTGCTTCGCAAAGCACCTGGCGCATGCGCAGCTCTAAACTGGCGAACAGAGCCCGTTGTCTAATACAGACCCCGGAGTCGAGATGGTTGCGTGAGGGGGAAGCTTGGTGGAGACGGAAGAGGGGGGCTTTGTGCTCCAACCTCAGCCAAGAATAAAGAGCTTGAGTTGGGACAACTTCTGCTCCTGAGGAAAAGCCAATGTTTTGAGAAGACTTAAACCTGCTTCTGGGCAGAATGGCTTGTGGCCATCTTGTCTGAGTGTTTGATTAAAAATTTTAAGCCTGGGGCATTCAGTTAGTTGCCAGTGTCCTTGGAGTTTGCCATAACCCTTCATATGAGTGGTTTGACTACGAGCATAGGAAAGGGTAGTATCAGGAGCCACCGGAGAAACAGGCCCAAACCGGAAGGTCATACTTCACGTCTGGGAGAGCTAGCAGGAAAAACACAGATATCAAGTGTTGGCGAGGAACCTGCATGCGCCACTGGTGAGAACTTAAAATAGTCTAGCTCCTTTGAAAAACAGTCTAGACATTTCTGGGGAAAAATTAAAACATAAAGTTTCTGCATGGCCCCGAATTCCATTCACAGACATATACGTCAGAGAAACATATCCACACAAAAAACTTGTAGATGTGTGTCCTTAAATGACCCAAGACACTCCAAATACCCATCAGCCTATATATCAGTAACTCAACTGTGGGAAGTGCACACTTGAGAATACTAATAGCTTCCGGGCAGTGGTGGCGCACACCTTTAATCCTAGTACTTGGGAGGCAGAGGTAGGAGGGTTTCTGAGTTCGAAGCCAGCCTGGTCTACAGAGTGAGTTCTAGGACAGCCAGGGCTACACAGAGAAACCCTGTCTTGAAAAAAACCAAGAAAGAAAGAAAGAAAGAAAGAAAGAAAGAAAGAAAGAAAGAGAACCAACAATGGATTTCGATGTATACTACAACATGGGTAGACCCAGGAGACATTATATGAAGTAATGGAGTCCTGAAACCAAAGGCTATGTGCTACACAGGCTCACTCACACACCGTGTCCAGGAAGGCCCGAGATTGAAAGCAGGGCAGAGGCTGCCGGAAGCTAAGGGGCTTGGCAGGGGGCGAGGGCGAGGGGTGAGAAACTTACAGCAAGTGCCAATGGGCACAGGGGTTTTTTTGGGGGGGGAATTACAAAAGTATTCTAAAATCACTTGAGGTGAGATTACAAAACTTTGCGGATACACTGGAAACCACTGGGTCCCGCTTTCAATGTACCTACTGATGGGATGGTTCTAGCCACCTCCTCCACAGGGGCACCCAGGACCTACGCCTGCAGTCCCAGCTCTCGCGAGGCTGAAGGGAAGCAAAAGGACTGTGGGTTCAACACAGTGTGGGTAATAAGTGAGTGGAGGCTATCCTGGGCTACGCAGGGAGACTGTGGAGAAGAAAGGGGAGGAGGAGAAGAGAGAGAAGTGGAGGGGAGAAGAGAGTGAGACATACAGAAAGGGTGCGCTTAGCAAGAATTTCTACGACAAACACTGGTATCTCCATAGGGAATACAAAATGGAGGCTGGAGAAATGGCTCAGTGGTTGAGAGTCCATCCTGCTCTTGTGGAAGATCTGAGTGTCAGGTCCAGAGGAAATGCCAGTTCCCAGACTCCAAAAGGCAGTCCAAGGCACTTAGATAAAAGCCAGCATTCCTTAGGAACTTGTGAAACTGATTCCCATCTATCAAAAGGAGCCATTTCCCCTACCTCTGGCAGATGGGGCCTGGGGTGCCTGTCAGCATAGCAAAGGTGGCCTCAGGCTCCCTCAGCATCCCACGTACCTGTTACACGTTTCCAAGTCCTTGCTGCTCTCCTAGTCCATCTCACCTCAGATGCACTACCCGCACTCCTCCAGCTCACAGGCTTGGCTTCTGTCCCTCAGCAACTCAGTCTCCTTATAACCCTGCTATTCTCACTATGTTTTCTCTCTGTCTCTCTGTGTCTGTCTGTCCGTCTCTGTGTGTGTCTCTGTGTGTGTGTGTGTGTGTGTGTGTGTCAATTTGTGTGTCTATCTATGTATGTCTGTGTGTGCATGTCTATTTGTGTGTTTGTCTGTGTCTGTCTGTCTGTGTCTGTGTGTATGTCTATTTGTGTGTCTGTGTCTGTCTGACTGTCTGTCTGTGTCTATGTGTGTATGTCTATTTGCATGTCTGTTTGTCTATGTATGTGTGTGTACATATCTATTTGTGTGTGTCTGTCTGTGTCTGTCTGACTGTCTCTGTCTATGTGTATGTATGTCTATTTGTGTGTCTGTCTGTCTGTCTATGTATGTATGCCTGTGTGCATCTCTATTTGTGTGTGTGTGTGTCTGTCTGTCTGTCTGTGTCTGTATTACTGACTGTTTGTCTATGTGTGTGTGTCTATTTGTGTGTCTGTCTCTGTCTCTCTTTGTATGTTTGTGTGTGTGCATGTCTATTTATGTGTGTATCTGTCTGTCTCTGTATCTGTCTGTCTCTGTCTGACTGCCTGTGTGTGTGTGTGTGTGTGTGTGTGTATGTGTGTGTGTGTGGTGTGTGTGTATGTGTGTGGGTGTGGGTGTGTGCTGCCCCTACTTCTCTTACTAGTTTTCACTATTCACTATCTCCTGCTATTCCCCCCTTTCTTGCAGAGAGCCCTTGCCATGTCCAGTGTGCTGGCTGTATTCAGTGTATTTCTTTCTCTCTCTGCCTTGGGTTCTTCTAGATGTCTCTGGCTGTTTCTCTCTCATATTTACAATAAAAACCTTCTCCTTAGTCAAACCACAGAGTGATGATGTCATCCATTTATAAACTGAATTCAGGTTCCAGTGGCCACATCGGGCAGCTCACAACCTCCTGCAACTTCACCTCAGGAGAATCTGACATTTCTGGACTTCATGGGTCCCTTCACCCACAGGCACAGACAAATATAATTTAAAATAATAAAAATCTGTTCTAAAAGTACCCTTGGTTGGGTCTACCTGCTCCTTATCAGGAATGAAGAGAATCCTATGGCTACCACTTTGTCCTAATTTATCTTGGATTTTCCTCATTTAAAAATCCCCTCTGCTGAAATCTCCTGCTCTGGGAACTCTTTGCAGCACTGGGCAGAGTAGAGCAACTGTTATCCTAAAGGTCGGGAGACTTGTTCCAAGGCTGCCACCTAGTCCTGCTGCACACAGACAATGTGTCACGATGTATGGAGAAGAAAAGCTGATAATTAAACAAAATAGACATCTATGAGAAACAGATGAAATAGGTAAAGAAAGTAGATCAGGAGAAGTGAAATTACCTGTCTGCACATACACATAGCAAGCACACAGAAGAGGCCAAGGAAACATAGCATGGCAGTGTTGGGGGTTTTATTTGGTTTTGATTTTTTAGTATATGTGCTGCCGAAACGAGCACTGGTTTTGATTTTTGTTGTTTGTTTGTTGGGGGAAGATGGTTTTTTTTTTTTCTGTTTTAAAATGTTACTGTAGGTCAGGGACATCGTGAGAATGTGTATTTAAGCAATTACGTCAGAAGCAGAGTGGAACTTTGTGCTCTATTGTGTATTAAGCTATTTTAAAGACGCAAATTACCACAGAACTAGCACTTGCCAGTCAGATGATGACGAAAATTGTTCCCACACAGTGAAACCCACTGTGAAAGCTCAAAAGCTCACAGGAAATGTGCCAATCTGAGGAGGGGAGTTGGTTGGGCACGCCCACTGCCTAGCTACCTGCTTGTCCTTGGCCTCACAGCAAACGCTGGTGAACTCAGTTGCCAAGGCAGCTATGTAAAGATTACCCCTCAGGGCTCCTTGAGGATTGCGGATAACACCCACAGGGAAATGGACTCGCCTGGAGACCTGGGCAATTACCACTCAGACTCACAGTTAGCTCAAGGAAAAGGTGATAAACACACGCCAGAACAGCATGGCGCTTGGTTTACAGAAAGCTAACTGCAGCGTGGCCATTGCTCTCCGTGTTAAGATCGATCCTTTCAAATAGAAACTGCCATTTCCTCTGTAAATATGCTATGTACACAAGGCTAAGGGACACGGGAGAGAAGGAAAGAATAGGTAAGGACTCCTGGAAAGAGCCCTTTGTGAGGACGACCTCCCATACCCAGTCGTTATCTTGAGATTCTGCCTACCCTGAGAGGCAGATGTTGTTAAGTCAGGAATGCCCAGAGGGGACTTTCCCATTATGATCCCCGGCCCTAAGTCCCACTCCTAGAGACTCCAGCAAACCCTCCTGTGGCAAAGCCATCAAAACATCTCAAGGAAACAAAGGCTAAAGAAGACTGGTGCGGTGGCATATGCCCTAAATCCCAGCCTTTGGGAGTTGAAGGCAGGAGGATCAGGAGTTCAAGGTCACTCTCAAGTTCATAAGGAGCTTGAGGCCAGCAGTGGTACACAAGACCTTGTCTCTAAATAGCAAAAAGAAGTCAAACCAACCTGATGGTAGGCGGGAAGAATTGCCCACAATATTTCACAGCCCACGCTTGAATCAGGTGGGAAATGTAGGTACATAGTGGAGTCTTAAAGACAGCATACATCCATTCATTTATTTTACACTTACATTTAAACCTCTGTTATGTGCTGGGTGGGTACTGGGGGGACTCAAGGGACTCAGGGATGAGCAAGAGAAACAGCTCCTGTCTTCCTGGAGGTTACAGAGGGAGAGAGAAAATAGTCTAAGGATTACTCGTCAAAATATAAGTGAAACAGATCAATTCAAGGAGGAACAGAACATGGGATGTTGGGGTCCTGCCTTGATCTATTCTACAGCAGAAGGAAAAGGATAAGTAAAGATGTCACGTAAGCAAAGATGTGGAGAGGACATATGCCATCATTGTCCGAGGCAAAGAGAGGAGCAAAGGGAGAAAGATGTGTTAGCCTGAGAAGACAGCATGTACGAAGGCCACCCGGTGCAAGACATAAGGAGCTGAGTGGGCCGGTGGGTCTGGATTGCCAGGCAAATGAAATACTGACTGCCAGACAACAGAACACTTTGTCAATTATGCTTAAAATTTTTCTTTCTGGGCCAGGTGTGGTGGTGCACACCGTTAATCTCAGCAGGATCAGGAGGCATAGGCAGGCAGATCTCTGTGAGTTTGAGGCCAGCCTGGTCTACAAAGCAAGTTCTAGGTTATCAGGGCTATGCAGTAAGACAAGTCTCCAAAACTGAGATGTTTGCTTTTTCTTCTAGGATATCTAAAGGGTCTTACTCAAAGGCATGCCATGACCGGATGTGGTGGCACATGCCAATAATCACAATACCCCGGAAGCAGAAAGAAGAGCACAAGTTGGAGGCCACCAAGGGAGGAGGGTGCTGATCAGAAGGACATCTTGAGATTGCAGAGAAGTTAGTGAAAGGACAACGGCGGCGATGAGAGCACTTCCTCAGGAATGGTAGCTGTGGCGAAGAGGTAGGTAAAGGGTTCAAGAAGAACACTGAGAAAGGGGACACACCGGAAGAAACGTGGACAGAAGCTAGAGCTGAGTTGGACGTGGTCCATAACAGAGAGAGTGATGGCAAGGTTGACCTCTGGGCTTTGGGGTCTTCTAATTGTCTGATGATGTCACTCAAGGAGCCGGGAATGCTGTCTATGGAGGGGACCCCAGTGGGTCATCACTTTCCTCTGGGTACACTGACTTTCAGCTCCTTTGACAGGTATAAACAGAGATGCTTATTTATAATTGGATGGAAATGGCTAATTGATGGTTTCTCATCCAATCGAATCAGTATTTGAAGAAAGATAATGGACTTGAGAGATGGGAGAGTGCCTATCTGAGAAAGAGAGACATCTCCATAAGAGAATCAGTCCGTGGACTGTCACATGACCATCGAGATCCTGGGGAAGAGGAAGAGGAGTATCAGTAAGCTTTTCGTGGGTTTGAAAATCCAGTGACACTTGCAACAAACACAGAACAGTGGAGTGAAGAACAAATTTGTCACAGTTGTGTATAACTTTGGACACTATACCAACTCCCGTTGTTAGTACGGTTTCCGTTTTATTTTGTTTTGTGACAGCCTTGCCTTTTGTCCTTTTTGTTTTTACTTTTTTAAATATTAAAAAAAATGATTGTAATGAATTTATAAATAAAAGCATCAGACAGCCAGGTTAACAAAGTAATGAAATAAAGCCGTGCTTTGCGGCCCTGGCGAGGCTCAACTTCATTCTGCGGCTCCAGGCTGGCCTTGAACTTGATGATCCTGCTGTCTGCCTCTTGAGTGCCACCATGCCTAACACTTACCAACCTCTGTGGGGAGAGCTCTGGCTTCAGAGATCAGCTACTTCTTCAGTGTTTCAGCTCTTTCCTCATAGGATCAGTGGGGCCAGGAGCTTTCTAAAGAGGCACGTGCTTTCTAAAGAGTCTCTGTCCTCCCCAACCCCCCCACTGGCTGTGTGGAAGGTGGAAGGAAGAGCTCTCTCTCTCTCTCTCTCTCTCTCTCTCTCTCTCTCTCTCTCTCTCTCTCTCACACACACACACACACACACACACACACACACACACCTATAACTCACTTCCTCTCCCCTGTGCATCCTGGTGGGTCTACAAGAATCTTGGCTCTAGATGTAGCTCTCTCCACCTATCTGCATGGTGACCTCAGCAGATCTCATGGAAGTAGGAACCCAAGCTCTGTGTACAGTCAGTGAGGCCTGAAAGTCTGCATTTCTCCTTCTCAAAACAAAACAAAAAACATTTATAGGTGTTTTGCTTGAATGTATGTTTGAGCACCAACATGTAGACCTAGTACTGTTGGAGGCCAGAAGAAGGTGTCAGATCCTCTGGAACTGGAATAATAACACACAGTAATTAACACCATGTGGATGCTGGGAATTGAAATTGGGTCCTCTGGAAGAGCAGCCAATGTTCTTAGGCACGGAGCCATCTCTGCAGCCCAGAATTTGTATTTCAAACATGCTGCTACAAGATACACTGAAGCTGCTAATCTGGAGAACCCAAGGCTAAGCAGTGTGTTCTAAGGTGCTAAAGGCTAGTTCACGTTATTTCCAAGATATCATTTCTAAATTTTCTTTTTTCTTTTTATTTGTGTGTGTCTGTGGATACCCTTAGAATCCAGAAGAGGAATCCTCTAAAACTGGAATTACAGGCACTGTGAGCTACCCAAATGTGGGTGCTTGGAACTAAATTCAGCACCCCACCCCAACCCCGCAACAGCAGCAAGTCCTCTTAAAGCTCCAATACCAAGCCACCTCTTATTTATATAATTTCTTAAGAAAAGAATTCATTTTCCTTACTCATGACAGACCTGGGGTATTAATGATATTAA